>JARGYF010000076.1:0-372196 GCA_029203975.1 Mycena vitilis
CCTAAAAGGAAGGCGCAAGTTTGATTATTACGTCCTTTGGCAAGTTGCGTCCGAATCCCTGCACGTCGAGTCGAGTTTTGGCAGAAAACATGTTCAATTGATATCCGGTAGAGATACAAAACATACAGAGATTGTAGAATTGTTCGTGCCCAACCTCGCAAACCAAACGGCAAGCTATCATCGTAAGTCGAGCAATAAATAAGCATTGCTGGAACATACCGAATTGGGGTTCATTCACACACCCCGGGTGCGCAGCAATAAGGATTGAGTTTCTGCAGCACTGTGTAGGCATCCGCGAAGCGGACGAGTGCCCAACGTCCTGATTCCGTAGAACGAAACGGCAAGCGCGAGTAACCTACAAAACGAACATGGACGTCAGGAAACGAGTAACACAGCAAAACCGTGGGGACGCACCAGAAACAACGACTCATGTGCTTCGCAATTCTCACGGGCCACCTCACAGACTGTAAGGATCAAGTCGAGATAAAAACGCCCTCCTGCCAGAACGTTGTAGCGAGACGGGACGGCTGTCTGAAGAAGAAACGCTGTAGTAAGCCAAGTGAGAACAATACAGGGTGACGGGGCGGTATAGAATGTCCGGGCGAGTTTCAGTGACGTGCTGCGATGCACGAGGATGCATGAAGCCAATCAACATTGCCCACGAAAACTGTGAAATGTTCACGGCGCTCGGGATGTCATCTGGAAGCACTCGTTACTAAACAAGGGATACATCCCGGAGGGATATGATGAGTACCAGCCTCAGGGCGAACAGTGAAGACAGTTCGTAATGTGCAAAGGAAACCTCGGCGTCGGAAGGGGCACCACACGCGGCCGCCGTCTGGGGGCGGATGTGAAACAAGGGATTGGACCACGAAAAAAGCAGTCTCCGGACGAAGACGCCGCCGAACGCGCACCGTGAGCAACCTGAGAAAACTGGATCAAATCGGAAACGAGCCAGTGATAAACGAGGAAAGAGGAAATGTGCGAATACGGGCAGTGCGCCGGAGAACAGGGTTCACACGGCAAGTACGCGTCCAGGAACGCCGACGTACCTGTGGAAACTAGATACACATTGCCTTGGAGGCATCGCCGAGCATCGCCCCACACACGGCATTGGAAATTGAACTGAAACCATGTTCGTGGCCCCAGTAAATGACGAAAATTGGGCTGAGTCGTCGAGCTAAGCCGTGTCGAAATTAACGCGCCGACGAGGGGCATGAGTACGGCAGGAAGGACATGGGTTCCAGCCAGCGTTTCATCGGAAGGACGGTGAAAAGGATCCACAAGGCTGCCAAGTGGATGCGTTAGACAGGATTCAGAAGAACAGACGTATGACGCACCAAGATCTCGCACTGTAGCCTTTTCCCTCGAGATTTCACGACCATATTAAGCCTACTAAGCGAGCGCAGCATGTGAATCGAGGTTTTGTGGGTCAATGCCCTCCAGAATCGCGACAAACGCGTAAATGAAGCCCGCAGAGTCGCAGGAGGATCGGTCGTCCCGTTTCGCAGGACGCGCCCAGGAGCGTGGTAGAACAGATCGAGTAGATGAGTTACGAGGAATGAGGACAGATGGAGGGCTTGTAGGGCTCAGACACGTGCAACTGGAGACGACGCGAGTCTGGAGATGGAGGCGGGAAGCAGGGGAAATATGATGGGATCACAACACAGCCCCATCCTTTCCTGCTTCTGCCACCACAATACGCCGTTAATTCCAGGCGCCGTTCTTCGCGTCGCTGAAAATAAACTGTCCACCACTGTCCAATTGCTGAGTCGGAGACAATAACGGCAAGTCTCAAGCCTTCCTTTATCTCATTCGCAAGTGGCACTGTGCGTGCAATCCCATCGGTTCTGTGTGTCCCCCGCAGCATTCACGCGCAAGAATATAAGTATGTCTTTGCAAGCGTACTGAATTTCAAATTGTAGAACGGAGAAGGATTCACATTAACCCACAATTGAATTACATTCACCCCTGGTCCTTTCCCTTCTCGAACCGCGCTGTAAGCCAGATACACATGGCACCTGCACGCAATCAGGTACATGCGAGAAGCAACAGGACGATGCACTTGATATTCCGAACATTGGCTTGGTCTCAGCTGCACGCTCCGCATACGACCCGGACCTCGCATTGCGGTAAAAAGGCAGGGCGGCGGCTTGAAGGGATGGAGATTTTCAGCGATAGATATTTGCGGGCAAATACGCGGACAAGCGCTGGACCATAACAGGCCCAGCGGACATCGTGAACTCCATCTAGTTGAATAACACATCAGTACCCATTGAACCCGGCGACGCCTAGCGAGCGCAAAGTCAGCCACAGAAGTAGCTCACCCACAACAATACGCCCGTGAACAGAACGCGCGATTCGGATAAGCAAGTCAGCAACGAAAATAAATGAACGGCGGCCACGGAGAAGGACATGCGAAGGGTCTTTGCGTTGTCTAGACCGAGAGTCAGGATGGGCAGCATACGCACGCAAGAAATTCTAGCAAAGAATGGAGCAATTCCTTCGCCCTTGAACTCGTTGGTGTCCGCGACGGCTACAGGAAAAAAGGGGGTGCGCCTCGCACTTGAGATAAGTCAGTAGGAACAGACAATCGAAACAGAATATGGCGGCGACGCACGTCGGAAAATATCGCCGAAGGAACTGTGTGCGAAGATGCAGGTCCAAGACATGGAGCCAAGCCGGCCGGAAGTCAGTGTGTGTAGGGTGATGCTCGGCTTGTTGGGAGCGCACCAACGCCCAACCAAAGATTCCGGCGGAGCAGGACAAACGATGAGGAGTGAGCCGTGCACACGAGTTGCTGCTTCGAAGGGGTAATGAACTTTAGCCGTATATGCAAAACATCCGAGGCATTGCCAGGTAAAGTCAACGCTCTGACTGGCGGCACGGCGAACGAGCACGGTAAGTGAACTGAGAATATAGACATGATCAAAGACGCGTGAGTCCAAATTTAAGAAGGACAAGGCGTACGAAGCCTGAACACGACGCAGCACCGTGCAGCAAAATTGCGAGGATCAGTCTGTGGGGAGAAAAACAATTAAGGTGAGACAGCGAGAATACACGCACCGCAGTTCGACGATATAGGGAAAGACCAAGACACGCAGATGGAGAATGCTGGATGGAAAAGCGCAGTGCATCCACGCAAGGGGCTGTTGTAGCAGTTGTAAGAGACCTGACGCGATGAGGAGTTAGGATTTCCACAGAAAAGTGGTTGCGCACCTTGGTTCGACGCGGCGCGATAGACCTCTTGCAAGGTGAGCACTAGTAAGTAGACGCCGAGATTTCAAGCCGTTAGGGACGCACCTCTGAATATAGAATTCCCGTATGC
Source organism: Mycena vitilis (assembly GCA_029203975.1). NCBI lineage: Eukaryota > Fungi > Basidiomycota > Agaricomycetes > Agaricales > Mycenaceae > Mycena > Mycena vitilis. The sequence goes on from JARGYF010000076.1 coordinate 3,329, forward strand.
GAGATCCAGAGATGATCTTATTCATCGCTTGTCCTCCCGTAGGATCCAACACATTGGCGATGCAGGCCACAGATATGCGCTGGAAGCTGCGCCGACTCATCAAGCTGACGCGCCTCCAAATGGAAGCGGCAACGAGCTTGATGAGTACGGCGTGTCCGTGGCACTCCGAACAACGAGAGGAGGTACACCGGTCTGAATCCACGCGTTGGAGGTTCTGGAGCTGCGGGAAATGCACGACTGCGCTAACGTATGGGAGAAGACGCGATTCAACGCACCTGATCCTTAGGTTCCGCCATATCCAGCACTAAGACTAGGCGGCACGTTCAGGACAGTCCAAACGACGCCAAAAATGATTCCACCTACGGACATGCCGACGGAGCGAGATTAACGCAAAAACGACGCGTCGAGGCTCGAGACACAGGAACGTGGAATTTTGCCGAGCCCCGAGACGCGTGTGTAGGGGCCTAATTGGGGCCAAATGAAATGGGCGACGGTGATTGGAAAGAGGGCGATTGGGTGGGAGCTATAGGCCAGAAACGCGTCTAAGTGAGAACTACGCCGGTGTCGATGGGTGGAGGCAGAAGCAAGGGGGCTTGATCTGATCAACACCGCCACGCGCTTTCTTCCTTCCTGCCGTCCGGCGTCGAGACTCAACCTGCGCTGGCAGGCTGCGTCGTGCTAGACCCTGCTAAACCTTCCGGGCTACTCTACCCATGCTCTCCGCTCTGCGAATTGGAGCCTGGCGTCTATCTCCGAGGCAGCCGAATCTCAAGACCTTAGACCTCTCCATGGTATCCGCATTGAAGCCAAGGATTCGACAATGCCACGCTGTGGGTTAGATGCGGGAGGGGGCTAGGTTAGCCAGATAAGGGCTTTTATCCTGGTGCGTTCCTTTGTTCTTGCCTTATTCTTCTATGTCCATCGCTTTGCTGCAATGCGAATCTCCATTCCTCTCCTTTTCTAAGCCCAAGCCAATCCCCTCGTTCTCTTTCCCCTGCCGCGCGCTCTCCCCTTTCCCCCGCGTCTCCGCCTCCTTTGTCTCCCTGTCTCTTGCGGCTGGCGCCTGTAGTAGAGCTAACTCACCTTAAACAGATCCTCACCCTGATGCTGCTCCACTGGCGCGCCGCCCCGACGAATACGCAATCGTCCACGCAAGGTGCATTGCGTTCCTTAGCGCGCGATCCCCTTCCTGCTTTGGGTTTTTTTTCCATTGCGCGATTTTCAGCGCGGTCGAAACTGGATGCCGCGGGCGTGAACGGAAGAATCGCGATTGGTCGTCAACGGTCAGCGCAGCGTTGCCGTCGCACGATGTAGCGCGCACAGCGGGGCGGGTTGTTAACCTCCCTGCTAACGCTCCCTTTTAGCTTCATCCATTCTCTGCCTCTCCTATCTTTCTCAAGCGCACCTGCTGACCTCCTCACCCTCGTCAGGATCGACCCTTTCAAGATCGAGTGCCTTCGCCGTCGCAGATGTTATTCGTTCAAGGCAGACAGGGGCACGGATTAAGAATGGTGTGTATTCTTCCTTTCCTCTTCTTTCCCTCCGGCTTCGCTACAGACTTTGCACCACGCGTGGTGTGCTTTGCGAATGGCAGTCGGTATGCAGGCGGCCGGTCGTAAATTCGGGGGAAATGATGCTCGATGCTCGATGTTTTGCGCACTTGGATGGACGGCGTTGACCTCCCCGTCGTTGTCCCGCTGCCCTATATGCCACGTTCTCGCGCCCGGCTCCCGGACCATTTTACGCGCCGCTGAATCTGTCATTGCGATCACGTAGCCCATCGAGAATCGTGCGCTGGCCACATCTGACGATTTTGGCGAGCGGCCAGTGTGTTTGGAGGGTGCGGGGATTGTACCTCGCGGCGGCGCGCACGTTCCCCCCGCCGTCCTTTCTCCCTCTCCACGCCGTGGGCGATTGTAGCAGCGACTCGGGCGAACGACGTGGTCCTCGGTAGCGGACACAGTGGGGATGGCGGAAAAGCGCCGGTGTTCCCGAGGTGGACGGTGCTGTGTACTGTGGTCGCCCTGACCGCTGGCCGCGCTTCATTTCTCTTTAATTCTCTCTTTAATCCTTCGATTTTCATCATTCGTTTTCGACACCCTTACTGACATATCGCTATTTTTTCAGAACGTCCACAACGCGCGCGCGCCGCGCCCCGAAGCATCCGTTGGCACTATTCCCCACCGTCGACATCATCCTCCCCGCTCGCGCAGCTCGGGGCCCTCGTCGTGGAAGATGGATCTAGCAGGGAGGACGGGGAGGACTGATGGAGCGATGCCGACGACGCCAGCAGCAGACATAACGAAAGGGCATCCCGGGCGCGTATCACCCGAAATCACCATCCACGGCCTGCGGCTCGCGCCGACTTTGCCCTTCACGCCCTCGGCCCGTGCGCAGGACCAGGGCGTCCGGCTCTGTACGAGGACAACGCCCCGTTCTGCTCCGATACCGTTGTGGCCGTGCGCCGGCTGCGCGTCGGGGGAGGGGGAGGGGGGAGGCGAGGACTCGCAGAACGACATCTACACTGCCAACGAGGACGAGGGCGCCACATCGCCCGCGTCGCTGCAAATCTCAGCAGCCGCGTCCGAACCTTGGTCTCCACCGCACGAGCAGTGTCCTGGTGTTTTTCGTCTTCGCACCTCGACGCGCCCGCTTTGCCTTCCGCCACCGTCTGTACTTGCTCCGCACCAGACGTTTACGGTGCTGGCGCAGTACAGCGGCGCTGCACCGCCATGCTCCCGCCGTTGCCCTCCTCTGCGAGCTCCGCGTCGGGGAGGTGGGTGCAGAAGGACGATGTCGGCTTTATCACCGGCCTCGATGTAGATGTGCGTGCGCGCCGCCGCGGGGGGGGGTAGCATCCGCCACTCGCCCCTCGCGTCAGAGGCTTGCCTTTGCTCGCGTCCTCGAGCTCTGCCCTCGACGACGCGCTCGTGCCCGAGCGCGATGCGCGCTGCAGTGGGGTTACCGGAAGCGTCGTCCTCCACCGATGCCGCCTTCCATCGCGGGCTCGATCTATGCGCCCGCGGTAGTGGATCGCGGTGTCACCTCCCTACTCCGCGAGCTTTCGCGTTAGGATACCCGCCCGCGCGTCTGACGGCGGCCTCCTCCGTCATGTCCGTTTGCGGGCGAGCCCGTCTCGGACGGGCGGGCTTCCGCGCCGCCGTCCACCAAGCTCGATGTCCGTGCCCGTTGTGCGGGGGATGTGCATTCACCACGCACTCGCTCTTCGTCCGCCGTCGCCCGCGTCCCTGCATTGTTCGGCGCTAAGAGCGTGCGTTTGCACGGCATCGCCGCGGTGCGAGTGGTCGCTCAAAGCGCGCGACTTGTGCCGCGCCGGCATAGCTTACTGCTTTGTGGGGGGATGGGCGGACGGGGGGACCCTTTGCACCTCGCGATCTCTTCGCACCTGCGATCCGTCAGCGGCGTCGGCATGCGCTCCGAGCTCGGGAGCTGCAGCAGCGGTGAGATGAGATGCCTTGCTCGCCGGTACAGGCGCGGAGCACTGCCGGCACAAGCACACCCCCTCCGCGCGAGGGGGTCGGCGGGTAGCACGCGTCGCATCCTTCCTCCCCCGCCGCTCTGCTTTTGCAGAGTCTTTTCATTCGCAGACACCGCCAAGCCGCTTCATGTCTCGCTCTCCCCGGCCCGTTTTCACGTTCCCTTGTCGACAACGCACCGTCGCCCAAGCTTGTCTACTATACACTATTGCCCTTGTGTTTCTGCGTACCTACCGCCCTCGCCTTACCGTACCTACAACCTCGTAATCCGTATTATTCCCTTCCCTCAGTGTATCATCTTACTCACTGTGACCTATCGAAGCTGTTTTCTCGTACCACTCCTCTTACCGCAACGGACTTTCTTCTCTGCTGTATACGCGGTCGCCCTCTTGAAGCCCGTTAAAGTGGGGGTACACCATGAATAATCCATAATACTTGCCTCCCAGGCTCCCACCAAAATCGCAAGCCCGAACACACTGGAAAATAACGGCAATAATTTCAGCCTGGATCCTTTCCTCGGACCTAGATGTAAACAATTTCTACGCCGGGGAGAGTCGCCCGTAGCTCGTGTACAAGCTCCTTCCGCTCGTGCGGGCATATCGGCGCGTCAATCTTGAGCACGCTAAGGACAGGCATTATTGCAAGTCCGTCAACGATGGAGGCAAGCATCGCACTGATTTCCAGTCCCCTAGGAGAGCTAGGGACTGAGTGAGAAATATGGATGTAGATTTCCTGCAGCGATGGATGTCGAATAAGAAAATGCTGCAGCGTTGGGAGCGCTTCCGGCGTGATATCCTGGAGGATGGACAAAAATTTCAGGTTGCGAACAGTGAGATGCTGGAGGATGATATCCAGGGCTTCGTCTGAGGGAAAGTGGATCCGCATTGGTATGCAAACCTGGAATTGTCGTGCTACTCTGGCCAAAATCACCGTGTAGAATTCGGAACTTGGCCCTGGATGGGATCGTATCTTGACGGAGGAGATAAATGAAATATGGGCAATGCCACAATAATCTGGGTCGCACAGACGGCGCCGGGGCCCCCGTGGAAATTCAGCATTAGCCATGGAACGACGGTGATATCGTGGTGCGAGGTAATTGCACGACAGTGTCTCGGGTGTACAGACAGAGAAGCGGTTCGAGTTGAAACCCAACACCTGTCCGCCAGCTTTGGCGGACACGGCTTCCAACAGGTCGTAGAACGCGCTGTGCAGCGTTTCACTAACTACTACGTCCGCCTGTTCCCCAAATGCCCCCGGCGGAAATTCGAGGTCCAGCGCCGCCAGCTTGCTGGATTGGTCCACAATAGCGAGGATGATACGGAGGCCGCAGAGGAGGTTGTCGGTTGGTTTAAAGGTACACGCGAGATGCGTTATATGAGGAACCCAGACGGAACGTTGTAAGAACGGGAGTGATTCAGGCTCCAGCTGGAAGCAACTGACGACGTCAAAATCCACTGGCAGCTTTATGATGCTGGCGATGTGATTAAATCTGGTGCACACCGCCGCTGCAACGACCAGCGGCATAGGATGTTTGAGATCATCCAAGTAGCGCAAAATGCGCTCCCAGAGTTCCGGCGGGAGGTCAAGAGACTTGATAATCTGAACGCTGGTCTGGTTCAGACACGTATCTCTGTGTCCGAGTCGTATGTCCCATCCGAGAAGTTCAGAAATTCGCGGGGAGAAAGAGGAAGGGCGCCAGCCACGCGCTTTGGTGTTTACAACGGGGTCGGTTTGCATGGCGGGAATGAAGGAGGCGGATGTCGCGGTGACCCACCTTATAAGTCGTTGTGTGCGCCGGGCACCGCCTTGTTTACTGTGGCCACCCGCGGGACAAAAACACAGCGGACTGATGGTGTGACGGCAAAACCCGAGGGCGTTGGGATTGCTGAGGCGATTGGGAGCCGACATGGGCGGCGGGGACAAGAGACGTCGCTCCAGACAGAGTCTTTGCACCCAGAAAGCTTGACGGAATAATTTCAAACGTACATTCACAGAAAGATAAAAGTATGAGAGCACATCTAGAGTTGCACAATGCGTTGAATCGCATCCGAAAGGAGAGCGCGGTCCATAATGCCCATGGACGGAAGAACTTTATCGAGGAGCGCATCGCGGCGGGGCGCAGTGAAACCAGCCAAGGTGCGTAGATGGCTTTCCGTCATGCGGATGGCAAAGAGCACCGGATACCAATGGACGAGATCGACGTTGCGCAGCACGGCGCGAACAAACTGGGCATCCTGGGCCAATAGTGTTTGAGGCGCATCGAAAAGGAAGACAGGAACACGCACCAGCTCGTCCTTCGTCGGGAACCGCGGGGCTTTGAAGAACTGAACTTGTGGTACCGCCGAATCCGTCATCTGCGCGGTTCAAATGAGTGCCTCGGTTTGTGTCCAAGCATGGCCGTGACGCACGAGTGTTGGCGCAAGATCGGGTGGTCCAGTGACAATGTTTGTGGCGTCCAAGGCGTGGGGTCTTCTCTAATCGGAGTGTTGAAGAGCATCGAGTGGCAAGCAGGGACCCTCGTACCTGGGACGCGCCCATTTTATCCAAAGCAGGAGCCGGCGCTGGCATGCTCGTCGCGGTTTCAGTATTGAAAGATGTCGACATTCGGGACGATCGTGGGTGGGTAACAAGTCAAAGTCACGAAGATGGAAGTTGAGAGTAGAGAGTAGACAAGACGCGGGAATATTTATAAGCAAGAGTGTGTTTCTTTGTGGCATACCGTGACAGAATTGTTGCGATTCAATCGTTCAAAGAGCATTGTGCGGCCGATCCACGTGGCATGCGACTACAATCTTGCATTGCAATGGCACAAACACGAATGTTCGAATAAACGGGCCGTCTAAGGCTGGGAGAAAGAGGATGTTGGAGACGCAGAATCGACATGGAGGTTTTGGGAAAGAGGAAGAATGTTTGATTGGAAAGGCTAAGCCAAATACGTGCCTTCTCTTCTCCGTTATTAACTTATCTTCTTCTTTCTCTTCAACCACCTTCACGCAACGACGGCACCGACTCTTCGACGCGCCAAACGTGCCCAACGGTCCACCACAAAAGCATAGACGGCTCCCGACTCCACGACAAAGTGCCGGACCGCCAACTTAACAATGACAATAACCGCCGGAAGATAGAGCTGTCTCACACGCGAACAGCTCACGGCGCACGCTCACGAACTCCGAGACGCTGGGGAGAGACGTTTGGGCGACGATCTGCAGCGTAGTGTTGTTCTCTGGTGTTTCATTGAGGTGCGTTCTCTTCCGTGGGCCGCACTCTGGCGATTTGCCTCACTCCTCCATCCACCCTATTCCCTATCTCCCTATTCTTCATGCCTCTGTCGCGCGCGCGCGTATCGAAATATTGCGGCAGGCACGCCCGTCATCTGTAGCTTTTATTGCGACTTCCCTGGGCCTCAACCAAGCCTCCCAGACTCTTCGTGCAGACCTCGCGACATACCGAGGGGATGACGCTTTTCGAGGGAGCCGGGAGGCTTGGGCTTACGAGTTGTGCGTCCCCTCGTGTCATCGACGATATATTAGTCTGCTGCGGGTTCGCCTTCGCCTCCCCGCTCTTTTCGCACTTCCCGGTTCCTGTTCCTTGCGGTACGCCTGTTCTTCAAGACGCTCGCGTGCCCCCGTTCATTTTTTTTTCGCAGACGATGCTAGACGATGCTCGTTCGAATGAGGGAGGGCCGCGCGCGGAGCTGCATGGCGAAGGTGCGTTGCCTATTCTTCTTCCTTCTCCATAACTTGCTTAGCTATCGTTCGGCAGGGTTTGTGTGCGTTTCTCTCACGAGGCAAACGCCCAAGGACCCTCTAACCCGCATCGGTTCTCGTCAACGCGCCGCGCAACAGACTCTACCCGCCACAAACGCGTCGACAGCGCGATGCCCTAGTCCCCGCCGACCGGTAGATGCTCGACAGAACTGCTCTCGATCACAAGTTCAAGGTAGCCTGAGAGAACGCCTTCGCAGGGTATGGTCTGGCAGCAGGTGCGTTTTCTCACTTGATAACTTACCCTCCCTTCCTACATCCATCCTTTACGTCGCCATGCACTTCCTCCGTTCTTCCTCCCTACAAACTGCTTCCGGTTGCGCGCCTGTACTGAAACTCCAACAGGCGCCGGTGATGCTCAGCCCGACCATCATCAGTAGTCGGATGCTGCTGAGCCCAAGGTACGTCGTCCTCTTTGTGCGCTCTTCGCGCTGCCCCCTTTTCCGCCTTTCCTCTATTGCTTCTCTTCCCGATACTGACGGCCACACTTACGGTGCGCCCGGACAACGTGCGCTCGGACGAAGGTGAGCTATATGTGCTTCTTGCTTTCTATGACTTGCTTAGCCATCGTTCTGCAGGAGGTCCGCGTCTCGCATGGCATTCGCCAATTGCGCGGCGGCGCCACGCGTGGTCAACCCGAATTTGAAGCCGGACTCTCGTGCGCTCACAAACAGGGTCCAAGCTCCGACTCGTGTCGTCGGTAAATGGTTCTCTCATCACTACATACGAACATATTGTAGTAGATGAACGTGAATCAATCTTCATTGCTAATATTCCATGGCCTATAACCGGCATTATCAGCCCCTCCCGTACGGGCTGCGTCAAAATGGGCCCGTTTCTATGATACAGCCACAGTGTCAAGATTGTGCAGCCCAAGCGCATGGCGCTCCGTTCGTCCTGCGCGACTTTCAGGATGTCGATCCTGTCTCCGTTGCTCACGATCGCCAGCGGTTCGCTGAGCTCTTCCCTTCCAAAAATCTAGTAAGAATTGTGGGCACTGCTGGTTCGTTATATGGTTTTAACACACCTGCCACAATAGCTCTGCGCCGTCGTGCTCACTGGCAGCGCTGAACAACCTTTCGGCGGGATGTAGGTAGGCCGGTTCTAAATTCCAAGGTGGGATCAGTCCTGCAATTTAAAGGAAATTCGTCTCATCCGTTCCATGAAACGTATAGGTTGAACTACGCATGGGATGGCGCACCGTGTACCACGGTACAATATTAATCCTCGAGCCATTCGTTCAAAACGAAGTAGAATCCTGATGGACCGCGCGCAGTTCTGCGAGCGAGTACCCAACTTTCGTTTGAGCGGCCTGGTGGCCATGCCCGGTATGGCACCTCCCGTCCCTGTGGTGTTGTTAAGTAGACGAGCTTGAACGGGAACTTAACTTAGGGAGCAACCCATCTATTGTCGTTCGAGAGATTGACTCAGCTATCAGGCCAGCAAACCAGACGAGATGACGAAGGGGACAAAATATGAATTCAGACACGAGCAGCTGAACACCACCCTGCGACTAAAAATGATGGTGGCCGAGGAAGGCGGTTGCATCGCGATTCACGTTGACTAAAGTCATCTAGGAAAGATTTTGTGAGTTAGACGAGTGATGAGAGTAGAAATACATTGAATTCCCCCAAGACGGCCAGCGCAGACAAACGGATGTCATATCGAGCGGCCTGAAAATGCAAACTCAGTTTAGATGTTACACGAGCAGGGCAAAGTGTTTCCCAAACAGCTGGTGAACCAATTGCAAGGAATCACAGTGATTGAACGCGCCGCTGTTGCGTTTGATTCTGCAAACCTCCTCGCTTTACTCTGCAAAATTTACGGAGCTTTACCCTTCGAGAAACAAGATCAGAGGATATATGACTCACCCCAAGCACCTCGATATCCTCAGACGAGCTGTGACCTCGGGCGGATAGCTTCAACCCCGTAAATGCGGACTCGGTACAGCAATGGATACAATTTGAACTTTCAACCCGAATTTTCAGCGACAGTGCAGTGGACAAGGCTTCGGCAAGGCTCTTGTTCAACAAACTGAAGACTTGCGGACATCGAGACGCTCGCAGGCTCCGGTATATCAGCACGGAGCTCAGAGTGATCAAAGAGGTGCGCCTTACCTGATTTCGTTCCTGCGACACTTGCAATCCCATACATTTGAGAGATCAATTTCATGGCAGCATTGACGTGCAGATAAATCGCACCGAGTTTCTGATAATGCTTAGGACAATGCGAGGAATGCTCGCCGGCGCCGCAGATGTTTAGCTGATGTCCAGATAGCATGTTAGAGATATTCTGAACGTTGTGAAGTTCACGCACAAGTAGGTTTTAAACACGTACTCGTCAACCACTTGAATATCCTTTGGAATTCGAGTCCAACGAGCCTCGTACCCAGACAAGGACGGACATATATGAACTTTGCATCCTGATATCCGTATATGCATCAGTTATGCGGCCCGTCACTCCCGTTCCTTCGTTCATTCTCTGTGAAGGATTTGTTTTTGGGAGCAAAAGGAGCAACCATAAATTGCAGGAGGGGCTCGGCGGGCACAATCGGAGGAAAGCAGCGAGGGTGACAAAATACAATGGTGTCAGAAGTCGAAGACCGTAGCGGGCGTCGAGGTAGCAGGCGAGAGGACATACACATCGCTGCCGAGGTGAATTTAAGATCTGGATGAGATATCATTCTACCGCTGGGATTCGGCACCGTTACAGGAATGGCATTTTGCGGATGTTGGACGCGGAAAAACCCAGTTTATCTTGCCGCCAAGCTGGCCAGGGAGAAAAAGGTTGGCACCAGCTTGTACGGGCGAAACATTCTGCGGCAACACCATACGCGAGTAAGATTTTTGACAAACGCAGCAATCTCGTCCAGCTCAGGAAAATGAACGAGGACCGTGACAATGTAGCTGACGTAGATTGATTTCATCCGGAAAAGAAGTTGAGCAGGGGGTACCTTGTCAACTGCGGGCCCTAACCTGTGGCGCCGACCAAGCGCCGACTTGCAAGCTTCGAAAAAGATTCAAAGAAATTTGATTGTCCGTCGGATGGGGACACGAGCGCAGCCCGGCTAATGGGTTAAGTATGTCTTGCGCACTGGTTCGTCGTACACGCTGATGAGAAACTAGATGTATCATGTTGGTGGTGGAAGCGGAGTAAGAGAGTCAAAGAACGGATCAATACCACGACAATCACAAATCGCGACACTGCTTTGACTCCGCTCCGTCATCCGACCGCAATCCGACCGTGACAACTCCCATGCCAACTCCCACAAATTGAAGATGACGCCTCACGCCCTTCGCACGATCCCGGGATGCGATCCTTGCCACCCGCGACGTTCTCCGACAACTCTTTAGTGTTAGACTCCAGACTCTTCTGTGTGAAAGTTTATTCGGGCAAAGTGACCGGCCGATTCCGCCGATGCCACTGGATTGCCACTGGAGTAGTCTCGTTAACCAGACTTTCTATGGCACAAAAGAAGACAGTCGTTCTTTTGTGCCTATATAAAGTCTGGACTTTAGTGAGGGGTACGTCAAGGACTCGTCCGTGGGAATGATATGAAAGTCGGCAATCATTGATGTCGATTCCCATTCGGACCAGCCCCGACCCATGTACTATGAGGCGCCTTTCTGGTACTCAAGTCGTGTTATGTAGGGCAGGACTCTTTAACCAAGCTTCAATCTCTCCCTCGGTTTTTTTTTGACAGACACTGGCAATTTGGAAAGGCTGTAAATTCAAGGACGGTCCTCGTCCATCTCACACGTTAACGGGGCGTAAAAAGGAGTGAGAAGTGTTTGGTTCAACCGGCAAGGCTTTGGAGAATTCATAGGCCAATTATTATTCGCTTTGGAGTAGCTTTGAGGCAGTATAAAGAGGAAGGAGGGCAACTTCACCACGGACGTAATTATAATCCGAAAGGGGACTCAGATCAACGATTGCCGTCGACCACATCATCCCACGGACGAGTCCTTGACATACCCCCCGCTAAAGCCCTGACTACCACTGGAGCTAAATACGCGGCCACAGACTCTCCCCTTTTCTTCCATCTCCGAAACTTCGCTCTCCTCCGTTGGCAGAGCAAAGCCCCTTCGAACGCATGCAATCTATCGACGGCGATTACCTCGACATTGCGACGGAAGTCTGGCTGTTATGCTTCAGTTTCTGCGGATTTGCCGAGCTTCGTGAACTTGTCGTGAACTCTCTCTTGTGTGCACTTATTTTTGTTCCTTGTGTCAGCCCCAAATTTTCCACACTCGACGCGTGGATGCGCCCTGTCTTGATTCCCGTAGCTCAAGAGACCCAGAAAATGTCGCACGTTTGCGGCGCAATAGTAAATACGCGCAATCATACCAAACTGGCGTGTAGCCCGCACGTCACATCCGTTCGCGTTTTCCAACTCTACAATCGTGACGAGTTCACCGAAGGCTCGGATTGCTACATCAGCCTTGCGCGCGACAAATGGCTTCGAACTCTGTCTGTATTCCAAAACACGCTCGGCCTTTATCGATCGCTGACAGCCTTGCACTTGGCCTACGTGGATATGGACGCCGCCCTCCAGGAAATTTTGTTCACCTTGGAATGCTGGAGGAGCTATCACTATCCGATGCCGAATCCTCCGTTACGAGCCTCACGAGACGCACATGGGCTCTCACTCATTCACGCCAAGAAATCTTGCGTTTGGAATTGATGGTGAGGGGTCCCGTTCGCTGAATCCACCAATTTGGCCATTTCTCAGGTTCAAACTCCATTCATCGGGACGTCTAGTGAACGCATTTCGTCCGCGGTGCAAGATGGCTTTCATCTCGACGATCTGTGGTTGGTAAACGACTCGGTGATACGTTGGGCGGTTGAAAGCTTTCGCCACGTTGTCGCCGAACCAGCTACACGGTACCCCTCAAGGCGGCGAACGAGCAGCATGCTCAGGCAATACGATATTGATTCCTATGCGTCAAGTCGATTTTTTTCATGAGGTTCATGACCAATTTTCGGGCGTACACGATCATCATGACCGCTATGTTTCTTGACAGCAACCGCAGTGTGAGTTCGCACACATTCGTTCATAGTCTTCCACAATTATTATTGATTATCCACATACAGAACTGTTTTGCCGCCGGTTGCTTCCTCAAACTTGGACCTCGGCAGCTCACGACGAGCAGGCCGCCCCATATAATCGCCGGCTTCCTCCTCCTCGGCTCACGAACATTGCTGTTCGGGTTCGAATAATCTGCGCAATTCTGACCGCAAACGAATCGCCACAACACCCAAAAACCTACACTCCGTTCTACCTTCTCAGTCAGAAACAGGACCACAGACCATGCTACATCCCGTTCGGTTTCCTTGCGAGACGCCGCCTCTTATCCTGGTACGCAAACGAGTAGACCGATCGAGCGGTGCAGGAGTGCACTTCCCTTATTCTGATCGTCTTAATGGTTCTCGCCATTGCTCGTATTCCTACTTAGGTGGACTTCGCTGCCTCAGGCTATTCATTCCGGCTTGACATTTATCTATAGGCAATAATAATAATCCAAGCTCGCACCGGGTATATCTCGTTTCCCCGCTACTAACTCGAGTCCCAACCATGCAGGGTTGGTCCGCGCTTACGGTCCGGTGAATTCCAGATCCTCAAGGTTGGACCGAAGTGGGAGCCCGTACATATTGCGAAGGGATCAGGTATGTTCCATGAGCCATTATCTCGTGAGTCAGCGCTTATACGCTATTCGTTCGCGCGCCGAATATCAACCGATCGACGGCGGACGCTGCAGTTACCCACACCCGGCGAAGGATGCGGGCGAGGAGTCCCGGTTCGACACTTCAATGCGCGTACGTACACTCTATTATACTCGTCCGCGAATCCGTGTTCTAACTTACAGCGCATGCATACAACACACCGGCAAATGCGGTCCAGGGCTAAGGGCAAAAGCCAACGAATCACGTTCGTACGCCCAATGAAAGGCTCGGCGCCGTCCGTCCCTGGGGATCGGGGAACGGTATGCAAGGGTTCGCGCAACGGCTATTGCTCTGTTCAGTACTTATCTTGGATTAGTCTCTGGTCGGTACTAGTACTAGTAGTATCCCTGATGCGACTCGATACCCAAGTATTCTCGAACGCATACCGAAATCTCAAACCAAGTTCAAATTCTTGAGGAGAACATGCCTGTGAGATGCAACAACTTTCTCTACGCGTCGTCCCAGTATCTGGCCAGATCTGGCAGCTACTTACATCTACTCCTTCTCCAAGGTACTTATAGCGTAGGCGCGCTCCCGCTCCCCCACGTAGTCATCGGTATTTCGGTATTTGACTGTAACGTGAACGAGTTCGGTAGATTTCACTTGGTGCGGGAGGGGACGGATCTGGCTCGAGGATCTTATTCAAGAGTCTCGGAATTCTTAGCAATCTGACATAACACGCCGAGCGGCGAGCAAGGGCCTGTTTGCGAGCGCCATTCCGTCCACCTTGAATGCGATGAGGCAGTGTTTATGGCGCATCACAATTCGACGCGGCAAGCTAGTTGCTGTTAAACGCGCTCGAAAAGTGGGAAGAAGGAGTTGAGAAGGAGCGATAAAAACATCGCATTCGAATAAGCTACGGCATAACTTAAAACATACGTCCGTCGTGTGTGTACGTGTCCATTGTCCGTGTCGTTCATAGTCCATACGCCGTCCTCCTCCATCACACAGCAGCGCATTTACAGCGCCATCATCCCCAGCCCAACCGCACCCAACAAGGCACCAAGCGGCACGCTCAACGCGCGCGCACCGCCAGGCTGCCCCGACGCGCTGGGACTCGCACTGGCGCTCCTGCTCCCGCTGGCGCTCGCCGCGCCGCCCGACGCCGACGTCTTCGACACGGGGGGAGGCGTGGACGCGGCGGGCGAGGAGATGACGGGCGTGGTGGACGAGGTGTTGGGCGTCGAGAGCGCGGGGTCGCTGTCCGTCTCCGTTTCGGTGTCGGTATCGGTGTCTGTGTCACTGCCGGTTGCGGAGGCGCTGTCGCTGTCGCCGTCGTCGGTGCCGGTGGGTTCTGCGCCGGCGGAGGAGGCCGCGTCCGTGCTGTGAGGTGGGAGATGACGTCAGTGAGCGTCGCCAAGGAGCGTAGGCCAAGACATCAAGACATCGGGCGCTGGACAGGCTGACGGCGCTCATGGAGACCATGCCCGCTAACCGCCGTATTACGATCAGCGCTGGCGTCGCACTTCAGCTGCGCCGCCATCGCAGCACAAGCACAACGCCCGGGAGCAGACGTTGCAGCGTGAAGCACTGTGAAGCACGAGAATGACACTCACGTCGCGCTCGGGTCCTGTGCAATCCCCGCAGGGCACTGCGACGAGCCGGAGGAGAACGAGCCATTCTGTGTGTCGCAAACAAGGTTCATGAGCACTTCTCGAGCGCATGGGGAGAGCAAGAGAACGCACGGCAGGGAAGTACTCGCACTCGCCAGCACCCTCGTATGTGCAGCTCACAAAGTCCCCGGCGCCGGCGGAGGCGGTGAGGGCAGTGCCATCCTTGTCGACTGCAGCGCACTGGACGCTTTGCCGGCGGCTGTACCCGACGGATGCTGCGTGTGCGCACGAAGCGACGAGGAGAAGGGCAACGGTGGATGCGCGCATTTGATATCGAAGATTCTGGTTCGAAGTCGTTACGGTGAAAGCGTGCGTAGGGAAGAGAACTGGAAAGGAGAAGGGGAACAAGAGCGGAAGTGCGCGATTTTATACAAAAACTGGGGAGAGGAGAACAAGAGAGGCGCGAGGGCTGTGCTTGATAGCCGCCCGAGGCGGTGATGCCCGAAACAGCGCTTGTCCGGTAACACCCATGTCTCCGCGAAACCCGCTGCCAGAAAGTGTTCCGCCGTCTCCACACAGTCCCGCATCACGATGGCAGTGACGACGAAACATATAATGAAAAGCGCCCGCGGTGCCCGTCTGTCGAGGCGGAGTCGAGAATTTCAACTAGACTCGTTCGAGCATCTCTCGTGAAGCAAAAAAGCATTATAAGAATCTACGTCTCGTGCGGATCAATACTAGAGTTTTGGCGAGATAGTGGGATGAGGAGCAGACGAGCAGGTCAGTTTCTGTATCTGAGTTTTGGATAATCCAGAGCAGTCCAGCTAGCAACGCTGCTGAGAATGAGGCTGGCGGGCTGGTGGTTGTGAATGAAGGACGCAGAGCGAGCTTGAATTTTTGTTGTAACTTGTGATTCGTCGAGAATCAGGACCTTCATGCACGCATCATCTTCGCCCGGGTGAGTGATTATTGCGTGTAGGAAAACTACCATTTTCTCCTGTTGGGGGTGTTGTTTTCGGAAGGGCAGAATGAGTGTCTTCGTCATGTTGAATTTAGCTGTTGACGCCGTGCACCATAGATCGAGAATCCGCCATAGCTCGAGCCAAGAATCATTGGTTGATAAGTATATGGTAGTGTCGTCAGCAAATAGAGACACTAATAAGCGTCGGTTCGTTTCAGGAATGTGTAAAGCTTGCCATTTCGAGTGTCGAAGGGCGCAGGCTAACGGCTCGATGGCCAAGTTGAAAAGAAGACAGGACAACGGATCCCCTTGTCTAACACCTCGTCTCACTGTGAACGGTGAGCTCAAATCGCCTTTGACCATAACCCTAGTCTCGGCATTTGTGTACAGAGATTTGACTGTCCTACATAATTTTTCGGGCAATCGCATGTGCGACATGACGGTGAGTAAATAATCATGGTCAATCCAGTCATAGGCTTTCTCTTGGTCGAGGGCCACAATGACTCCGTTTTCTTCGACCGCTTCGCCGTAATTTAACAAGTATTTGGCCTGTTTCACTGGGTCCTTCTATTTTCCGACCTTTCATGAATCCCGCTTGGTCGCGATGAATTAACTTGGGGCAATCTCCGTTAGCCTTAGTGAGTAGCTTTTGGTCATCAGTTTGTAGTCTGTGTTCATCAAGGTTATAGGACGGTAGTTGGAAATCCTCAAGAGCGCAAGTATTAGATTTTATACAAAAACTGAGGAGAGGCACGAGGGCTGTGCTTGATAGCCGCCCGAGGCGGTGATGCC
Source organism: Mycena vitilis (assembly GCA_029203975.1). Classification (NCBI taxonomy): domain Eukaryota; kingdom Fungi; phylum Basidiomycota; class Agaricomycetes; order Agaricales; family Mycenaceae; genus Mycena; species Mycena vitilis. The sequence continues at coordinate 19,620 of JARGYF010000076.1, forward strand.
CGAAACAGCGCTTATGTCTCCGCGAAACCCGCTGCCAGAAAACTGTTCCGCCGTCTCCACACAATCCCGCATCACGATGGCAGTGGCGAAACACATAATGAAAAGCGCCCGCGGTGCCGTCTGTCGAGGGGGAGTCTCGAAGGGGAGAATTCCAACTAGACTCGGCGTGAAGCAAAAAAGCATTATAAGAATCTACCGACAAAATACGGTGTACTTCTACGGGTCGTACGCAATAAATCATAAAAAAAACAGCTCTCTATCTTAACTTAACAGTGCCCGTCTCATCGTATCGTATCGTATCGTATCAACCATCTAATCGTGCGTGCGCCTCGTCAACGTCACCCTCAACGGCCCCTTGAGCAGAATCTGGTGGTCCAGCAGCCCGTCCACCCACTCGCGCTCAAACACCCGCAGGTCCTTCTCCACGGGGGTAACAGTGTACTTGAACACGAGCTGCGCGAGCACGAGGCGCATCTCGCGCATCGCGATGTTGCGCCCGACGCAGTTCGCGGGGCCGAGGGAGAAGGGCATGAACGCTTCGGTGTTGAGGATGAAGGGCTGGCCGCCGGTGGGCGCGGTGGTGGTGGTGTCGGTGTCGGGGAGCCAGCGCTCGGGCCAGTAGCGCTCCGGGTCGGGGGAGAAGTACTCCGCGTCGCGGTGGATGACGCGCGGGGGGAAGTCGATCGACGTCTTTTCGGGGAGGTAACTGGAGGTGCGGTTGGTTGAGTGGACGATAAATTATACTGAGAAGGCGACTCACACTCCAGCAACATGCATGCCGCCATGCCCCGCAGGTATCCCGCGCGACACACGCGTCTGCACCGGCGGGTACACACGCAGAGTCTCATTACTGCATCCCCTCATCAACAATCGAACTCCCCTCCAGAAAAAACGAACAACGCACATGCACGCGTTCAAATACGGCAACTCCGCCAAGCGCCCCGAGTCGTGGAAGTCCACCCCGTCGACGTGGAACGTGTCGTCGATCTCGCGCTGCAGCTTCTTCATCATGCCGGGGTTGAGGATGAGCGAGAAGACCGTGTTGGCGAGCGTGCTCGCGAGCGTGTCCGACCCGCCCACGATGCCCGTCTGCACGTCATTCTCGATCACGGCGCGTGTGGGTCTGGGCTTGGTCTCGTCCTCGATGTACTCTCCCGCCTGCGCAGAATATTAGTCGTCGAGTACGCGGGACAGCAGGAGGGGAGGGACGTACGATGTAGTAGAACGCGTCCTTGAACTTGGTGCCCTTGGCGAGCCGTTCATCGACGGCCTTGATGGCGAACCGCACGAAGGTGTTGATGGGCGCCTTGTCGGCTCCGGGGAGTGCGAGCATGATGGGCGTGAGCCACGGGAGGTAGTACAAGGTGGCGATAACACTAGTGCGAGATCAGTTCGGTTGTCTCCATGAAGATGACTAGAATCAACATACGGCGCGAACTCCTCAATGATCTTCCAGAAGCCGCCCTTGTCCTGGTCCTCCAGCATGTCGAACGCACCGCCGAAGCTGTAATTTAACGCGGTGAGACGACGGATAATTAATAAAGCTGAGGTAATCACAACAAGTCTCCCATAAAGTCGAACCTTGAATTTTGAAACACTGTCAGCAAAATGATGAACGGAGGATGTCGAATTACGCACGTAAAGTAGCCGAACCACTTCCCAATATCGAGCTCACCCTCCTGCTCGCCCAGTTTGCTGATCAACCGATCCACGCGCGGCAGCAGGAACTTGTCCGCCTCGCGGATCGCCTTGGTCGTGAACGCGAGCGCCCACCGTTGGCGCCGCTCGGCGTGCACTTTCGTGGGCTCCGGGTAAATCGCCGCGTACGAGGTCATAATACTCCCTGGCGTGTGGACCGTCTCCGCGGTCGCGTATCCTATCACAACGGAACCAAATGAACAGCTGAAACATATACACGCTCTCGGTAACTTACCGATGGAGCGCGGAAGGCCTTTGTTGCCCATGCACTCCTTGGCCGCTTGCGCATCGGCGAACGAGACCTGGTCGCATCCTGGGACCGCGGAGGTTAGCGTGACTGCCCAGAATTTCGTGTGGGGCACGCACCGATCCGGACGACTCTGCCGTAGCGCTTGTGCAGCTCCTCGATGAGAACGTTGCGCCGCCCGCTCACGGCGTGGTACGCGATGACCAGGTTGGACGTTTTGAAGAGGAGCGGGCCCGGGATGTGTGCGAGCGGGTGGAGCGGGGAGACGCGGTATGCGACGACGGAGAGCGCGAGCGTTGCGAGGTGCTTCAGCACCAGCAGTGGCAGAGCGCCATAACTGAGGTGCAGGCTGTATGCGAGCGCCGCGGGCGGGGCAAGGAAGAGGAACGCCCAGATGAGCGGGCGGTGCGGCTCATAGCGATTGAAGACCAGGTGGGTCAGCTAGATACCAGAGTTAAGGATGGCAAGACGCGCAAAAGGCTTCAAACGCACCACGCCACCGAACAGAACCAGCGCGGTCTCCTGCGATATGTGCTTTTCCATGGTTGTTAGTAGGGGGACGACGAAGGAGAGAAATACGCACCCGAGGGCCCTTTTTGTGATGCTAATTTTTTGCAACCGGGGATCGCAGATCAAACGCGAATCGCGATCAAAACGCCGGACATTTCCAGACTCCCCTGTCCTTCTTTATCTGGGGTGTTGTTACGCGACATTGGACAAACAGGTATTGCGAAACGGAGCCCGAAAGTACAGGCTCCGTTTACAGCCGTCTACGGGTGTATGTAACCGGAGACACCAAGTTCAGTCTGCTGGAGAAAAAGAAGTTGGAGTCCTGTGCGTCGGAGCGGCCCATAGGAGTGACCTGTCCTGACCGCAACACCCCGAGGATGTTGTCCTGACCGTCGCACGCCGTGCACACCGAATACTGAGTAAGCAGAAACGGAAAAACAAAGTGGAAAAGTCTCTGACCGCCCGTACAAAGCCGCAAATGGACAGTCTTCCGCAGCCATCGGCATGCCGTCGGTGCTATCTCATCGTGCCTGGGTATTCGGCAATCATCCCCACTGATCGCCGATCTCGCTGATCGGCACCCCTTTCTCAAGTTGCATCGAGTTGCATAGCGATGAAGCGACTTCGACGCGACTTTGTGCAGCAAAAGTGAGCGTCCGGAATGCCTTTCGCGTGCGGGGGACACTTGCCTTGAAGGGTGAGGATCTTGTACGGGACGATATCGTTTGAGCCTTCAGACATGCTGTGAGCTTCAGAATTTCGAACTGCTTCCGTGGACAAGACCCACCCGACGCCGAGATTTCGAGATTGACTCTTGCAAGAGATCGGGTCAGAGACACGGCAAATCAGTCGAGGAGTGCCGATGTCTGTCGAGGATACTTATCTGTTGCAGGCCATTATGGAACTTAGGATACTGTCCACCGAAAGAGTTTTGCAAGGGAATACTGTGATTCGTGCTGATGCGACTTTCACGAGGTTGAAATATTGAACTGCTTCCGTGGAAGAGAACTATCGGGGGCCGAAGTAAGCCGAGGTTGCCCTGTCAGTTTGCCAGATTGCAAGTTCCGTCGTAGCCAACAAGCCAAGCCCAGAGCTCGGGCCTTTCTACCGATAATTGTGCGGAAGCGGGAACTCAACACCCCGATGGCATGAGCTTGAAACCTATCTTTGAAAAGTATTCCTACCTTCGGTCGTCCGCCCCCAGCAAACCAGGTAATTGCTTATCCACCACATTCGTGAAATTTTATGCCAGAATTACCGAGATGTGGGCGAGGAGCGGGGGATGAGTTTTGGCTGACGCGTCAGTAATCTCAAGCGCCCGGTTCAACCGCGTCAAGGTCTTCGCCAAGCCCTCAAACGCCGCCTGGAGAATTAGGGTGCCGTTTAACCGCTATGCCTGCTGAGTCGGAGCAAGTTCAAACTTGATCAACTGCTTACCCCTTGCGCATACACGAAGACCACAGGCTCGCAAGTGGGCAATGGAGATTCGTACGGTGAAAAATGACCATTAGTCGGACGTTCAGACCGACAAGGGTCCAGATGGTTCGCTCGATTGCGCAGTACTGCCCAAGCTTTGATCGGAAATCTGCGAGGCCATTGGTATGAGTTTCGAGCGGAATCGCCCTTTATCGGGTCCCGAAGTTTCGTTATTTCGTGCCCCAGCGGGAGAGGAAGCCTTCTAACGCTACTACGAAAACTTCAGACAATTGTCGTTCTCACTGCAAGCGGACATGAAGGAAAAAAGTAAGTACAAGTTCGGTAACGTCATGTGGACTTTGGACTCAACTGCAGCTGCAGCTGGGGCCACGGCGTGGAAAAGCGCGTAGTTGCAACGACTGGCCGAAAATGCGGGTAGGAAATGGTGTGAAACAGCAAATTTGTTCATGGTCAGCTATCGAGCGAAGCGAACACACGATCGAGGGGTTGATTTCTACGTACAGTGTAGCTCCTTCAGCGAAACGGGGCACGCCGCACGGGAATACCTAGATCAATGGGATACAGCATGCGGTGCCCGTTGTGGCCGCAATATGACTTGGCTTGATTGCCACCGGAAACGTTTCTTCAAGTTGGAGCGGTGGCAAAGTCACGAGCAAAATTGAAGAGCGTCGGTTCAGGTAGAATGCAACTTGACGAGCCAGTGAACACAGCCTCGGCGGGAAGAGTTGTTTGGTTTGCAGACGTGGAGAAAAGACCAAAGTGAGGCTCTGGCTCTTGCGGCGCAAGAGCCACTGATCAGCAAATCCTGATTTTTTCGCACTATGGCTATCTATAGAGTGCTACAAAGCGTTACAGAGCGGCTCATGGTGCCCCATAGTGCCTGTAGTGCCATAGTAAGGGGTTTTCGCTCTGTAGTGCTCCAGGGTGCTCCAGAGTGCTACCCGAGAAATCAGGGTTTGCTGATAAGTTGATCGAGCCAGGGGGGAATCCATAGCAACTGCAGCAATGCCTGGCTGTGAATGGGGGCGCAGCAGATCGTGGCCGCGTCTTCCCGCAGACGAGGTGGTGGTGGGAAGACAAGATGACGGAATCCGATTTCGACCTTTGACACACGCCACCAAAGTCAACCAAACAACCCCAGCCCCTTGACCACAACCATCACGTCGGCAACACCGCGACGATATGCGCCTCCGCTCAGACTTCGAGTATCTCACGATTCCACCCGAGGTCTGGCTTGCGTGCTGGGACCTGTGCGAAGCTGCAGAGCTTCGAAATCTCTGTCTAGTTTGCAAACATTTTTGCCAAATCTGCCAGGCTCTTCTATTTCGCAGCCAGTCGGTTGTCAGCATGGTACCGGGCGACGACACCGGGAACGCGGCCAGTAGAATCAACAGGTTCAAGACAATCGCACGGCAACTTGCTTCGTTAGCTACCAGCCCGCATGCTTCTTCCGTTCGCGTGTGGATTTTTATGGCTCCGCTCAGTGCCGCCGATCTCCGACGCTTCGACGACGACGATGACGATTTCCAATCGCTGCAGGATGCCTGGGATGGCGTCGTCGACAACTTCAAAAGTACATTGGGATCCTATCGAAGGGTCACCGTCCTGGATCTCAGACGTCTGCACATTGATGCGTCACTCAGAGGGGTTTTGGAATCGCTGGTTCTGCTCGAGGATCTCACTCTGTTGGAATGCGATATCGTTTGCCCCACAGGAACCCTATTCCCGCTGAAACGGCTCCAAATCGCCGGATGTGAGGAGTCTCGAACGCAGGATCCAGTCGAACTCGCTTCCCCCGACACTTTACAGAACTTGGAGCTTGGTGGATCATCACTCAGCGACTCGCTCCTGGCTGCTCTCGGCAATTACCAGCTTCCGCAGCTGCACCACATCTCCCTGACCTTGACTCCCGTCATCACCGACCGCTTTTTTGCTTTCCTGGGTTCGTGCCCGCAGCTTCAATCTATCAGAATGTGGTATCATGGCGTCTTTTTTTCCCCTGTGGATATCCCTACCACTCTTCCGGCGTCCGTCATCCCGGGGCTGAAGGCTTTCTCGGGTCCGTCGCATTTGGCGGGTATCTTCGTCTCGGGACGGCCAGTGGAAGAAGTGAAGTTGGCGCAGCCTGTTGGTCAGACCCCGGTCAACGATATTGTCGCTGACCTGGGGGCGATATTCCATGGCTCGATACCCCTTCGCTCGCTTTCCATCGGCGCTGCCATCAAGCCTCAAGATCGCACCGAAGTGTTCACCGTCGTCGCATCGCTCTTCCCCGCCTTGTGTGCCCTGTCCGTGGAGCTGGAGGCGGAGACAATTTCCGAGTCAGAGTACGCAGTTGGCTCTTCAGAATCAGACGAAAGTGGCTCGGACGAGGATGACGAGTTTGATCCAGCGAAGGAAGCATCCAGCGATGCGGAGATGGCGGAGGCGTCCGAACATTCTTTGTCGCGACCCGATTCACCGCACGGTGGTCAAAGGGAACGCGCGGAAGACTTCATTCCTCTCCCAGGGTTCATGTATCGTACGAGTTTATTCTCAGCCATCATATAGCGACCACTGATTTATGTCAATAGATTGGACAGGGACCTCATTTCCGCCGCCGGAATGTCTCAAGCCGGACGAAGGTTGCTCCCCTTTGACGGTATGGAATTCGTCCCCGTGCTACTTACGCGCTAATCGATCTCGTTGAAGATTTTCATCGATTGCTTGGCCACCGGTGTCATCGTCCTCCCCCCGCGCCTCGAAGTGTTGCGATTCATGCAACCGCCGCCATGGATGGTGCGCCCGGAGTTCGCCCGCCTTGACCAGCACGCCGCCATTCTTCTTCTCGAACGTTTGGTTCCCTCGCTGCGGGATATCGCATTCTCTGAGGGTGACGAGGGTCGTTGGATTCGCGACCATGACATGTGGGTGGACCAGACTGGATTTGACTTTGCTCCGCCGACCAACCGGAGAGTGCTCCGACTGTTCTCGCAGGTGTGGAACGCAGACGGTTTGAGGAGAGCCGCGTAGTTCAGGGCAGAAATCAGACCATTGTCGTACCAAACACGGCACGGGATTTTCCTTGCGAAGCATGTGCCTGACTAAATACATCCGCTTTCATCTACTACTACCTCGGTTGTGGGTCATCGCACCCATCGCGGTGCGCCAAGATGCACTTCAAACTCACGATGGGATTGTCCGCAGCGGATTCCCGATATGTTCGACCGGTTCAAACAGAAATTCTGCCCGAGCGTTAGCAAGATGTGAGAATTTTGAAGAGCAAGTTGCCACGACGGCTGGGACTATTAATTAGGCGTTCGCTACACAGATGCTTGGAGGGCTTGCAAATGAAGTTGAAAAAAAAACATGTCATCCGCGCACAGCGAAATCATCTCGGTTCACAAAAAGTAACAATAACCGACTCCGATGGAAAGAAGGTAGACTCCTGAGCTACACGATGCGCTTGATGCAAAGCGGAACGCCTTTCTGCCCATCCGCCATAGTGGGCAGAAGCGTGTTGGCGATACGCGTGGTGACAGACTGTCCCTCGGGCAGGGTAAATGCGTATGTTCCCACCAACTCGCAGATAAAGACCTGCATCTCCGATACTCTGTGTCGGAGTTTATCGGGCGACAGGAAGCCGAAAGTCGAGAAGCTACTCACGCAAATCGCCATCTGGTTGGGAGCCAAAAATGGGTATTTTGAGGGAAATGAGTTATTGAATCGCACCCTAGACATCCCCGAGGACCACCCAAGAAGCTGAAGCTACAGTTGAAGTTGTCAGGCAAGACAACAAAAAAGGATTGATAGTTCGACGGACAGATTTGCATAGAGGCCAGCTGTCGCCTCTCCGTTGTAGGCCGTCCCTTTCAGCCATCGTGAAGGCTTGAATTCCATGGAGTCTTCTCCCCAACGCGACTCCAGCCTGACTGCGTGAGATTAATGCACCGGAGTCGGCGAGTCCAGCGCACCGGTGGTTGGAGGCAAGTGCGAGCATTAGGACCTGGCCCTTGCGAATAGGAACCTGGGACAAATGTTCGCCCGTTGTGGTCGTGATGGTGTCTGCCAGCGGTATGACCATGTCTTGTAAAGCCATGCGATCAGTAATTGCCTCCGCCGGATACATTCGGAGGCACTCCTGGGCAAGGTAAGTTCATACGCAGGGAATATCCCAAAGAAACAAATACCTTGATGAACGCATTCAACAAAGGCATGCCATCGTACGCCACGCCATTGGAGCGACAGCGTATAATTTCGCTGCGAAGTAGTTCCTGGAGATCCGGAGCTCGAGCGAGCTCCAACAGTCCGAACGAGATAGTGTTCGCCTGAAACATAAAAATTGAGCAAACATTGCGATGTCGCACTAGTGGCATCACACCGTTGTGTCTTGCCCAGCAATCATTAAAATTGCGGTTTGAGCGACCAGCTCGTCCTCAGTAAGCTGGACTTTCATCTCATGCGAGGCATTTAGGTCAACTAGGTGCTGTGTCAGTCGGGAGTCGCGCATCAAAGCTTGTAGATACTCACGCAGCTGACCGTACAAATCCGCATCAGTGTCCAACCCCTGGCTTGCCGCATCCCGCTTGTCCCGAACGCTCTGTCTACCGATGCGTTCCGCTAGATATTTGGCCGTACGAACGGCCCTGAACGTTCGGGTCGGGAGATGAATGATTGCCCTTGTGAGCCAGAACGGGAGCCGACCACTAATGGCGTCGCTCAGCAGCTGTGTCGAAGACTGGTTGGATGCGATTGCCCTGGAAGGGAAGTTGGCCCGTTTCCGATCAGAGCATCTATGTACGTACATGATCTGGAAATTATTGGCCATAAATTCTTCACTCAGATCCGTTGTCGAGTATCCCAAGACGACTTCGAGTGTCAAAATGAGAGAGGTACTGGGGAAAAAATGGCACACACCTTGGCTCATCGTGCTTAATGTCGCAAGACTGAGAAGTGGAGACACATTGGTCCATTGGGCTGACGACTCATTCAATTGCTCGGCGAGCTGCGAAGGGAAGAGGAAGAGTTAAATCGCAACAGGTACAAGTAGATGAGATCTCACAGCCTTGGCCGCCTGCTGAAGTACCGGGGTATATTTCCGAACAGCGGAGGCAGTGAAGCCCGTATTCAGCGCGGTGCGAAGCCGTTTATGAGCCTGCTCTGCGAGAGAAACGAAATTTAACATAATGTAACGCAAGGGGAAATTAACTCACCCGTAACACCCATCGTACTTTTCTCCCCGTACAGCAGATGGATGGCAGTTTGTACGTCAGGGCCGAAGCCGAAGTAGGGGCTATTCAAGATATAATTCAATGCAATTGGGTCGGAGATCATCAGACGCTCTTGCTGGCTCGGACTGGTCAATGAAAGGAGCGGGATGTTCAACAAAACTCACGCCGAGGCATCCCATCACTCTATACACGGCGCCGTACACCTTCTGCCAGTTGAACTCGTAGTCGCCGTAGGTTGGCGCGAGTTTCAATTGAACCATATGACCTGAGCATTTGAGAGTTCAATGGTTAAGATTCAGTGGCTGGCTCACCCAACAGCCAAGACGTCGAGGCTGGTCCGGCAATATTATGAATGGTACCGGCGGGACGAGTCCATAGTAGGTAGCCGCAGAGAACGGAAAGCAGAACGACAAATGCAGAGCCCTGATGCAGGATGTACTGCAATAAGGCCAACAAGAGAGGCATTACCGACCGAATGGTTAGCCCACGCGGGCGCCTATTTGTAGTCTGTAGGGAAGATAAGGGAGAAGTCCGACTCTACCGCTTATAAGCTTACCTTGGCGTTCTATCTCCCCTTCAAGTTGACATGCAGCATTCGGTGCGCCGTGGACTAAGCCTGCCGTCAAAGAAGAAGCTGGGGAATCGAAGCTTCAGATTATACTCCGCGCAGCATCTGACTCCATAGAATGCTTCAATAGCGCGATTATGAATACCCGCAAGCCAATATAGATCCACTCCAGAGAAGAGAATGCGCACCGGACAGGATAACTGTGCTGGAAACCTGCCATTACACACAAGAGCCGAGATATTGTAAAAGAAAATCGCGGGGACGGGAGAACTGTGGGTGAAATGCGGATTCCAGTCTGATGATAGCTTGGGGAGCGAAGACGGAGCGACGGCGTTCCGCATCCGCTGTGCCGCGGGGAAGGCTACGTTCTCGTTTTAGGCGGTATTCAATTTTGATACGAGCAGCGAAAGACAAGACGTTATTGCCCGCCAGTTGCGAAGAACATTGGGTGAGATTAAGTGATTCGACGAAGAGAGGGACGGGCGACGAAGATAGGCCGACCGAGCAGAACGTCGAGGAGATGGAACAAACAAGCTACTGGGAGCGCTAGATGGAAGTATCGTTGCGATTCGTTCGTGTTCAATGTAAGGGCTTGCTGTGTCTGAGGCACTGGACAGTGAGGAGATAAACACCGGCGTGAATTGGACGTGGAAGTTGCGTGGAAGAAGATGGAAAGGGATCACGCGGGCCGGCAGCGCTTGTTGATGCGTGCTGTGCCATCTCAGCACTGCCGCATCATCTCAATTTGATCTCAATCCCAACTTCACCGTCAAGCTTGTCTTAGATATTGCAACAGTTTCAATTTTTATTTAGCTATCTCGTGGCCCACGAGTGACTGGAGCTAACTGGAGTCTCCGAGGTCTAGTAGCACTACCATGCTTGCAAGTTGCTTTCAAGTTAACCCGGAGTTGAACTTGACTCGAAGGCTCGGACTTGCCCGAGACTTGCCACACGATAAATCTGGCTCAAGTATCTTGCGAAGCTCCCCTTCAATTTCCTGCCGCCGCGGTCGCTGAGCTGCCTCGTGCGAATTAATGGTTGGCGATCAATTTTGTTTTTCCTTTGGCTCTTACTTCGATTGTTTATACCGCCCTTGCAGCCATTGTTCCGTAGCCTGCCGCGCGGCAGTCGCATAAAGACGTCTGGTGAGTACAGTCCTGGTCTAGTAAGGCACGAGATTGCGTTCTCGAACGTAGACCTGACTGGTTTTCTGAATTTAATTATTTCAACCAGGGCTGTCATTCCGCGAGTGTTCAGTTCGAACAGGATTGTGCGCGAACATCAGCGAATATAGATATCAGCAACAACAATTCAATACATCGGGCCTGCAAGACTCGGGGGAAAAAATCGTGCCTGAGGTCACCGTGAGCAGCTGTTTCCCATTTGCCTGATGAAAGAAACGTAGTTCCAATTTAAACTATGCGCGTCAAGCGAAGGGGGGCACCCTTCCTCCCATTCGCCATCGTGGGCAGAAGTGTACCGGCGAGACGTGTGTCGGTGGGCTGCCCATCTGGCAGGGTGAATGTGAATTTCCCCACCAACTCGCAGATAAAGACCTGCATCTCTAAAATTCTGTGTTAAGATGGAAATCGTCAGTAAAGCGAAGCAGGAGGATCCGGCAGTGCTCACGCAAATCGCCATCTAGTTGAACACTAATAGTGAGCATGGGTGTAGGAATAAGGGAAGGTTCAGTTGTACCCAAGACATCCGTGCGGGCCTCCCAAGAAGCTAAAGCTACGATGGCAGTATTGACCAGGATAGTAAGGGATCGACGAGTACATCGACTCACAGATTTGCATAGAGGCCAACTGTCGCCTCTCCTTTGTACGTCATTCCGCCCAGCCATCTTGTGGGCTTGAATTCCATGGCGTCTTCTCCCCAGCGAGACTCCAGCCTGACTGAGTGAGATCAACTCAGCGGAAGTGGTGGATGCATCGCACCGTTGATTGGAGGCTATTGCGAGCGTCACCATCTGGCCCTTACGAATGGTAATCTCGGATAGACGTTGGCCCGTTACGGAGGTGATGCTCTCTGACAAGGGGACCACTATGTCCTGGACAGCGATGCGGTCTGTAATGGGCTCCGCCGGATACATTCGGAGGCACTCCTGCGACAATAAATGTCCAGACAAGGAATGCCCAAGGAACCAGATACCTTGATAAATGCATTCAGCAAAGGCATATTGTCGTACGCAAGACCATTCTGAACGATCTCCCGCCGAAGTTGTTCCTGGAAATCCGGGGCTCTGGCGAGCTCCAGTAGTCCGAAGGAAAGTGTGTTTGCCTGAAAACAAAGGAATTAAATAAACATCGCAACATCGGAAGACGTCGCACCGTTGTGTCTTGCCCAGCAATCATTAGAACTGCAGTTTGAGCGACCAGTTCGTCCTCCGTCAACGTATGCGCAGCGTGTTGGCCAACTAGATGCCAATTGAGTCGTGCCATCGGGGGGTTGTGAACACTTACGGATTTGGCCATACAAATCTGTGTCCGGTTCCAGCCCCTGTCGTGCAGCCTCGCGTTTCTCCCTAACACACCGAGCACCGATCTGCTTCGCTAGGTATTTGGCTTTCCTAATAACCTTGAAAGTTTGGGTCGGAAGATGTATCGCTGCCCTTGTGAACCAGGAGGGGAGCCGCGCACTAATTGCCTCGCCCACCAATTGGCTTGAAGACTGGGTGGATGCGATTGCACTACAAATGAAGGTTAGCGCAAGTATATCCTCGGCCACCGGTTCCCTACACGATGTTGAAATTGGTGACTATGAATTCTTCGCCGAGATCCTTGAGCGAGTAACCCAACACGGCTTCGAGTGTCAAAGCGAGATATATACCGGAAAAAAAAACACCACACCTTCGCTCATGGTGCTGAGCGTTGCGAGACTGAGAAGCGGACACACATCGGTCCACTGGCTTGAAGAATCATCGAATTGTTCGGCGAGCTGCGAACAGGTTAGCTCAGGTTGCCGCGAAAGCAGTGGATGAGGTCTCACAGTCTGGGCGGCCTGCTTAAATATCGGCATGTATCGTCGAACCGCGGCGGCGGTGAAGCCCGTATTTAGAGCGGCGCGAAGCCGTTTGTGAGCCCCCTCTTTGTGAAACTAAGAATTAAATGAAATGTAAGAGAGGCAAAATTAACGCACCTTTAACGGCCACCACACTTTTCTCCCCGTGTACCCAATGGACTGCAACTTCGAACCCGGGACCGAGGCCGAAGGAGGGGCTATTCAGGATATAATTCAACGCGACCGGATCAGAGATAATCAGGCGCTCTTGCTGGCTCGGAATCAGTGACAGGAGCAACTTGTTCGAAGAAACTCACGCCGCAGCATCCCATCAGACGATACACGGATCCGTACACTTTCTGCCATTCAAACTCGTAGTCACCGTAGCTTGGCGTAAGTTTGAGTTGAACCATATGTCCTGGGCGTTTGAAAATCAGAGCGGTGAACTAAAAGAGTTAAAAAAACGATGGCCATACCCAATAGCCAGGACGGCGAGGGGGGACCCGGAATGTTGCGGATGGTACTTTGGGGACGAAGTCGCAGCAGGTAGACGCAGATGAGCAGCAAACCAACAAGGGCGGTGCCCTGAGGCAGGATGTCCTCCAAGGATGCCCGTAAGAGCGGCATTATGGACCGAATAGAAAGCAGAAGGGGGGCAGCTTTTGTACTCAGCGAGGAAAGGGGGATCCGATCTGGCCGCTCAAGTTGACGTACAAAATTCGATCCGTCGTGGAGCAAGCAAGCCTGCTGTCGAAGAAAGAGCAGAGCGATACAGAGCTTCAGGTTACGCTCTTCCCAAGATTTGAGTAGCATGTTGGTGGAATGATGGCTACCGGCGCTAGGCGGATAATGAGGCCTAAGTGCTCAGTGGAGGCAGTTGCTGAGACGAATTTTAGTGGAATTTCGACGGAATCCGCTGCATCCGGCAGCGTTGTAACTTGTAACTTGTGCCGAGTGCGGTGGAATGGAAGTCATTCCGTGAGTCCCGAGATCTCGATGAGATGAACTTTGCTTGACTGGCACCTGGACCTTGCAATTGCCCAAAGCAGCCGACAAGTTACAACGAAAGAGGAACTGAAGCCAAGCTGAAGCCTGAAGAGCGGGTTCGAGAGCAATTGGAGAGCGGTCACCGGTGAAGCCAAGGTGAAGCGCGGGCTGAGGAACGCGAGGAGAATTCAGAGGAAGTGGCATTCACGTTAAAACTTCCGCATATAGGCGTAGGCAAGATTTGAGCTCCGAGAAGAGCACAAGAAGAGCAGGATAAGGCGCGAAATCGGAAAGGGCGTTGGGTGCGCACGTGGAAGGCGAAGAGATCAGCCGCGCCGCGCAGCGCGTTTGCTGATGCGCGCTGTACCTTCCGTGCACTGCCACGTCAGCTGCCTCCCTCCTCTCTCGTCCCACTTCGTCCTTCAAATTTCAATTTGCCTTCAATTTTCCTCCTTCAGGCATTTACACACACTAACGCAGTCTACTTGACCAATCCACGTCGTAACTAATGTCTTCTCGTAGCAGGATTTCCAGAGGATTTCCTCCAAGCTCAAAGTTCAAACACGCCGCTCTACAAATCGGCGGCGGCCGGCGACTCATCGCGTGTACCACACTGCACAGTCTACTGCCTGCCAGCTTCAGGCTTTGAACTTTCAGCAAGCTGCTTGCCGGATGCTCTCAATCCCCGGCGGATCTTTGCCACCCCACAGGTCATCCTGAACGAAGCTTCTTTCAATCGCTCGGCGCTCTAACCCCATGGGCTAGGAATTATGTTTCGTCTATGGTTGTTCCATCCATTCATGACGCGCGCGCGACGGCCCCAACCGTTTGACAGTCGACTACGACCTGTGTGTTCAACCGCAATTTTGATACTCGTGCCATCGCGGTCCATTCTAGTCCATTCTGTGCTCTTGGTACGACTCAGGCGATTTTTTGTACTCATACAGGACACCCTTGGCTCAGTTGCGCAATCCCCCGCCTTCCTCAAGGCCTGCAACATCCTCAGCTGTCGTCGAATTCCTTCCCGCTCTCATACGCGGATTTGCTTACCTGTTAGGGAATGCTGTGGATCGCACTGGATAGGATTTCAATCTCCTTCAATTTTTCTTGCGCCGTTTACGTCCTACCTCCAGGTTCGATCTGCATTGTCTTATCCTTGGGATATTTTCAAGAACGATGTGTGTATCGTCGTGTTTCGCAATTCCCCGATGCAATACCGCTCAGTCTACGATTCAACAAAGTATGCAACACAAAATCCCTGCGCTCCGAGTCCACAGACCGCTGGAACTTGGGACGCGCCAAGCCAGCCCCAAGCAGTCGAGCTTTCTCTGATTTCAAATAGCCTTTTCACGCTGAGTTCGATTGATTTGTCTTATCTACCAGTCCGTTCACGTCAACTCGGTATTCGATGCCCAACGCGATGATTTTCCTGCCTCCAAAAAACCGATAACTTTGTCTCTTCAGGTTCAGACTGACATTACTTCAATCCCAATACGCAGTCCGTGTTTGTCGAACGCCACGGAACCCGTGGCCATGTGTTAGTGGTTAACCTGGCGCCCAGCAAGCGACCGCTCTCGTCTATCAGGAAGAGATGTTACGTCCGTGAAGTGCATAGATTGGCGACGTGCGCTCGGGGCTCATCTTTGTTCTGTTGTGGTTGTCGCCGTCGCGAGGGAAGATAAATCTTCACCGGTCGATCCCGCTGTGGGGGCCACCCAAGTACTGGCGGAAACAGTCGTGTAGAACCAGAACGATCGCAAAGAAGATAAATTATAAAAAATTCAAGTTACAAAAGTCAAAGTCGGAGGGGAGGGGAGATCGTGAAGGCAAGGCTAGGCTGAAGATACGCTCAATACCGCTTGCCAAAGCTCTGCTCCTCGAGCTCGATCTCGCGGGAGACCTGGGTGAGGTCGCAGGGGTGGCAGCACCACGACGTGCAGCAGTCGCCGCACCCGCCACCCTCAATCCCGTAACGCTCGCGCGTGTTACCGCGGTTGCCGCACTGAAAAAACAAATCAGACAAGGATCGTCCCGGTGAGAACAGTGAGATGCGTACGGCGAGAATCCACCCCAGGCCGAAGAAACTGGTGAGGCAGCAGTGACCCCAGCAGGCGCCGCTGCAGCAGCTACCACCGTCGGGGTCGGGCGAGCCATGAACGGCGAGATGGCTCAGACGCTGCTTGTTCTTGCCGTGCACGATACAGGGGCACCAAAAGGCGTAGCAGCCTGTTGCAGCCGAGTCAGCATCCGGGAAAGGCAGATAAAAAAAATCTCGACGCACAAGTACCGCAATCCTCCATGCATCCACAGAGCCCGTTGCTCCACTCGCGCTGCCCGTTGCTGTTGAGGGGCTTGCCCGCCGCGTTACGGTTCCCCCCGCCGACCTGCATGCCCATCGTCGGCATAGGCTGCTGAGACTGATAATGGTTTTGTTGTTGCTGAGCGACAGGTCAATTCCATGTCGCGACAACTTAGAGAGCGGGACTCACGTAGGCCATGGATGTCGTGTCGAAAGGGAAAGAAGAAAGGGGTTGAAAAGGGGTGAAAAGGGTGCAGGCGAAGAATGAAAAAAGCTCCTGGCAGTGGCGGGAATATAAAAGGGCGACAAGCGTTTCGATGATCGTGATCCGTATCATATACTCTTCCGGATGCAGTTACGGGCGCCAGATTGGGAATTGCAGAGCTTTCACACTTAAAATTCACAGAATCTGAGGCGGTGTACACTGTGAGCGGTATGACTCCCGTCTTGTTCCCAGGCAACGAGCGGAGACCCGTTACCATCGTTCGGCGACAAGAGAAAATTTACCAAGTGCTGCAAAGCTGCTGGCGATTTTTTTTCAAGGTAAAAATGAGGCGGGCGGGAAGATCCGATGCAGCCGAAGAAGGCTTGGCGATTTTTGACATCCCACGTTTCGCTGATCACATCATTTCGGGCGTTCCTTCCAAACCACATCGACCAATACTCGACTTTCGGTTACATCGGTTGGACATTGCCTGCTTCAACTTGCAACTTCAACACCGCATTGGCGCGGCCCGAATCGCTATCGGCTCTACCGCTTTCTCCTTCCAAACTACATCGGCGAAACTCGAATTTCGGTTACATCGGTCGGATATTGCCTGCTTGCAATTTAAACACACACCGCATTAATATTGGCGTGCGCACTCTATCGCACTGCATTCACGAATATCTTGGCACATTTTTTATTACGCTGACACGACAGATGATTCGCGATCGCAATTTTCCCCAATCCGTTCCTGGTGCCATCGTTGCCTAGACCTGACTAGATGCTAACCCCAGACGCTGTCCGTCGAATATCAGGGTAGAATATGTACCTAAAACAATTTTTCAAGTTCAAGCCACGCATTCGCAGAAATCCAGAGCAACGACTGCAAAAAACTGAGATAGAAACGGACTTCGTCTTCTCCTCATCGCGAATTAGCTAAACAAAATGACCTGAAGCTACCACACCAGAAGTCGGAGAGGTCAATTCATCCTGTGCCTCTCTGGAATATACTTGCACGCTCATCTTCCAGTCATCTTTCAATTTGCCTCAGTGACTCACTATCTTGTGGATCTGTCGATATCCGCTCAAGATGATGCGACTCCCGCGGCAACCACTGGCGTCTTCGGCACCGTCCTTGAGGAGTTCTGGGTCGGCCGCCATTCATGCCAAAACATAGTTCCTCCGAGCGCGATCTGGCTCGCTCCACTCCTTCCTGTGTGGTTTAGATAATTTCCCACTGCGCATTGAACACGAAACGGAAACCTGGGTCTTGCCTGGGTCCGTATTTCTTGACTACGCGGGCCGTAAGCTAAAAAGCAGACACCCGACAGGAGCTTCGATCCTGACTAGCCTCGCTGCGAAAGTTTCGAATCGGCGCTCCTGGATTTCGCTGATCATGCAGCCAACCTCGTTCATCCAAAATTCGTACCGGCAAAATCTGGAAGTTCGCACAACGGTTCTCACTCGTTGTTGGTATATACGGCAATTCAAACAGCCTCAATTGAATACAGATCCACGATAGAAATGGAACCGCAAACACGCCCGGTGCGATTGAATGGTGCGGATTTGGATTGATTATCTCGTGAGTGAAGCGGACCGCTCCGTTAGACGTCTGAGGTTTGGACTATGACAACGTCAAGCTCAAGGTATGCGAGTGTCAGGAATTCCATACGGGGTTCAACTGAAGCCCACCATATCCACCACGTGAATCGGACCCAGATCTTGCTTTCATTTCTTCTTTGTGTCTAGGTATGTGAGTGAACGGGCTTAGATTGAATCTCAACTGACGCTCTATATGTTTCCAGCTCGGAATCATTTTTCCGGCTCAGAATATTCGTCTGGAACTCGGGTATTCCCAAACGAAGGCTTCCTCAACCTCTTCAACGCAATGAGCGGGCCAAATCTTTGCGCTTGCGCGTTGCTCCAGACTGACCTATAATGCTCTTGCGACGCTTCGTCCTACTTCCGATGCAAGCATTCCAGCCGACGCTGATTTCCTCCAGGCTCACAAATTTTGGGCGTGGAAATCCTTGCCAGCGTTCCTACGATCTCAGCGGAACGCAAGCTGGACGTCGGACAACTATCGCAGTCGCCCATTGAACAAGACTTCGGTCGCAATCGCGGATGCCTGGTGCTGCGAATGGGTGTTAAAGTTGAATAAAAGACTGAATCGGATCGGAATGCACCTCGAGTTCCTGGCAGCGCAAGCTAGGCTAGTTCATCCCTCAGTGATACAGCCACGTTACGACGCTACAGGGAAAGTGTATTCGCGACACAGAAATCCGTGGGAGATCTGTGTGAGAGTTGCCCATGGAAAAGAAGCCAGTCCTTTTTTGAAGTACGCGTTCATCTGGAAATCGGTTTTTAGCTGATAGAACCGCGGCCCACGTGGTAGAAAAGCGGTGTCTCGGTAGAGCCGGATAGATCCGCGATCACTATGTAGAGGCCGATAGAACTTGACTCTCTCCATAGATGTCGCCGTCTACCGTAGAAGCTCGCGCGCTACGGTGCGCTATGAAGACTCTCCCGGCCAGCATAGAATCAGGCCCCGGGGCCATCAGCTGCGCGCATGGCAACGGCGACCGCAGCCATATAAGCCAGGACTTCATCAAAGGACGCCCCCTGACGCCCCACATCTTCTTTTTCCTTCTCCTTCCTCGATCCGACTTGTCCCTCCGACTTGCCCCTCCCGAACTTTCACCCCAGTGAACTCCGGTCTGATGCTCTGAGTCTGCAGCCAACACTACAATGTCTCAAGGTCTCGCCGAGCTCAAAGTCGGACTAAACAAGCAATGATTCCTCCTCAAATCCTCACAAGTTCGAGCCTCAACTTCAAGGCTTCAAGGCTTCAAGGTTCAAGCTCCAAGACTTTCAAACACTTTGTTTCTCGCCCTCCCACTCGACGTCGGCAGCTGGAGCGCTGGCGCTTTCAACCTACGACATCGGCATCAAGATCTTTCGTCATTGCGATTTGGCACGTCAAACACCGTTCACTGTTTTTGCGCACTTATAAGTTATCACCCGTGTCTCCTGTACTGTAAACCCTGAATATACTATTCTTAATTTACTTCCTTGTGTTGGCGCGAATTAGCAGCAAATGAGCGAAGAATGGCGGGATTCGGCGGTATTTAGGCGGCATCATCGGTGCATGTGATTTAATGCCGGTTCTATGGGGCTCTACCAGCGCCTATCGCGCCTATGGCTCTACCACTCTACGGCTCTACTATAGAAATTCGCTTCTATACCGCTCGTGATAGAAGGGGGGGGTGCCTATGGCTCTATGGCTCTACCTGAGCCTATCACGAGCTATGTAGCCACTGGGCATTTTCCAGATGTTGTAGCCTTTGTAAGTACGTGTTGACTGGAATTTAGGGTCAAGCAGACGTTTCAAATTTGGCCGGTGAACGAGAACGGCATAACGGCCTTGTCGCAAAAGTCCGATTTGGCTTATAAGGCCAGATAGGGAATTTCTGAACCTTATAGCGCAGGCTCAACTCAATTGGTGCATACATTATCAATATCGGATTTGGAATGCAACCAGAGGGGGGTCCTTTTGACTTATAAGTCCGGATAAGGGCTTATAATCCTCTATGAGGTTGTATAAGGATGGCCCTTGGTCTATAAAGTCCAGAGATTCACTATCTCCACTTATAAGCCAAATCGGACTTTTGCGACACTGCATTCCAAGATCAGCAGTTGCGCTCTCTGGACTGCCACAGAAGCCCAGTGAGTATGAGGGAGCCTGAACCCCTCAAGTTCATGGAGTGCTAGACAAATACCTTGGCAATGCGTCGCCGAGTCATTCTTACACAGGTCGCGCGTCCTGGAAAACTTGAGCCGTACAAGAACTGAGAGGGGACAACAGGAGATAATATGACACAGGGAACGACAAGACATTGATATGTAATAGATAATTGCAGGGTATCGAAATAAGTGACGTGCATGGAGCCTGGGTAGATACAGTCGGACGAAGTGCGAATATGTACGAGAGATAAGGAAAAAGGAAACACATAACACATACAGGAGGAAAGGAAGAGAAGGAAAGAGGCCAGGAAGATATAGGTACGAGACAGTATTGTAAAGTAACAAGAGAGGATGATGAAGAAGGAATGAGACTCGAGAGAACAAAAAAGAAAGGCCGTGGACGAAGGGAAAGTACGCTCAGTCCTCAGTGAGGACACCGCGCACGCCCCCACTCTGCGTCCGCCCACCATCGCGCGCCCGCGCTGTATGCATCCGCTGCCCGCCACCGGTACCCGCCGCAGCCGCGACCCGCGACGGCGACACCGTTACCATGCGCTCGCGCTCAGCGCGCTCCCGTTCCCGCTCGCGCGTCGGCGGTGACGGCGGGCCATCCTCGACAGAGACGGGGAAGGGGTAGTGCACGCTGGGGACGGGCACCGCCTTGCGGCTCTTGCTCTTCCCCTTCCCCTTCGAGCCCTTCTTCACGGGTGGGGGCGGCGACGGCGCGACGGGGTCGACCCAATCGTCCTCGATGTCGACCTCCCCGCCCGCGTCGACGAAGCTGTCCTCGCCCTCGAGGTCGGTGTACGCGTCGCCGACGGTGCCCTCCTTGCCCGGGAGCGGCGGCGCGCTGCTGAGATCGAAGCGCGAGCCGGGGAGCGGGGTGATGGGTGCAACTGCGTCGTCCTCCGTATCCTCGGTGTGCGTGCCGCTGCTCGTTGTCGATGAGGACTTGGTCGTGGTGGTGGAAGTCGTCGAGTTTGAGTTGTGGTGCGCGTGGGTGTGGGAGAAGGCGGACGCAGCGGCATGCGAGGCGCTGGAGACTTCGTGCGAGACACTCGAGGAAGGCGCGTGTGAAGCGCTGGAGATGTCGCCGTCGTCCACCAACTCCTCCTCCGGGTCGGACACGCTCTCGAGTCCCATATCGTCATCGTCGTCGGCGCCGGGCCATGTGGGTGGCTCGTCTTGGATGGAAAAAATCGTGCGCGGCAGCTGTGGATACAAGTCAGTACGACGTGATACGAAGACGAGAAGAGAAGGACGCGGGGAGAGTGCCGATACACATGGACAGAGAGGAAGCACAGACGAAAGGGAAGAAGAAAGGGCTCACCTCCTTAACCCTCCGCCTCAAATCGACCCACTCCTCCTCACTCCGACACACAAATCCAATGAGCATACTGGGATCCAGCCCGCTCAACGGCATCTTGCGCACCCGCTCGCAATGGAACGTGCGCAGCTCCGCCGCCGAGTACGCGCCGGCGTAAAACGTCTGCTCCGCAGGCGTGAGGTGCCCGCCCGCCGGCGGCGCGCGCGCGGTGTCGTGGTCGGTCGTAGAGCTGGCGCGGCGCGGGAGCACGAAGAGCTCGTCCTCCGTCATGGGCGAGTTGTTCCCCGGCCCAAAGTCGGGGCTCATGGAGCCGCCGCGGGCGTACACGAAGTCGGGGCTCATCGAGCCCGCGCGCACGTACCCCTCGGGGCTCGAGGATCCGCCGCGCGCGTATGCAGCGGCTTCGGGGCTGAGGGAGCGGTGCTCGCGTGCGTGCGACGAAGACGTCGCGGCGTGTCCGTGGCCGGGTGACGAAGGCGGGCGGGGGATGGAGGATGCGTCGCCCATGAAGGGACGAAGAGGGACCGAGGGCCGCGAGTGGTGAGGGTCGAGGTAGAAGAGGCCGTCGCCTTGCACACCGACGAAGTAGTAAGACGATGAAGGGCGCCCGCCAGCGATGCCAACGGACTGGGGGAAGGTGTAGAGGAGCTGCGCGAGATGTCAGCGTCGAGCTTGCTACGGAGCGAGAAGGTGGTGAGACAGACGTACCTTGATCGTCTCATAGTAAATCGGATTCACACCGTCCAATCCCAGTCGAATCCCGAGGAGCAACAACACCGGTCTATCCCCCCACTTGCTCTCCCTCGCCTTCTGCTGCGCATGCGAATGGCCGGAGGACGACCCGCGTCCGTGCCCGTGCGACGACGCCTTGCCGTGGTCGTGCGAGCCCGACGAGGACACGGATGCCGCTGACGAGGACACGGCGGAGTGCGGCGAGTGCGAGGCAGCGTATACCTCCGTCTGGTACAGCGTGCCGTCGGTCGCGACGGAGACGCCGAGTCCGCAGGCGGGGAAAGCGTCAACGAGGGTTCTAAAAGAAACGGTCAGTATTGAGTTGACAGCGGAAGGGAGCGATGAAAAGGGACGAGATACATGTATTCAAGTAGAGGAATAAAAGTGGAGAAGCGCGGAACGTGGAAGAGAAAGATCGAGGCGAGGATGGGGCCGTAGCAAGAAGAACGTATGGAAAGAAAAAGAACACCCACCTCAACGCCCCCGCCGCCGCGCTCGGCCCAAACCACATCCCCACATCTTTCCCCGCCGCCTTCCCCGCCAGCGCCATCCGGTGCACCCCAAACGGCGCCGCCGGCGCGTCGAGGAACCACGACAGCAGACGCGCATGCAGCGCGTGCGCGGTGTGCGATTGGGGCGGGAAGGGCGGGGTAGGCGTCGGAAGCATGGGAGGCTCTGCGAAATAAGATAATGATAGTTAGTAAAATTGTCAACTCGAAAAGAAATGGCGAGGAGAGGAGGGAGAAAGGGCGCAGACGCCGATGGCCAACGGGATAGAGATGCGCTGTTCGTGAGGAAGAGCCGCCGCCCATGGCACAAAACGACGGCGTTACGCACAAGCCCCGCCTGCAGAATGAGCATCGCCGTAAACGACGTCAAGCAGCAAACGGCCACAGTGAGCGGGGGTAATGCAAGTTCCCGTCTTCTACGAAGGAGTGCGAAGGCGTAGCTCCACCGAATGTGGAGAACGACCCAATTGCGCCAAAATGCCCTCCCGCCAACTCCGCGTCGAAAACACCAACGCCAGCCACACAACAGCGACGGTCAACGACGCGCGCACACCCAACGCCGCTCGTCCGAAAAGAGCCAAGCCCCCCCCCTCTCGTCCGAAAAGAGCCAAGCCCCCCCCCTCCCCACCTTCGAGAACGACCTCGATTCCCGCACCTCCGCCTCGAAGTCAACCCCACACAAACCCCCGACGAGCACCAAAGGAGCGCAGCGCACGATGCGCAGCTCATCCACGATGCACCCCCCGAAAGGGCTAAGCCCTCGCCCGCCTCGCCGCCTCGACGACCTCGATTCCCGCACCTCCGCCCCGCGAAGTCGAGCCCACACAAACCCCGACGAGCACCAAAACCAAGGGAGCGCAGCGCACGATGCGCAGCTCATCCACGATGCACCCTCCGAAAGGGCTCAGCCCAAAGGGAAGCCGTCGTGGAGAACGACGCCAAATCGTCCCGGGCGAAACCCCGAATATGGCCGACAGCGATATCCGGAAACCGAGCGCCAGGTGGAGGAGGAAGAGACACGACGCGCGGAAGGCGGAGGGAGCGCCGCGGAAACGGAATCGCAAATGCGCATCCGTTCAGAGCCGAATCCCACCCGCACGCACTGCAAAACGGCGTCGCACCCCGATCCCCGCTGCGTGCCGCCCGCAGGAAACGCCTCGTCGTGCGCCGCAAGCCCCCTCCCCCCCTTCCCCCCCGCCTCAAAAAAAAAACACCCGCGCCAAAAAAACCCAAAAAAAAACGCACCCCCAACCCGCCCCAGCGCCACCGCCAACAAGCTCTGCCCCGTGCGCAGCATGCACCCCCACCCCGCGTCGGACGTCCAGCCCTTCGTCCCGCCGGTGCCGAGGGGCCACCACTTTTTCTTCGTGGTGTTGGCTGTGTCTGCGAAGAGAGAAGAGAGGGGATGTTAGTGAGTAGATTGGGAGGAGGGAGAGGGAAGACGAAACGCATAAAAAAAACGCACCACTGCTATAACTCGAATAACTCGAATAACTCCCGTAGCTCGCATGGCTCCCCTCCTTCCCTCCCCTTCCCCCACCCCCTCCCCCACCCCCTCCACCCCCTCCCCCTCCTCCCGCTCCTCCTCCCCCACCCCCACCCCCACCGCGACTACTCCCCGCACTCGCACTCGCACTGCTATACGCCGACCCATCACTCTGCGCCGGCGAGTGCCTCTGCCCCGCCCCTCCTACATGCGCATGAGCATGAGCATGAGCCCCTCCCCCTCCTCCTAGAGACGGCGGCGCGGGGAAGACAAGCGGCGGCGGGAGCGACGCGAGCGACGGCAGGTCGCGTATGGGGTCGAACCCCGCGCGGTACGTGCACCACACCTGCGCGTAGAACGCCGCGTGGAACGCCGCGGGCCACGCGCCCGCGTCGGGGCCTTCCCCGCCGGCGACTGCGGTATCCGAAGATGAAGACGGTGCCGCGAACTGGCTGGAGGTGGGCGAGGCGCGGCTCGTGCTGCGCCGCTTCGACGTCGAGAGCGGGTTATGCAGGTGCCCATGCGTCGAATGCGAGTGGGCGTTCCCGCCAGCCGCCGCCGCCGCCGCAGCCGCCACGCGCTCCTCGTCCTCCCTCCCCCACCCGGGCAGCCGCACCCCCATCAACCAAATCTCCTCCGCGCTCCGATCCGGGTTCGCGTCCCCGTCCAGGAGGTAGCGCACCGCCTTGTCCAGCAAACTCGTCCTGCTCCCGCCCTTGCTCGTCCCCGCGCCCGCGCCCACGCCCGCGTCCGACGCCTTCGCCGGGGACTTGGGGTTCCCCGCGCGCGAGGAGGATGTGGAGGCGGAGGCGGAGGCGGCGAGCGCGGCGGCGTGCGAGAGCGAGCCGCCGATGGTCGCCGCGATCGATAAGTCGCTCGTGCTGCCCGCGAGATGCGCAAACCACCCGCTCAGCCGCGCAGCCAGCGGCCCGTCTGCCCCGAGGCGGCTCGGCGTGCGCGCGAGCGTCAGGTCGCCGGCGCCGTGGCCGCTGCTGGAGTTGGAGTTGGAGTTAGACGACGGGGGCGTGGACGCGGAAAAGTGGCGCTCGGAGCGCGTGCGCGGGCGGGCCGTGCCGTATGCGCTCGGCGGGCTGCCAGGCGCATCGGGGAAGGAGTCGTACGCCGTGGGCGAGCTCTGCTGTGCCTCGTGCAGCGTCAGCAGCTCCGCCGCACTCGGCGCCCCGCGCTCCGCCTCCCGGATCCGCTGCCTTTCCCTCTCCCTCTCCTTGTCTTTGCCCATACCGAGGAAGCGAGTCGCGCTGCGGCGCCCGGAGGCGGACGCGGAGGAGGTGGATGTGGAGTTGGAGGCGTGCGTGCCGTGCGAGGACGCGGCGGAGGGCGGGCGGTCGACGGAGAGCGACTTGGAGCGGTCGCGCTGCGCGGGCGACTGCAGGAAGCGCGGCAGCTTCGACGCGGGCGTGGGCGATGTCGGCGGCGGGCTCGCGGGCGTCGACGAGCGCACGGTGCTCGTTCCTGCTGATGCGGATGCGGATGCGGCGGTGGTGACCACGGCGGGCGGCGGCGTCGGACCGGGGGCGGCGGGGCGAGACGACGGGCGCGGCTTGGCGGTGTGTCCCGGCGCGGATTGGCTGGCGGGCATCTTGCAATTGCACGTCCCGGTCCTGCCACGATGGTCAGCGATCCCACCCCACGCGCGCAGAATCAGTATCAGAAAGGAGAACGTGATTAGAATAGGGACTAGGGTAGCGACGGGAGCGAGAAATGAGCATGCCACGCACGGATTATAGGCTGGCGCGGGCCAGTGAAGAAGAGACGATCGAGGTGATGGACGAAGACGGCAGTGCTTGTGCGTGCTTGGCTGGCCCGTCTGCGCTCCGGGCCGATGCGCCGCTAACCTCTTGCTTCCACCACCATCGTCCGTTCCCATTTTCATTCATCTCTCAGGGGACTATCCTTGACAAAAATGACTCATCGTTCACACCTTCAACGTGCCTTTCATCTGCCCTTCATCTCCCTCGGGCCTCAAACGCTTCTCAAGTTGACACGCCGCCGGCTTCTGCGTTCGAAGGTTATTCCAGGTTCCCGGCGGCTGCCCAATCACTTCCCCGGCGTCTCACTGGAATCTCGTGTGTGTAAAACTGGAATTTCATGTGTGTGAAACTGGATGCTTCTTGCCGCCGGTCGACTCGATTACATCCTCTGAATCCTCTTAAACGGGGTCTGCATTTGATTGCGTGGCTTACTGCTGGACGCGTGGGGTTCCTTCTAGATGCCTCTACTCGCATCGATATCGCGCTCATCCTGTCCTGATCTACGCCGCCAAATCCGACTCCCCGACACGCTTCAAAAGTCCGGTACTCCCCCTTGGCTCTAGCCAAGTCGCCGAAATGAAGGCTCCTCCAGAGTCCATCTGAGTTTATCCAACGAGCGCAGGCCCTGTACTTCTCAGCTCGGCGTTCTGCCCGCCGTTGAGCGTTCAACATCCATCCATCTATCTATCTACCCACGTGTCGATCTCCCGCACTTGATTGACAATTGCGTCGAACGCGGCCTTCTTCTCAATCCATTCTTCAGGTCGGCTGGAATCGTCTCTTCCCACAGTCCTCATCTTCTTGTTCGTTCTTTATACAGCCACCACTACGCCGATCCCCATATCCTCAATTCCGTTCAACTCACTCCCCGCGCTCGCCCAGAATTAAACGCAGGTATGCATCTGCACTATCAAATTTGAAACACCGGTAATAATCTCAATTCGTCTAGAGTATCTGCTACGCCATACGCCCATACACCCATACGCCCATTCTCTCCGGCCTCTCCATTATAGCTGAGCAATACCTCGATACGTCCCTCTCATCTCACTCTCCACTAGCCTCATCCTCCCAACCTATTCCCAAAATCCAAAATCCATCCAGAACCCGCTCCCAGGACCCAAACGCCTCGAATTCTCCTTCGACCGCTATCCTTGTAAGTTGAATGACCCTCCCCGGTTCCGCCCATCTCGACGCGCGCGGTGTTCTGTTCAAGCGGTGTTCTGTTCAAGCGGTGTTCTGTTCAAGCTTGAAGCGGGTCGCCGAGCGCACCAGGTAATGTATAATGTATAATGTATAATGTATAATGTATAATGTATAATCTAACCCTAGTAAGCAAGCATCCACCCCACCACCCACCCGAAAACTAAAACCCGAAAATCCGGTCCTTGAAACTCCCTCCTAATCTTCTTTTTCTTTGCGTAGGATGTACTGTGTGCGGCAAAGCAAGGCTCTCCCTCCCTGCGATCTGCATCGTTCGCATCGTTTGCATCGAACTAGTACTGAGGTGATTCAGACGCGCCGCCCATCCACTGACGCGCATTCTGCCTCTCATTCGCATCGCCGAGAGGAGGGAAGGGGGTATTCGGCCCACTAGCCTTCCGAGCATCCGGGCGTTTCGAGGATCCGAGCGTTCACCGTTCCCTGGATAGGATAGGATTTCCCGCGTTTCCCGCGTGCGTCGATCCGACACGAACCCCCCTTCGTTTCTTTTCTGCCTCGATGCCTGCGAGGTTTGGCAACGGTGGAGTAAGCAATCATCCATTTCTAGAGGATCGCAAACTTACTGACATTTCGTGCGCGGCCTTCTCCGCCCCGCAAAACGCAAGTGTCGCCCCGATGGCCGCACCTTAAAAGTTAAGTATCATCTACGCTTCAGCCTCGGGCGTCCCTTTGATTGTGCTCGCATCGCATTGCACGAGTCGCGGAAATGGAAATGAACCGAGTAGGTGTTCATTCGGCTGGGTTATTTCGAGGATCCCGAGCGTTAAAATCCCCTTGACAGGATTTATTGTGTACATTCTCCGCGGCATCGAGCCAGAGGTGGACTCGATTCTCGCACCATCATTTCCCGCTGCGATTCCGGCGAGGTTTGGCAACGGTGCAGTAAGTAATCATCCATCTCTAGCCAAACTTATTAACATTTCGTGCGCGGCCTTCTCCGCCCCAGCGTAAGAACTCGCAAGACGCAAGTGTGGGGCCGATGTCCGCACCGTAAGTATCATCCACGTTTCAGCCTCGGGCCCCCTTTGATTGTGCTCACAATGCACGAGTCTGAATCGCCGAAATGAACCGAGTAGGTGTTCATCCCACTTAATTGTTGAATTCGGGGATCCCGGGCGTTGAACCCGCATTGCATAGGTCGCCGAAATGAACCAGGTAGGTGTTCATCCCACTTAATTGTTGATTTCGAGGATCCCGAGCGTTAAAATTCCCTTGACAGGACTTATTGTGTACATTCTCCGCGGCATCGAGCCAGCAGAGGTGGACTCGATTCTCACACCATCGATTCCCGCTATGATTCCGGCGAGGTTTGGCAACGGTGGAGTAAGTAATAATCCGTCTCTAGCCAAACTTATTAACATTTCGTGGATAGGTTCCTGCGCGGCCTTCTCGGTCTTGACTCGCGATATGCAAGTGTGGGGCACTATGGCTACAACTTGTGTCAACCTCGGGCGTTCCGTTGATTCTGACGCGACCGTTTGCAAGCCTGCTTGCACTGCACGAGTCGCCGAAATGAATGAACCAAGTAGGTGTTCATTCGGCTGGGTTATTTCGAGGATCCCGAACGTACGAACGTCGGAAGAGATTTACTAATACCTGCGTTCTTCCCGGCCTCAAATCTAACGTATCTTCCTGGGCAGGAATTAGGATTCTTCTCGGCCTCGTCCTCATTTTTCCACGTGCATACCTCCCCCTGACAAACGATACCATGTGGCACTGGCCCCCTACATTCTGTCCAATCTCAGCGCGAATCCGAACCATCCCGAGTTCCCGGCGGGACGATCCGTCAATTTCGCGACGCGGTGAACGATCCGCGCGTTCTCTCTTGCGAATCTGGGTTCGAAGCGTTGCTCGTTCGGGGCGGTACAATGTGCAATGATGATTCTCAGTCCACTTTGTGCGTAATTCTCGGGCTGGCGCGGACGAGCGGTGCTTATATCTATCATCAAGACTTCTGGCAAATACGCTCTTTAACGTGGCCTTTCGCCCACCTGTGACGCGGCCGTTCAACGACTTATAACCGGGCGCTTTTCTGAAACACGGCAACCGGGAGTACCTCAACCTACCTCCGAGTCTCAAGCCGAACCTCAATTCTCAGCGTCTATAGCCGCCGGCCAACCTTTTGAGATGCACGCGGCTTCGGGCCTCGTGGCTCTCGGGTGTTCAACTTCTCTGTGCTGCGATGCACGAACAGTGCTGCGATGCCGATATCTTCGAAGCGCGAGCGCCTCCGAGAGTTGAGACGCAGCGTTGTTGTAGCGCTTGACTCTTGACTGTACATTCCTTGTGGAATGGTTCTGCTACGAGCGAGAGACGTCGTGTTGGTTGCGACGAACCTCGACTTGAATTGTGGGGTCGGAGTTGCGGCGATCGACTTTTCACTGGGGTTGAATCCAACTGGAGTCCCTCTATCCAAAACTATGTTCAAACGGATGAACTCAATTCTACTGCACCGTAATTCACACCGGCATTACCTTGGAGTCCGCAAAAATCGGGCGGCGCACTCTGGTTGTGCGAAAAACCTGGCAAGTTTTTATCTTCGTCACTTTTTCAACAGCTGTGAACTTGCGACCTTATCCTGGACACAGCGGTAGTCGCAGCTATAGCTGCAAGCTCAACCTATCTTGTGTCGGCTTCGAGCCTGTGCTTTGATTCGGACTTGAGACGGGCCTCCGACGAGGTACCCTTTCCCTGATACTTCTCAATGACTTCACGAACTCATCTACTACATCAGCGTGGCATTTTCGTACGCTACTTCTTTAATTCTTCGTTCCATTCCTCGAGCAACCGGGCGCGCTCCTCCAGTATCTCGTCACTCACGTCGTTGTTGTGCCCGGGGCCCCAGGGCATCGACGTGACATTCCCCATCTCGGAAGCAAGGCGCTCCGCAAAATCATCGTGTCCCGCAAACCGCGCGTTGAACCGCAGCAAGTCGCCCATATTGCACCAATAATACTCCCCGGCTGCTGTAAACATGAAGATCGGCTCTGGCTGCTTTGGGAGGAATGCAAGCGGCGTCATTCCCGTAGTGTCTATGTGGTACGTGTATGAGCGGGGCCATTCTTTGGCCCATTTGGCAACACGGTCGCCGAATTCCCAGTACTGCCAGTCGGTGGACCACGGGTGGCGCATGGGCGGCCGTGGCCAGTGCGGGTAAACGAGTTTGTACGCTTTGAGCCGCTCGGGGTCTCGTAAGAGCCAGGGGTCCGCGTACTGGAATGCGATGCGTTAGTCATCGGGATCCTACAAGGGGTCCGATTACTTGCCACCTCTTCTCTTGTTATGCAACGCCTGAAGGGGAAGATGAATGCCGCAGCAAGAACGTACCAGAGGACTTACCTTTGCGAGACAGGCCGAGGTGCTATGGACAACGAAGTGCCCCGC
This sequence comes from Mycena vitilis, assembly GCA_029203975.1. NCBI lineage: Eukaryota > Fungi > Basidiomycota > Agaricomycetes > Agaricales > Mycenaceae > Mycena > Mycena vitilis. The sequence goes on from JARGYF010000076.1 coordinate 49,959, forward strand.
CATGCCAGAAACTGTCGGGTGGAGGGTAGCGAAACTCGGATTGGGCGGAACATATCTATCTTCCCCCACGATCAGTCAGCTTTTATATCTTCCTTGTGAATCACCCCTAACTCAAACATCAGATCGATATCGATGTAACCTTGATGTAACCCCTTTCCCTCGGTTAAGTCAACAAGCAGCCACATTTGCAGACTGGGTTTCGCTTCATCTTTTCTCAGTTCAATCTGCCCCAAAAAACTCTTCCAAACTCGGATCCAAAAAGGTCAGCATGGATCCAGAGATAAACTTGACCGACTCGAGGCGTGGGGGAAGAGTTACGGCCCCAGACGAGAAGGAGTACTAGTGCATGAGGTGCTTGGAGCGAGTCAGCATTAATGCCGCATTGACATGAGAGAGCGACGCACCGTCAATATTAATGGGTTCGAATACATTGTGGGCTTGGGATACTGGAACCTTGGAGGGAAACATCGGCCACTAGAATCTTTGCATGAGATGAGTAGGGAGCGATGGATTTTAAGGCGCTACGCACCGTACATGTGGCCCGGCAAATGAACAACGTCACCTTCGTACGCGTTCAATCCGTCTTCAGACCCAATCGGTGCTTTCGCTGAGTCCTTCTCAACGCCGGGATTTTCCAGGTCGCCGCGGTCGCACCGCATCGTCACCGTCAATGAACGTAGCTGAGGGAAGAGCGACGTGAGAGCCGCAAATACTTCGGTGCTATCATTTTGGGGGATGTCCGAACCAAAGGTGGGTGAGCGGAGTGGTACGGAGCCGCGAGATATTGCGTGCGCAGAAGAGACACGTTGTTTAAGACAGGGATACCTCCGAAGTGGGGCCAAAGCCGCACTGTGTGGACAGGCCGCTGGGAGATGAAAAGTTCGGCCAACGCCGGCGAGCCGCAGTAAGATGCTAGCATTGGGATATGTGCCGCGGGCAGCATCCCAAGGGTGGCAAGGCCGAGGTAAACCAACTGCACTCGATACGGATGGATTGAAGCAGAGGGGAAATTTCTAAGTATTTGAACCAGCGAGCGATTGTTGAAGGATAAAGTCGGGCGGAGAGATGGAGCAACCGAGTCAGATGGTGGTCGACGAGATCGGGGAGCAAATCCGGGGCGTCGTTTAAAGGGAGCACCACTGGTCTCTCTAGAAGTTCCCCCACAAAGAGCTCGAATATTGGCCCCACTCGGGCGACATTCACAAGTTCCAATCGCTTCAACGGTAACCTATCTCTCGTGAGGCTCGTATCGGCTATTTCGGCATCGGATAATGATACCTCCTCCACCATTTCCAAGGTGAACAAAATTTCCTGGAGGGCGGCGTCCATATCCACGTAGGCCAAGTGCAAGGCTGTCAGCGATCGATCAAAACCGAGCGTGTTTTTGAATACAGACAGAGTTCGAAGCCATTTGTCGCGCGCAAGGCTGGTGTAGCAATCCGAGCCTTCGGTGAGCTCGTCGCGATTGTAGAGTTGGAAAACGCGAACGGATGTGACGTGCGGGCTACACGCCAGTTTGGTCAGATTGCGCGTATTGCGCCGCAAACGAGCGACATTTTCTGGGTCTCTTGAGCTATGGAAATCAAGACATGGCGCATCCACGCGTCGAGTGTGGAAAATTTGGGGCTGACACAGGGCACAAAAATAAGTGCACACAAGATTGAAGAGAGAGTTCACGAAGCTCGGCAACTCCGCAGAAACTGAAGCATAACAGCCAGACTTCCGTCGCAATGTCGAGGTAATCGCCGTCGATAGATTGCATGCGTTCGAAGGGGCTTTGCTCTGCGAACGGAGGAGAGCGAAGGTTCGGAGATGGAAGAAAAGAGGAGAGTCTGTGGCCGCGTATTTAGCTCCAGTGGCAAATCCAGTGGCATCGGCGGAATGGGCCGGTCACTTTGCCCGAATAAATCACACAGAAGAGTCTGGAGTCTAACGCTAAAGAGTTGTCGGAGAACGTCGCGGGTGGCAAGGATCGCATCCCGGGATCGGGCGAAGGGCGTGAGGCGTCATCTTCAATTTGGTTGTGGGAGTTGGCATGGGAGTTGTCACGGTTGGACTTCGGATTGCGGTCGGATGACGGAGCGGAGTCAAAGCAGTGTCGTGATTTGTGATTGTCGTGGTATTGATCCGTTCTTTGACTCTCTTCAAACTCTCTTACTCCGCTTCCACCACCAACATGATGCATCTAGTTTCTCATCAGCGTGTACGACGAACCAGTGCGCAAGACATACTTAACCCATTAGCCGGGCTGCGCTCGTGTCCCCATCCGACGGACAATCGAATTTCTTTGAATTCATTTCGAAGCTTGCAAGTCAGCGCTTGGTCGGCGCCACATGTTTGGGCCCGCAATTGACAAGGTACCTCCTGCTTAACTGCGTTTCCGGATGAAATCAATCCACGTCAGCTACATGGTCATGCCGTTCCTCGTTCATTTTCCTGAGCTGGACGAGATTGCTGCGTTTGTCACAAAAATCTTACTCGCGTATGGTGTTGCCGCAGAATGTTTCGCCCGTACAAGCTGGTGCCAACCTTTTTCTCTCTGGCCAGCTTGGCGGCAAGATACACTGGGTTTTTCGGCAGCCAACATCCGCAAAATGCCATTCTTGTAACGGTGCCGAATCCCAGCGGTAGAATGCTATCTCATCCAGATCTTAAATTCAACTCGGCAGCGATGTGTATGTCCTCTCGCCTGCTACCTCGACGCCCGCTACGGTCTTCGACTTCTGGCACCATTGTATTTTGTCATAACTCCCCGGGCCTCTATGTGCGTCTCCGAACTCTGATCGTCGTGTTCTTCTCTTCACCCTTGCTCCACCCTCGCTGCTTTCCTCCGATTGTTCCCGCTGAGCCCTCCTGCAATTTATGGTTGCTCCTTTTGCTCCCAGATACAAATCCTTCATAGAGAATGAACGAAGGAACGGGAGCGACGGGCCGCATAACTGGGGCATATACAGATATCAGGATCCAAAGTTCATATATGTCCGTCCTTGTCTGGGTACGAGGCTCGTTGGACTCGAATTCCAAAGGATATTCAAGTGGTTGACGAGTACGTGCTTAAAACCTACTTGTGCGTGAGCTTCACAACGTTCAGAATATCTCTATCTGGACATCAGCTAAACATCTGCGGCGCCGGCGAGCATTCCTCGCACTGTCCTGAGCATTATCAGAAACTCGGTGCGATTTATCTGGACGTTAATGCCGTCATGAAATTGATCTCTCAAATGTATCGAATCGCAAGTGTCGCAGGAACGAAATCAGGTAAGGCGCACCTCTTTGATCACCCTGAGCTCCGTGCTAATATACCGGAGCCTGCGAGCGTCTCGATGTCCGCAAGTATTCAGTTTGTTGAACAAGAGCCTTGCCGAAGCCTTGTCCGCTGCTCATTGTCGCTGAAAATTCGGGTTGAAAGTTCAAATCGTATCCATGCTGTACCGAGTCCGCGTTTGCGGGGTTGAAGCTATCCGCCCGAGCTCACAGCTCGTCTGGGGATATCGATGTGCTTGGGGTGAGTCAGATATCCTCTGATCTTGTTTGTCGAAGGGTAAAGCTCCGTAAATTTGACAGGGTAAAGCGAGGAGGTTTGCAGAATCAAACGCAACAGCGGCGCGTTCAGTCACCCTAATTCCTTGCAATTGGTTCGCCAGCTGTTTGGGAAACACTTTCTCCTACTCGTGTAACATCTAAACTGAGTCTGCATATTTTGACGCAGCCCGTACGGGAGGGGCTGATAATACCGGTCACAGGCCACAATGGGGAATGAGCAATGGAGATTGATTCACGTTTACCTGCTACGATATGTTCGTATGCAGTGATGAGAGAACCATTTACCGACGACACGAGTCGGAGCTTGGACCCTGTTTGTGAGCGCACGAGAGTGCCGCCGAGTCCGGCTTCAAATTCAGGTTGACCACGCGTGGCGCCGCCGCGGTATTGGCCATTGGCGAATGCCACGGGAGACGCGGACCTCCTGCAGAATGATGGCTAAGCAAGTTATAGAAAAGGAGGATGCACAGATGACGCACCCTCGCCCCTCCTCATCCGAGCGCACATTGTCCGGGCGCACCGTAAGTGTGGCCGTCAGTATCGGGAAGAGAGGCAATAGAGGAAAGGCGGGAAGGGGGGCAGCGCGAAGAGCGCAAAAAGAGGACGACGCACCTTGGGCTCAGCACCATCCGACTCTTGATGATGGTCGGGCTGAGCATCGGCGTCGCCTGTTGGAGTTTCAGGACAAGCGCGCAACGTAAGGATTAACCAGGAGAGGGAGGAAGAACGGATAGAGTGGAGATGTAACGGGTGGATGTAGAAGGGAGGGGCAAGTAACCAAGTGGGAAGACACACCTGCTGCCGAATCCACCCCGGCCGACAGCGCGACGGTGCGTACAGCCTCTCCTGCTACCTTGAACTCGTGATCGAGAAGAATTCTTTCGAGCATCTGGTCGGCGGTGACCACGACATCGTGTCGACCCGTTTGTAGCGGGAAGACGGGCCTGTTTTACGGCGCGTCGAGGGAATCGAGACGGGTTAGAATCTCCTTGCGCCGCTGCTTCGAGAGAAATGCGCACATTGCAAACGCTGCCGACCGATGATCAATTTTATGGAGAGCCAAGAAGAATAAACAACGCGCCTTCGCCATGCAGCTCCGCGCGCGCCCCTCCCTCATCCAAACGAGGATTGTCTAGCATCGTCTGCAAAATAAAATGAACAGGGGGGACCGAAGCGTCGTGAAGAACAGGCGTACTGCACGGAGCAGGAACAGGGAAGTGCGAAAAGAGCGGGGAGGCGAAGACGAAGACACAGCAGACTCCTGCTTCGTCGATGACACGAGGGGACGCACAAATCGTAACCCCAAACCTCCCGGCTCCTTCTCGAAAAGCGTCATCCCCTCGGTTTGTCGCGAGGTCTGCACGAAGAGTCTGGGAGGCTTGGTTGAGGCCCAGGGAAGTCGCAATAAAAGCTACGGATTACGGGCGTGCCTGCCGCAATATTTCAGTACGCGCGCGCGCAACGCAGGCAGGAAGAATGGGGAGAGCGGAGGGCAGAGCCCGGAGGGTTTCGCAAGGTCTAGGGTTTGGTCTAGCACGACGCAGTGTGCCAGAGGTCGAGTCTGGAGGACGACATGGCAGGAAGGAAGAGAGCGCGTGGCGGTGTTGATGAGATCAATCCCGCTTGCTTCTCCACCACCCATCGACACCGGCTTAGTTCTCAGCCAGACGCGTTTCTGCCCTACGGCTCCCACCTAATTGCCCTCTTTCCAATTACATTCGCCCTTCCCGTTTGTTGCCGGAATCAGGCCTCTGCACACGCTTCTCGCGGCGCGTGGCAAAATTCCGACGCGTCTTTTTTGTGCTGTTTACGCTCCGTTGGCAGGAACCAGGGTAACGGGATCCTGCAAGTCCTTCAGACCATTCTGCACATGCTGTCTAGCTGGATATGGCGGGACCAGAGTAACCTGGCGCGTACAATCCCGTCTTCTTCACCTGTGTTGCTCTCAACCATGCATTCCACACACCTCCAGAATGTCCAACGCGTGGATTCAAACCTTTGTGGCTGCCCTTCCTGCTTGGAGTCCCACGGATACGCCGTACTCATCAAGCTCGTCGCCGCTTCCATTTGGAGGCGCGTCAGCTTGATGAGTCTGCGCAGCTTCCAGCGCATATCTGTGACCTGCATCGCCAATGCATTGGATCCTACGGGAGGACAAGCGATGAATAAGATCATCTCTGGATCTCGCATACGGGAATTCTATATTCAGAGGTGCGTCCCCGACGGCTTGAAATCTCGGCGTCTACTTACTAGTGTTCAGCTTGCAAGAGGCCGCGTCGAATCAAGGTGCGCAACCACTTTCTGTGGAAATCCTAACTCCTCATCGCGTCAGGTCTCTTACAACTGCTACAACAGCCCCTTGCGTGGATGCACTGCGCTTTTCCATCCAGCATTCTACATGTGCGTGTCTTGGTCTTTCCGTATATCATCGAACTGTAGTGCGTGTATTCTCGCTGGCTCACCTTAATTGTTTTTCTCCCCGCGGGCTGATCCTCGCAATTTTGCTGCACGGTGCTGCTTCGTGTTCAGGCTTCGTACGCCTTGTCCTTCTTAAATTTGAACTCACGCGTCTTTAATTATGTTTTATATTCTCAGTTCACTTACCGTGCTCGTTCGCCGTGCCGCCAGCCCGAGCGTTGCATTTGCCTGGCAATGCCTCGCATCTTTTGCATATACGGCTCAAGTTTATTACCCCTTCGAAGCAGCAACTCGTGTGCCCGGCTCACTCCTCTGGTCGTTCGTCCTGCTCCGCCGGAATCTTGTTGGTGCGCTCGCCACAAGCCGAGCATCACCCTACACACGCTGACTTCCGGCCGGCTTGGCTCCATGTCTTGGATCTGCATCTTTTACGCAGATGCACACAGTTCCTTCGGGGATATCTTCCGACGTGCATGCGCGCATGTTCCAGCCGTGCCCGGTCGTGTCCCCCGCCGCTGGCGGAATATGTCTCCCGGTTCTGTTTCTTTGGACACCGCCCCGGATACAGAATCATCTGTACGTGATTTGTCTCTGGATTGTCTGTTCCTACTGAGTTATTTCAAGTGCGAGGCGCACCCCTTTTGATCCTGTAGCCGTCGCGGACACCAACGAGTTCAAGGGCGAAGGAATTGCTCCATTCTTTGCTAGAATCTCTTGCGTGCGTATGCTGCTTATCCTGACTCTCGGTCTAGAAAACGCAAAGACCCTTCGCATGTCCGTCTCCGTGGCCGCCGTTCATTTATTTTCGTTGCTGACTTGCTTATCCGAATCGCGCGTTCTGTGGACGGGCGTATTGTTGTGGTTGTGGGTGAGCTACTTCCGTGGCTGACTTTGCGCTCGCTAGGCGTCGCCGGGTTCAATAGGTACTGATTCGTTATTCAACTAGATGGAATTCACGACGTCCGCTGGGCCTGTTATGGTCCAGCGCTTGTCCGCGTATTTGCCCGCAAATATCTATCGCTGAAAATATCCATCCATTCACTGACCGTCGTAGAGTAATGTCTAAATTGATGGGTTCAGTGAACGGGGGTCCCCACAATGACTTTCACCGGCGAACCTTCTTGCCATGTCGTCGCTGCGGCGCACAGCAGTCCAGAAGATAATCCCTTGCATCAGAGACACAATATATTAGCCGTGAACCTCGGAATAAATCACCTCCCCGTGCAGGAGTCAACACCGCCCGTGTTTTCTGAGCATGGGCTGCTTGGTGACCGCCTTGATACTTATCGTGTAGCTTGTTCGGGGACAACGTGGAGCAAGCCTTCAACAGTCCAACGGAAAGCCACGTTGCACCGCGGACGAAATGTGTTCACTAGACGTCCCGATGAATGGAGTTTGAACCTGAGAAATGGCCAAATTGGTGGATTCAGCGAAGGGGAGCCCTCACCATCAATTCCAAACGCAAGATTTCTTGGAGTGAATGAATGAGAGCCCATGTGCGTCTCCTAGCCAATAACAATGATAACTCCTTCCATCAGGAAGACAAATCGACGGTGGTTTGCCCGTGAACTGTCGCCATCCTCCCGCTTCGCTCGACAAAGAGAAAGAGGTTACACGGAAGGGGGCTGACACAACGTGGTGCAAGGACAATCGGAGGGAGACAAGAGCAAGATTCGGCAAGAGGGTTAGACGTTTAGAGGCGCGATACTGCGAGATCTGGGCCAATGAGATCTGGACCAAAATCCGCGCTCTCTGTGCCACCCAAGTGCCACCAACATCGGAGTTGGGATTCGTGCTGGCAAAGGGCCGTCGCTGGTAGAAGCAGCCTCAGGCTGCGCAAAAAGATTGGCCGTTCCACTCGGAAGAGAGGATCGAAGGTGGTGGTCGGAGACAAGAAGTTGCAAGAAGGGGTACGGCACGGGCCGGGCACGTGCGATGTTGAACGTGATTTGTGGATTGAATTTGATGTTTGGCATTGCTTTGATGGCTGCTCCTCTTCTTCCTCCTTCCACCACCTCAAAACTACAGCATGGACTCGGACATGGATAGCGCTGCTGCTCGCGGAGCCAAGCCTGCTAGGAGAGACTCATTCAGTCCCCCGCCATCTGCGCCTTCCACTCCGACCCGAGACCCACAATTTTATCACACATCTGGCGATTGTATCATCCGCGTGGAGAATACGCTTTTCAAAGTACGTACGCAGCTCTTAACACCGCCCGTCCCTCATAAAGTTGCTTAGATTCACAGATACTTACTCGTCCGTGATTCGCTCGTGTTCTCCGACTTGTTTTGCCTTCCGCAGGGTGATGTCGCCGTCGAAGGCATGTCCGACGATCTGCCCATCTGTCTCAGCGACGATAGGGAAGACCATTTTCGGGCTTTGTTAAGATATATCTACGCCCCGTGAGTTAGAGCTGTTACCGGCAGTACTCTTTTCTGATTGCGGTGGGGCAGCGCGTTCGAGACCCAAGCATCGCTTATCCCGCTCAGCGATCTCAAAGATGTGATTGCGGTGGGACACCTCGCTCACAAATACCGAATGGACCCGTGGCGCAAGTGGGCGCTGCTGGTTCTCCATCGGTTTTGCGAGAATAACTGGTCACTCTCATCCAATGACCATCTCGCAATTTACAGCTTTTCTTCCGCGGTCTCCGCTCCTGACCTCCAAAAGGTCGTCGTGAACCGATGGCTACACCGCGTCGAAGTAGGGGCTCTACCGATTTGCGTTGCGCTCGATGCCGCCGAAGCTGGTTGCGACCGAGATTTCTTGACGTCCCTCTATGTCTTCCAGCTCAGTCAACTGCCGATGACTACCACGACTGATTTCCAGGCGACCAAGCTCGCGATGCCTGACATTGCTCCAATCCATATCCAACGTCTCTTGGCTGGCTATTGGTCCCTATCGCTGTCGTGGGCCCAATTCCGCGGCAATATTCCTGTGCTGCCCCGTTTGCCGATATGTAACCGGGCAACTCATGCCGCGAGTTGCGTCGCGCAGCTGAAAATCATCTGGAATAGTGTCACCGTGCTTGCGGCGGAAATGCATTGCATCGCGAATCTCGCCGGTCGAGTGCAGACAGTGATCGACGGCCTATCTGTATTCAATGCATGCTGTTTGAACGACTCGGGACTCTGGCAGCATCTGGCTCAGCAGCATGCCGCGTGTTCGAAGCAACTGACAGCACACTTCTTCGGTATGTGTTTCGTTCGGCGATTCAATTAAGTCCTGATTACCGTGTTCAAACTTCAGTTACTGACCCCGCATCCACCTGAAGTCAAGGTCTTTCTCGAGCAATCACTCATTCTGTCTTGGACTCCTCTTTTGCTACATCTTTTTTTCTGTCAACCGTGAGTAGGAATTTTCGACGGTTATGACCGAGCAATAAATATCCAGCCGATTTATCTGTTGTTACCTATGAAACGAATGTCTGATTCAGTCAACAACACCATTCGCGCCGCTCCCCGGCATGCCACTTGTTCAGTCCATGCGGTCATCCAGACAAGTACGGGAACATTTTCTTTTGGTTGAAGCTCAACAGCACGGCATGTGCGCCACCGATTCCCCAGGAGTGTATTCGTGGTTTAGCTAATTAAGCCCTCTATCTTGAATCCGATACCGGTTTTATCAAGGGACAGCTATGAATCTGTTCCACCCCCGAACTGCACGTCTTGCCGGTAACCCACGTCCTGCCTCCGGATCTTGTGAACGGCGCGGTCATTCATTATGCATCTCACAATTGTGGGACTGTCGAGCCAACTTCGGTTCCGACTGGCTCCGATTCCTGGATGTCCGAGATAAGTCGGAGTCGGTGTAAAGGTGCTTTTGGTTGCCAGAACCATCGTACCGCAACTAAGGGGTTTGGTTTGAACTGCGCGGGTAAGTTGTTTTTGGATGCCGTTCCCAAGAAAAGTGCCCTGCCGATGCTTCTGGCAGCTTCTGTGGTAGCCTCAAGTTATGGAAATACTTTTTCGTCTACCAGCGACAGCACCGTAGGGCCTGAAGGTGTGTCGTCGGTTCGGTGCGCCGCAAAAAAGACTCGCCAACCTTCTGGTTGGCTCCCAGCATGATGAAAGCATAGTTCGGGCCTAGATTGATGAGACGCCTCAAATCACACCGATAATTAGACCACTTGAACATTTGCGTCTGCATGATCAATGACATCGAATTGCGTGCTTGTTAAGATACGTCTTCAAGGATAATTTAGACGTGGGCGATACGTTGAAAACTAACAACTGGAGCTTGATCCGCCCCGAGAGCTCAAACGGTGAACAAATGGCCGAATCCCATACATACTGGAACTCACAGCCAGAAGAAAAAACGTCATCGACCGCGAGAGAGTCCCTCCGGGTGGCCGGGTTCAACTCCGCCCCGGCTTCGTAACGGGTTCGGCATGTGGGGAAGAAGACGCACGAACAGCGAATTTCCCGAAAAGAAAAGGATGAAGCCAATCAATCTTCAAGCTTCATGGCTAAGATTGCCTGTTACGGCCCTTCACAGGCTCTCCACGCAATAATATCCCCTGCGACGGGATTGAGAATAGATCCGATACCCTAGTCCACTTAGATCCGATTGAAACAGGAAACTACAGAGGAGGATCTGGTGCACCCACGACGGTACATGTTCACGTTGCCGCATTGTACAAACTGGACCCGATATCAGCGAGAGGACAAGCCCGGTCCTCAGGCCCGGATGTAATCTACCTAGGCTATGCTTAGTTCCCGCCTCTGCTTCATGCTTCCACCTACCCAATTTTATTACGGGTGTCCGCACCGTGACTCGGCTGGAGATATTTTGAGGCGTGGACATATATATATATCCAGGCCCGGCGTGCCTTGGTTCCGCACGAACCTAGTTCCGCCCTAGTCTTTCAAACAATGACGGTGGCGCCGGAATTCACTCAAACTCGACACAAATTTTTGCAGAATGGGTGTGGACGGCTGCCAGCATCGAAAGAGCTGCTCCGCCCTGGATAGACGTGTAGTTAGTACACGAGGAATACCGGCAAGACTCCAGAGGCTCAACCGTGATCATTGAACCTATTTATACGAATGTTTCGAGGCCTCAGCACTATTTTTGCCTGGGCTCACCCTCAGCGTAGCCCGAACAATGGCCGGAGAAATGACTGTACAAAGCACAAGGACCAGCCGCTAATTTGATTCCGTTATTTCGGTGTGAGGGGGTGTAAATCCTGCGGCATTCGGTGGAGGTATATCCCTTGGCCGTCAATGTACAGTCTGAAGATACCCCTCGGCGGTTGAAATGGCTTGAGGAGGGAGCATCGAGTCCTGAATGAATGGGTCTGAAGCTCGAGTTTACTTCCCCGGCTCTCTATATCGGGAACAAAGAGCGTCAAAAGTCGAATTGGGTTGGAACACCGCCAAATTCGGACAGTCGGCCTCTCATCACTCACTGTAAGGGTACTGTCTGCATTGATTTTACACGGTTCAACTGACCAATTGCTCACACGGGCGGGTATTGAGTCGGCCGTACCTATCTCTCCGGTCCATTCTCCCGCCCATCCCTGCTCACGCGGATGCGGATGGGCGAGGGTTATAAAGATGGTCGGCCAATGCAGTCTCGTTTGTGTGTCAGCCAGGATTTTCTCGGGTTCTTCTCTGGTTCGTTCATTAGTTTCAGGGGCTTTCTCGTTATGAGCTCACTCGGATGGTTTTCTTGCAGCATTCCTGTACCATCATGCTGTCCGGCTCGCCCTTCCTCTTCGCCATTCTCGCGTCTACCCTGTCCGTCCGTGCGGCCCCCACTGTTCCTGCACCTGCGCCTGTAGCCGTCGTCTCAAATGCGGCTGCCATCGCAGCCGGCCTCAAGATGGAACCCAGTTCCAATGACCGGCTCACGAAGCTGTTGACGGATGGCAAAGGCAACCTCATCACAGGCAACGCCCTCCGGCAACTCACCGTTTTTGACTTCAACGGTCAGAAGCCGACAGCTGGGGCCAAGGGTGGATCTATACTGCTTGCCACTGTCGACAACTTCCCCATCCTCGAGGAGCTTGGTCTAGCGGGTGCCGTGTCCATGGTCGAGCCGTGCGGACTCAACATCCCGCACCTGCACCCACGTGCAAGCGAGATTTTGACCGTTGTCGACGGAGTTCTCAACACCGGGCTCGTCCAGGTATGCCGAAAATTGGTGAATCATGAGCTGGCAGCTGAACATGCGGACAGGAAAACGGTTTCAACGCAGCTATTGAGACGCAGCTTGGCCAGTACCAGGCGACCGTCTTCCCCCAAGGATCGATACACTTCCAACAGAACCCCACGTGCTCTCCCGCTGTCTTTGTCGCCGCGCTGAACAACGAGGATCCGGGGCGAAGCGATATCGCGACCAGCTTTTGGATGCTGTCTTCGGACGTCATCAACGCTGCGTTGGGTTTCCCGCAAACAATCGGGGCAGATACCATTGACGCGTGGCGTTCTCATTTACCGGTAAGCAAATCTCCTCGATATATCAACGAAACTAAACGTACCGCGTGTGTCAGGTAAATCTTGCCGCTGGCGTAGACAGCTGCCTGAAGGCGTGTGGGTTGTCTGAGTAGTATCTGAAACAACATCTCTCACTAAATTCGTTCATACTGTACTGTCTGTATTTCGTACCTCTTTCTACCCGGCGCTATCCTCGCAATGGATCTACGTTGTATCGGAGGGATAAAATGATATGATTTGAGGCATTGAGCAGGACGATTGGGGCTGCAGGTTACAGTAGCTGACTGTAATCCTTTGACTTGTGCCACCTTGGATAAATGAGCAGTCTCGCTTCTCACGTGTATTATTGGTCAGGGGTGGATATCCGATCTTGAATCGGAAGGCAAGTCAAAAAAGAACGTTAGCAATTAGACAAGCGCGTGAGCACATCCAAGCTCACCTTTTCACATAAACAAGGACAAGATAGCCGAAACGCCGAACGCCGGGAAACCAGACAAGACGGAACCACGCTTCGGGGCAGACTCGGCAGAGAAAGCGGTAGAGTGTGATTCGCATAGTGGTAGTCAAGGGAGCTGAGGTATGTCCCCTGGGGCCTGTCCCTTTCCAAACGTTGGCGCAGGGCCCCAGCCAACTGGACGATAGCTGAAAAGGATCATTGCCGAATCGTTGCACAGTCTCAGAGCCGGCGCCAGCGATGATGTGGACTTGGGATTCAATTTGGATTGTGCTTCATAAGTCGTTGGAGAGCTCGATTGTGCAAAGCAGCTCCTGCCACAAGAAAGGCATGGCGGTGGCATGAGGAGGAGATGTGGGGCACATGACTTGTCGCTTTTTTGGTTTGACATCATTGATGCGGCGCGCGGAAAGCCGCGCCGGCATGCCGAATAATTTTCGAACCTCCTCACGGGCTTGCTTCAAGTCCGCAAGGAATTCAATTCAATTCCTATAGAACACATTGGACTCACCGGTGAAATGATTGACAATTTGAATCGATGGTACATGGGGATATCTGAACGAGCAAGATAATTAAGATGTTCGGGAACGACTTTGGAACGACTATGAGTGCTATGAGTGAGCGCCTTGTTTAAACACCTCCCACAGTATTCAATGCAACAATCTGTCCAGCTCCAGTCGTGATATACAAAACTTACTGTACTGCACTTCCGCGTCCAAATGCCGCAGAAGTCGACTGGTTCAAACCAGCAAACGTGCCCTCCGCGTTGCGCACAGCCGTCACCTGGGTGAAATTTCCCGTTCCATCGATATCTACCCTCGGGATGCGAAATTATCCGGTGCCTGCTGCTTCCCAAGAGGTTGAATATTTGCTAGCACTTCAACGGCGCAAGCCACAGTGATATTATCATCTCGAAGATGAACCCCTGCGAGCGACAGTGTAGCTTACCTTGGGCGAAATTCGTGAAGAAAATGGAGGTGTCGCGCACGTGGAGACCGCTGATCCCCAGTGCTGACGGCGGTGCGTTAGGGAGCATGGAAGCGTCCTGTATGACCAGCCGCAACTCTCCGGTACGTGGATGGCACCGGCGGAGATGAGGATACCCAGAATGCCTGTATGAGGCGAGGCCATTCACGCTCGCATTCCCGGGAGATGGGCGCTGGCGTGGACCGCAGGCCTGCGCTGGCTGGTTGAAGTCCACACTCCAGATGACGGTGGAACCCGAGACCGCGCGTCGCGTGGCGAGGCCGATAAGTGAGCTGGCGACGGAGAAGATATCAGGTAAATATTCGGTGATGCCGCTGAGGGAGGAGGCGTTGGCGAAAGTGTGGACCTCCGCGAGGGTACCATTTGTTCCGTTTGGGTCAAGAGTGAAGAGAGTGGGTGAGGCGACGGAGGTCAGAAGTCAATCCGACGTTGCCCGCGCTGCGATATTTTCTAGGAAAAGAGATGTTGGTGACTGGTAGATGACGCGGCTCGGGAAGGAGGTAGGGGATGACAACGCGGCGCCCTGCAGCCTTTCGGTACGTGAGAGACTGATGGTCGGCCGGAGAAGCCCGTGGTGTGGTGCTGCTAGAGCGGACGTCGCGGTGATACCGAATGCGAGGAAGAACCTGAGGATCATGGTGGGAGAAACGTGTGTCCAAAGATGGCCCAGGTTGAGGTGTTTATACGACGGGGGACATGCCACTCCACGGATACATACCCGTATCTGGTGGTGACACTCCTGGACGTCTCAACAGCAATCAACGATCCTGCCAGAGACTGAACGGATACCGAACTTTGAGAGTCTCTGGAAAAGCGCAGTAAATGCTGTGCTTACGTCGATAGATTTACCCGTAACATGTTAAGCATTGATCTTGAAGCGACGATGTCCGTTCACTTGATAGTAAGCTGGCGCTGGGGAGTATCGCTGAGCTGGATCGCATAAACCGCAGACACCGTCGAATCTGAAGTAGCAATACACCAGCAGATGCGACCATAGGATCCTGAAAGGTTGTGATACACGGGGCCGATACGAGTGTGTGTCCGAAATCCGTGGCAGGCAAGCTGTGCCACCTTGGGAAGGAAGAATCCACAAAGCCAGAGCAGGGTAAATTGGGTCATCTGCCCCCGAATCGCTTTCATGATTGCATCCCAGATCGACGGTTTCCAAAGTAGGGAAGCTCAACGGGGACGCGATAGGTGAGGTTTTTTTGAGTTCGAGGGTTCTCTTCCACGTACCGAGCCATCTTCGCGTCTCCGAGTGGTGTCCACTGGCAGCCTCCGTATACACGACGTCGGTCAACCGAGTGTAACGGTTGGTGAACGGATGCTTCTAGCCGCCGGACGAGTATGAGGACTGGGAGAGATTCTGAAGGGAGCTTGGTTATTGGAAGAGAGTCTTGCAGAAAAAATCTCGAGATTTATAAATCTTGGAATCTGGGATCTTGAATCCGACCGATCAGTGGATCTTACAATTGTAGCTTTGCCCCAACGCCAGCCGGCCCCGAGAGAATCGCCGACGAGATTCGTGGCGTGAGGGTAGGAAGAATGCCGGGCTGGAGGGCGCGGAGTTAGAGCGGATGTAGGTCGTGGTGGTGGTTGAGCTGAAAACATGCGTTGTTCGGGTTTGGTGGCTCGGATCACTTCGGCTCTTATCGATCGTCCGATCACAAAAATCGGTCTGCTCCGTCCACGGACCACCACTCCGGCCAAAGGATTCACTCCCTCGATAAACCCACCTGCGCAATAGCCGACCAACCTGGAGGCTGTGATGCCAAAACTTGTAGCCTCAGTCAGCATATCCTCTTGATATCCTCCTCTTCCTGGCACTAGTACTGGCGTCGACATACGCGAGTGCCGAGTCGCACTGGTACACCGACTCATACTTGGACCACGCTCGATAGTTGGACGCTCCTGAAAATATATCCACATTTACAACATGATATATCACTGGCTACGTCTGGTGACATCGCTACCGACGCTGCCGTTGGAGCCCCGTTAGAAGCCTCTTGCCCTCTTTCTTTGGCACTCGCCGACCGTGATACTACTGGACGTGGTGAACGGTTCGTCATCAACTCGTCCTGGCTTATCCGATCCATCCTAGAAGGTTATCTGAGTGAGCACCGTACCTTCCGTGCACATCGTGTCCAGGATTCCAGGTGCGATCATTCTGCTGCTTCAGTTGCCTGGCTTTAACACATACTATTACATGAGATCAGTATATACAGCTCTCTTGAGCGTTCGTTCTTTTGCATCCCCGCAGACCCCCATCCATCAACGGCCTAGGTGCGTGGCACATCTATGAACAACCATTGGCGCGGTTAGAAAGGCACTCTGTGACACATCCACCCTGCAAATTGACGTTGCGTGCCAGCCCCGATATCGTAGAACCGATGCAGGTGTGGAAGACCTTATTGGCGGCGTTATACAGGTCGATCTGCGGCATGTTCCCCACCGCCTGCGACCAGCTGACGCAACACTCGTTCCCGCCCTGCCCCAAGCAAATCGCGCGCGGCGAATTGCCGACGACGTGCCCGCCGTTGGAATTCAGGCCGCCGACGAGCTGACTGCAGAGGTTGGAGTCGGCCTTGTGGCTGCCGGAGCAAGTCACGTCGTTGGTGCCGCTGCAGGGGACGGGCGCCCGCGCTACATTGGGAGCGCCTGCGGCTTCGCTCCAGTAGGTAAGCGTGTAATTTCCTGCCGGGATCACTTGAGCGATGACGAGCGGATGGGTGTTGTCCGCGCTTGGGATCCCGTGAACCAACCCCACTGCGAGGGCCAGTAATGCGACGGTTGGTTTGAAAAACATGGTCCGTTTTCTGCCCGACCCCCGGATGAGAATGAATCGCACACGCAGCCAGGACACTTACTTGTAGAGGATTCCGGGCAGCAAAGGAGTGGATGGGCTCAGTGTCCAACACTCAGCCGCTTTATAAAGGATCCCAAGTCCATACTAGCCGGTACACGGTATCAGGATAAGCAAAGGATAAGCCGCACGTTTGAAATCCAGTGATACCGGCTCTTAACTCTTAGGTCAATGCACCCTGTCCGAGTCAAAGTGAGTATTGGTTCTGAACGGCGCTGGAACGGCGCTGATCAGGCTCGCAGCCTGATCCCTCATTGCTGATCCCTTGAGGCCCGCTCAAGAGTTCGTCGGACTTCTATCAATCAGCCATGAACCATGCTTCAAATGCCTTTCGCCGGTTACTTGGTTCATTTGGTGTGGTTAGTCGGCACTACGTTTTGCGAAGACAAGGCCTCATTGAAGCAACCGGAGCCCTAACAGGGCCCTGGGGCACAATCCTGGACGATGCGGTGTCTTGGGTGCCGTCCGAACTTACGCCAGAAACAGGATTGTTTCTGTATATGGATAGCAGCGAAGAGCTCAGCGAAGATATCGACCTTATGGCATCCACACGCCCGACAAACATAGCAATCGAAGTGCACATGCGGCGTCCTGTTACGCATTTAAGCCATATTGGGCGTTGAAGATGCTTGTCAACTTTATGTTGGAAAACCAAAAGAATAATCCAGGATTCCGAACTTTGCGGACGATATTGCTCGCTGCGGTCGGCACATTCCCGATATACCTGCCTCCGGATATTGCAGGTAGGGCGATGCAGCAGCTTGATTGATTTTTCATGAAACTTTATCATTCTGAGATCAGATCGCCGCCGTCCATCATCGCGCCTTTTGACCCCTGTCACGTTTCTGTTCTTTTCTTCCGGCCGTCATCTGCCCCCCTCGCTGTGCTCCACCTACCCGCCGTCAGAGTTCCTGAGCGCTATGTCGCAGGCGATCGGAGGGCAATCGCAGGCAATGTCCGTAACTTCGATGCTAGCCTTTTGGCGACCTGTGAACTTTGAAGTACGCTAAAATTTCCCATCCAGTGGAGGATTCATCCCCCGAAATGATTTCTCCATTGTGGCTCTCTCAATGTTCGCCTGCTCTGCTGCTGTCCATTGGATGCGTAAGTATTCTCGGGAGTCGGGACACGATCAGATATCAGGTGAAGGAAAACGCGCTGATTGTTCGGCCAGACTTCTTCAAATTCCGGCGCCACCTCTTCATGCTAACCCTGACCGTCGGAATGACTGGTACGTTCGATAAATGAGCATGGTCCGATACTCATTTCTCGTAGTTATGTCCGTTGGCTTCGGAATTCGCCTGCTCTATGCGCGGACCGCAGGCTCGCTGGGAATCTACGTTTTCATGAACATGGTGCGTCGCTACTGGGCGCGTCTTACACCCATATTTGACGTTCCCTTCGCAGTGTATCCTTCTTTCAGTCAGTATTATTCTGCCAGCCGTGCTATGATACACTTCGCTAACGTCGCGCCTGGTCTCCTCAGCCGTGTGCTTTTCTGGCAACGGATTATATGCTGCTAGTCAAACTAGCGTACACTCTCGACGAGAAGGCACGCAAGCGCTGCCTTGCCATCCGACCCACGCTCATCGTCAAACTTTTTGTCGGGAGCGACATCACAACTTTTGTCTTACAAGGTGCGTCATGCCCGAATTCCGCGTCCGATACGTCGTTTCAGAACTTCTTCAGGAGCTGGTGGTGGGCTCACATCAATCGGGGGGTCCTTGGCTAACGTCGGCGACAAGGTGAGGGATTGCTAGATTCTACTCATCTCGATGAAACTCACTTGTAATCAGATATCAATGTTTGGGCTGAGTCTGCAACTGCTCTCATTCGCCTTGTTCACTGTGCTGCTTCTGCAATTCGGGTGGCGTTTGTGAGTTGCATTATACATTCTCGGCCTAAAGCCTATGTACTCAATTATCTACTCAGTTGCACGGAATTTCCTGACTCCTGGCGTCCAAACCCATCAGGGCATCCATTCAGGCTGTTTTCTTTTGACTCCGTCCAGGACTGGCGAGTGTTGTATTTTACAACATGCCTGACCTGTATCGGAATTTTGGTAAGTTACCATACGTTACATACCGGAATTCCCGATGATCCTATTAGGTTCGCTCGGTCTTCCGCATAATCGAGTTCGCTGGCGGGTAAATTTTCGCCCCATGCTTGTCCACTGCGGCGAGAAACTGATCTACCCGTCTAGATACACAGGCTTTATCGCTACGCATGAAGGCTATTTTTACGTTTTCGACGCTCTCCCGCTTTGGCTTGCCATGACGCTATACTGCTTCGTATGGCCGCCTAGGTTTCTTGGCCATCAGGCTGAGTCGGAGATTTCGGACGAGAAGGGTTCGGAGAGTCAATAATACGGGAAGCAGAATCCGATTATTCAGATACTTCAGGACGATGAATGTGACACAACTTGGACACAACATTACGGTATTAGAGTCGAGACTCGAGACTCGCGCCCTTATCGCGAAACGACTGCACTAACTCCTCTGGATTTATTGGATTTTGCTCTACTGGCAGCACTTTAGCTTAGTAAAGTTCTTCGCATGTTGAATTTCGATCTGGTTCAAAAAACGCTGGGGAACGGTCCGATGGTCCGATCAGAATCAATACAGTCAAAGCCTGTCAATCACGGACACCTTTTCACCCGCGCCCAACCCGCGCCACCATGTTTTTCGTCTAGGTCTGTCCGGCCCCAGGATCTGTACCGATTACTTTCCGGATCCAGAGTCTCGGAGGCTCTTCAAGTTGGCTTTCTTCAGCGTTCCATCTGCTTGGATGTGGAACGCGCCCTCGTCCAGTGAAAGCTCCCGACTTCCACACGGGCTCACACGGGCACTGGCCAGGCTGTCAAGACTCAACAACAACTTCCTTCAACCCGCAATTGAACCAGGTCGTCGCCGTTCACAGCATGCATGCTCACTCACCATCCAGATCTAATTCATCCCACACAACGCTCACCAGAGGCCGGGAAACTTCACTGGTACGTCTGCGTAAATTTGGCGTAAGTACTTCGACAACGGTGGTGCGAACAATGTCGGTGCAAGAAATACTATAATTATCAGTGTCAACGGTACTGGTAGAAATCCAGGTGAGAACTGTTGGCTCGTTCATCCCCCTGCATGTGCTCGACGCCCGCATGACCAGAGTGAAACGCATGGCCGAGTCGCGGACATAAGGTATATCACCAATTCCTGACTCGTCCAACTTCAATTCCTGAGCTCCATAGCGACGGCAGGTGGCTCTGTTGGGAACTCCAACTGCGAAGCCTGGTCGCAGTTGTTCATCAACACTGAGGACCGGTGTCGCCGAATCGCACGTACCATAGATACGGGCAGTCTCGAATTGGTACCATGGGCGTGAATTAACTCTGAAAATTGTTCCCGTGCGTTCAAGCTAAAGGACATCAACCATAATTTCCAGCATATGGCAGAAATGCTGACGATAGGAGCAGCGAGTTGGCGAACACTGTGGGACGTCGATGTGTTGCCCACACAATTCACTCAACACTCACTCTTGGGTTGCAGAACGAGAAAACCGACATAGACGACTGGTATCGGGTGAGCGGCATAGAAAACAGTGGCCACAGATTAGACACACGATTGTGTTTCATGGTCCAGAACTGGGAAGCCGGGTGAGCAAGGGTGTATAACAATTATTGAAAAGATATCCACCGTGATCAATTGGCCTAACGCGCCAATGCTAGTGGCCTTTAATACGCTCAAAGTTCCCAAATTGCAAGGTGTTCGCCTCTCACATTGTAACCAGACCTGCTTCGATCGTCCAGGTCATGATTTGCCTTACCACCTTATGCATTCTGCAATTCCGTTCACAATCAGAGAAAAAATGGAAGATTCATTCGGTACGCACATGCGTGACTTATCCAGCCGCCACGAGCTCAGATAGCAGCACAACGCCGACACGAGGACGGTGTCGAGTACGGCGCTGACGACCAAAATGCTTTCGAGGAGCCACCCCACGCGTGCCTGATATTCAGGGAGTTCCAGCTGTAACGTGATTGCGCTTAGGGCGATTATACCGCCGAACCGGACGATGGCCAGGAATGTGCAGAAGAGCGGTAGGGCGCGGCGTTTCGTGAGCCTATACAGGCGATAGGTGAACCATCCCTGTAAAACAAATCAATCCATTAGCACCGCCAAGTTCGCGTTGTAAGGAGGTGAGACACTTGTTCAAGAGGGCCGATGAATCCGCTTAACATTATAGCTATCGCCAGCGATATTGGAGTCGTTGTCAGGGCACGGCTGTACTGAGCAACCGAAAAGATGTAGAGGGTATGGGCGATAGCGATTGTGTGTCCAACATCCAAAGCCCAACAGAAGGCCACCTGTGTCCCCGACGGTAAGTGAACGACTCGCAAAATTTAATCGTACTCACTGCGGATTTCAGTCTCCAAGAATCATGCACACAGTGTTGGAAGTACAGCAAGACCTGCGCTGTTACGATGCCAGACCAGAACATGGCCACCAGCACACCGATCTCAAGGGACCCGAGGGTGGCGAAACGGTTCGAGGAGAGCGTTATCACTGCGTCTGCCATTGCAACGGTGGGAGGAGGGAAAGTGTAGCATCTGAGACAAGCTGATGTATAGTTAATTCAGTTGGGCTTCCGGCGCAAGAATCGGGTGCGATTGTCAGACGTGAACTTTCGGCACGTTGTGCGGCATGGAGAACGTGCGAAGTACAAGCGCAGAGCAAGGTGGCCCACAAATTAATACCGGGCGGAATGTGGGAGCTGGATTTAGCTGATGAGCATCCCAAATTTACCAGGAGCTCCTCGCAGCTTGATATTTCAAAAGCAGTTATTTGGCCCGATAACTCAGAACAAATTTGTCGGTTGCAAATGTGTCTGAGTCCGTCATGCATCGACGGCGACCTTGAAGATGGGTCTGGAGCGCCTGATACGGCCAACACTGTGAACGTAAGGGCATCTTCTGTGCGAGTCTAATTGGTGCGCATGCGATTGAGCTATTGGATCTGCACACTGTCTTGAATGAAATCTATAAGTACGTTAATATCTCAGGTGTGCATCCGCAGATTCTGATCAACGCCTGCATTAAAATATGGAAGGGCGAGACCATGATCCAGATTCAACGGCCTTCAGTTCAACTTCAAGGTTGCTCATGTTTGGCTCTTTGGGAGGACGCGTCCGGTCACGTGCGTCCCAAGATTTTGTTGTCGAGACGGCGCAGCGGGGTGACAGGTTGCAATTTTCAAAGGCACGTTAGCGCAAAGTCGGCCGTCAGGAGAACATGCAAGTCAAATTAGTATGGTTGTTTCTTTCCTTCCAGCCGGCTAGTGGTCAATTTTCTCAACCGTGAGGGGCATCTGAACCTCGCCATCCACAGTAGGGATGGCAATAATCCCGGACATCTTCCACTTCACTTCTCCAGTGGCGGCAGAGAATTTGAACGTCCGCAACAGAACCGCCAGTACAACTTCTGAACAGATGTCAAGTGTGAACACATCGATCGCTGGGAGAAGAAAACAACTCACTCATTTCGAGCAACGCAAATTGGAATCCACTGTAAGTATGGTGTAACCGGTCAAAGCCAGTTATAAGGTAAAGCTCCAGTTGAGATGGGACGTACATGCAGCTGCGTGGCCCTCCGATGAACGTCATCATGTTACCGTATACACCGCCGTTCACTTTCGCAGTTCGCAGCCCAGCCTTGCCGTCTTGCCAGCGTTCGGGCTTGAACTCTAGCACATCATCACCCCAGATGTGTCTGTTGTGATTGGCCGCAGCGATTGCAATGTACAATGTGGAACCCTTTGGAACGGGGATCGAGGTAAGTTCCCTGCCGTCAACGCCAACTAGAGGTGTGCTCAGCGGGAGTGTCGCGTCTTTCACGGTTCTGTCATCCATCAGCCAATGGGTTATGCTCTTGGAACTTCGGCTATGAACTTACTCGCGGATCATCGCTGGCGTTGCTGGAGGATAGCTGCGAGGAACCCGGTTAGATTGCCAAAGGACCTCGCAATCTTTCACTCACAGTCTTAAAACCTCGTGCAGGAATGCGTCGAGGAATGGTAGCAAGCCGAGCTGTTCATAGTCCATGCGTTCTGGGGCTTCCAGTATCTCTTTACGCAGTTTTTCTTGCATTTCTGGGTAGAGGCACAAGAGTTCCAACATTCGAGAAAGCCCTGAAGACGTTGTATCCGTTGCGGCCGAGATTATCATTCTACAAGCAGGATTAACTCGTGATCTTCGACAACGCCGATGGTGAGAAGCTCACCCAGTTTGTCCAACAAGTTCGTCGTCTGTCAAGAACATTCCTTCGTCGGCTGTCAAGTTGCCCTTCACTAGGGGAGCAGGTCAGCATGGAGCGACAATCTTGCGAGGGACCGCACATAAAAGGCTCATAATGTCCTTGGAATCCTCAGTGATCTCCAGCTGCCCACGCGTAAGCGCCTCTTTCTTGTTCCTGATCAGCTCACTGCCCATGCGATGCATGTGATCGACCAGATCCCGAGCGTGGTGTAACGTTTTCGAAGGAATAGCATCCACAACGAAGCGGCGAAATGCCGGGGGCCCGATCTTCAACAAATATGGCAGGATCGGGAAAAGGATACCCATATTGAAGGTGACGGGTCTGGTTTCATGGTCAGTATCTATGTAGTGCAGGTCGTGTGTTGACGTACAGGACATCTTTCAGCGTCTCAGCATATTTGTCCTCTGGTTCCTGGCCATAGATCATTGGGTCAAACGAGTATCCGATACCGGCGCGTCCGATAATCTCTAAGGAGACCCGGGCTAGAATATGGTTCAAGTCCAACTGGAAAAATATCAGCTTGAATTCATACTTGAAAAAAACTCTGACCTTGGTTGGACCATCGACGAGAGCGGGCGCAATTAACCCATCGCGAGCCTGGGCGGATATTAGCAGGGTGAAAGTAGAAGATAAATGTGTAGCATACTCTCTCCGCTACTTCATAGAACAGTGGAATCATCTCGCGAATCTTCGAGGTTGCAAATGCGGGCGCTGCGATCCTTCGAAACCGGGAATGGTCCTCCCCGCCCGAGGAGAACAGGCCAGGGCCCCAGAGCGTCCCGAATAGACTGGTCATTTTTTTTCAAGTCAAAAGCGATGCAGACACAGAAATTCACACCTTATGTTAGTTCGCGGGTTCTCGTATGCATCGGAGTTCCGTATAAGGATGTGGTGCAATGCGACAGGATCAAAGACGAATAGCTGCGGTGTCTGAATAGATGCCAAGATCAGAATCGGCGACAACCTGAAACGAGGATCACGAACGCCAAAAAGTCCCCGGATTTTCACCACCTGCCCGTAGTCCTCTTGTGAAATTCCCATCCGTCGGGGTCAAGATAGGCTGCCAAGTTCCCTATCGTCGCGCTATCAGCGGACCAGTCGGTGGCAGCAATGAAATAAGCTTACCAGTGAGAATTGAGCGCGACGGCGGTCCAGCGATGTTCTCAAATGGATGAGATCCACGGAGGCGTTGTACCATCCACCAGAGAGAGTATGCACCGAGACCAATGAGGATATAAGACAGCGTATCCGCCATGGGAAGTATGTGGAGAAAAGGAGAGAGACGTGTGAACGTACCTCCGACGAGTTATATGGGCCAAGGGAGACCTCTTCACGCGACCACCGGATTATGAAATCGATCCGTAAAGCACGAGAATAGAAGCGTCGGGCTTCCATTGTCTCCTATGTTCTCCAGAAGTTGTCAATAAGAGACGACGGAAATCGTGTGGACCACGGAGGCCTTCGGGCACGATATCGTGGAGCTTTCGTGACTTCATTCGATACGGATCGGAGTTTCTGTGAATTTGGAAAGCTGCGGCCGCCTCGGTGTTTGAAGCAAGGAAATTCCCTCACACAATTTTATACTGGTCGACTTTCGCCAAGTCCAATTGCACAGAACCTAATCGCTGCCGTCGAAGTCGTTGCGACGCATCTGCGAGTAGTAGATCTGGCCCCGGACTGGTGGCAGTCTCACGTTCCTTGCGAGCCGTCAGCGTGTCTGATTACACCGGGATACTATCCAAAGGCTGTTTGAGCGTAAAGTCAATGGAATAGCGCGGTTTGTCGTTAGTGGAATGTGCGCCGATGAACGAGCATTTGACGAGCATGGTGGTTTGAAATCGGAATGTGACGCGTGATGTTACGCAATTCTGATCGTGTCAAACAACATCAAACACGCCTTTTTGCGAGCACCACCATCCTGTCTATAATCGGGTATTGACACCATCTACACCCTGGCATTTGGATCGGTCTGATCCATGTGCTCGTCGCTGGAAGCAAACGCCGGCAAGGGGCACGCTGGCCAACTGGACCCCAAAAATCCAAAAGTACTGCGGGTAACCAGTCTTGAACCAGTCGGCCCATCGCCGTCCCAGATATACTTCTACGCTCTGCAAAGGTTAGACTGGCTGAATTTAAAGCTGCTTTGATGAGCACAGGCGTCCGCGGCCAATGGTTTTCGTAGGGTTTCCGCAGCGGTGCATTCAAGGCATCGCTGAATACTCTCGTCTCTGAGCTCAAGCGATGAGCGATGAACTTAGCTCGGGCTTTGCGCTGTGTCTTGAATGTGTCGGCTGCCACCTGAATTATGGTGCGTCGTCCCTATTGCCCTTATACATTATTTTTACTGATGTGCAGACGATGTGTTTTCTACACTTCAATCATGGCAGTCAGAGATTGCGGAATGTATCGCTCACAATCCCCCCATCCACAAGCTGCTTTGGCATCACTGCGCGACATACATTGGCGGCGGCGCAGGTACTGTCCTCCCCGCAGTCAATCGCAACCCACTGTCTGTATGCGACAGTTCGTCGGACTCGGTGTACCGGGACTGGTGTATCGACCACATCTGGTCGCGCTTCATCGTAGACATCGAGCGCGCTACGGATGCGGTGTCCGAGCCTACAGTACTGCCTCCACCGTCCGAGCGCTCAGATTCAAGGCGCTTCACCTGCTCCTGCAGTCGGCGAACCTGTGCCGCGAGCGTAGCTGAATCCTGGGCCGCCGGGAGGCCGAAGTCTGGAAAGTCGGGTGAGCGAAATGCGGGCGCGGCGACTCCGTCCGGTTCCGCGTCGTGTCGCTCGGTCCTCGCTCTTCTGCGATGAGGGGCGCTGCGCCATAGCAAAAATATCGAAAGCAAGGCAAGGACAGCAGCGACGCCAGCAACAGTGCCCCCTGCGATGGTGGCTACTGGAAGCTTCTTCCCCCGTTTCCACAGTGAGTGGCTAGGCGCGCCGAGGTCC
Organism: Mycena vitilis; assembly: GCA_029203975.1. Lineage (NCBI taxonomy): Eukaryota > Fungi > Basidiomycota > Agaricomycetes > Agaricales > Mycenaceae > Mycena > Mycena vitilis. Next base: position 75,926 of record JARGYF010000076.1, read on the forward strand.
GTGTCAGCAGACCACTTTTCTGTGGTGCATCGGGGAACGAGAGAGGTGTCTGTCCTGATCATCGTGTCCTCCGGTGAGCGAGCTGGAAAGCCAGATTCGGATGATTGTTTGTACCAGGGAAGAAATGCGGAGGATGCGACTCAAGGGCGTGTGCTTGGAGGGAACGAAGATGCGCTGGCTCCTCACCAGCGACAGTGGCTGCGACACCCACACATGTCAAACCCCACTCGAAAAGGGTAATTCCGGTCGGGAAGGGGACCCATGACTCGGATGGTGAGATGATTGTTAGATTGGCGCCCGCAGGTGAGTGCAGAAGGTTATCCCGAGCAATCGATTTTAAGTATGATCGCAATCACAGAGGGATGTAGCGTGGATCTTCAGACTCTGAGGCTAGACGCCGCATCCAGCGGCTCACAACATTGCCAAATCATACATGTTTGTCCACGAAACTACTTGGTACCGTTATATTACTGACGTTTCGAAACTCTTCTCAATGTGTAGATACTCTGTGTTCTCTCCCTGGTCCTCCGATCCTCAACGTCCTCAAGGATTGTGTCCCAAGTGCTGTCATATCTCCAACAGTCAAAGCAGATAGCGCGGTTGGTGACCTTGTCTTTAATCCACCTGGGAGTTGACGTGGCTTTACAGTTTGCGTTTGAACAAAGCCCCCCCGTGGTGGAGGTGCTTCTGAGCGGGATGCTGCGTGGATACGGTATTGGAGCGCGCCACCGTCTGGGAAGATTATTGTCGCGATGCTCGTCCGCTCCGCGCGTGGGGACGGGTGAGGCACTGGAGGTGCTAGCGCTGGTGGAAGACGTGGAAGACGACGGGGTGGCCCCTTCGCCGCTCGTGGACGACCTGCCCCTTGAGGACTGACGTTTCCCCCAAGCAGCAGGCCGCGACGAAATGTTGCTCGGACCACGATCTGGCGCCAGCCTGCCTCTAGCACACACGAACTGCTCGCGTCCTGTTTGCCCGATGTTGACTGGATGGTACATGAGTACCGTACTTTCTTCGTGTCGCACCGCCGACACCACGCTCAATGAGTAGTCTGAAACCCAGGTGTGTCGGCTTCCAAACACGGGTTCCCTAGTGTCCTGGTACTCAATATCTCCATCGGTTGAATCTACAGGCGTCCGCCCGTTCAGTAACGGGGGGAAAAATCAGAAGAGATGCTCACTTGAGGAACCACGAACACGGATCTGTGCAGTAGTGGGATTCGACGTCCTTTGCAGCTCACCACCGGGTTTGAAATGAATCTCGCCACCTACAGGAAGGATGGTTCTGTCGGTATCTGCTGCGATGACGAACGGCCGTTCAGCGGTCCCCAATCCGGTGCCCGTTGCGTGGGACAGTTTTGCGGCTTCACGCTTTGGACTGCCAAGTACGCTCAACCCCGCGGTAGGAGATATAGTGCTACCGAAGACTTTCTCTGCGGCAACGACGGGAGTCAGGCCAGCAACGGTTACAGGATCCTCCACCGATTACTGCGGCTCCTCGAGCTTTACTGGTACCGTCTGCATGGCGATTGCGTCTTGTACGGCGTCAAAGCGAAATGAGCGGCGCATGATGTGATTATCGATTGCGGCCCAAGTGTAGCGAAGTTCTTTAACGATCACTTGTTTAAAATACGATAGATCAGGTAGAAAAGGAAGGACGTACCCGAGCTGCTTGTACTTGACGATGGAAGTTGAAGGCAGATAAACCTGTGATGGACCCACGACGGATTTAAATCTTGCCACAGATCGGTGGGCGCACACAGCCTCTCAGATATTCAGCTCATTGGAAGTAGCGGCGAAAATGAGAACAGTGGGCACGAATGTTTGACCGGAACGATTCCATTTTGTTGAGAATGCTGAATGGTGAGAATCTCTCGGCATCGAGCACTAGTCAAACAATATTTGTGGGGCCATTGTGGGCCATTGGCTGCACATCGGTACTAGACAGTGTTTCAAATAGATTGTGCCTCCGCAAGGCTTCGGCATGTCTATCCACGGAAGTACTTGTCAGTGTCACCGTTCAGGAATTCGAACGTCTCCGAAGTAAGCCGTCGGCACAGCGTTGATCGTGACGGACGGCAAGCCCGGCTCAGTCCAAATATAGTGATCCGGTGATTCAATTGTTCAACACGCCGGGCCGAGGTTGAGTTCCGGGTCGAAATTTTGCATGGATATAAGAGGGCTACAGGTCAAGTGAATCGGATCGTGAGAGGATCGCGCTTGTCAAGCAGCCGCTGATATACAATGTTGCTGGTAAATGAGGACCACTGGAATGATATGTCACCAAGAAGTTCCTGAGAGGACCAAGTGGAGCGAAACTCACCCCGTTCCCAAGAAAAACTGCGGCGCGGCGCAAGATCTCCATATCCACGGCCATTGACACCTCGAACTCTTCAGTATCCAGCACTAGATCTCGACTCGTTGTGACCGTCCATCCATCCAATTGCAATGCTTTCCTGAGCCCCCTCATCCATCTTCCCTTCTCATTTGTTGCGATGTAAATTATGTCAAGCGTCGCGGATGTACGCGTCCCGTTTACTTGTGCGGAGTGCCTGAGGTAATCGCGCCGCACATCTGCAGCTTTTTGAACGAGTGTCTGATGGTCCGGTAAACACCGCGCCATAAAACGCTCGTCCTTCCCCGGGGCATCAGGCTCCAGCACGAGGCGATCTGGAAGGTTGGGGAACTGGCTCCAGCCATAGAATCTCGAGTTCAGGTAGCTCAACCATCCACAATGCCCCTCGTAATCTCCACGCCGCAGATGGAGGGCAAGCATGCGCTGAAATGGATCGCGTGGTGTAGGGTGAGGTGGGCGTGGACCCCGGGGAATGAACAGGTAACCGTTTCCGTCGACAGCGGCGCGTACGATGGGCGAAGGCTCGAGGAGGCGAGAGATTGGAGACTGGGAGAAGGAGTCCCACAGAGTGAGTATCCGCGGGCTACCCCACAACCCGAGGTCAAACGTCTGCGGAAAACTGTCCTCCTCCGGCCGCGCGGCGACAATTTCTATACACCGTTCAGGTGCATCACGGAGCAGCGTCTGCCAGCGGCTAAGGATTGCGATCCCCGACGCATCCTTCAGGGAAGGTTTGACGTCGCGGGTGTTGATATAACGGCGTACAGGCTGGGGGCAGACGATATCGAACCAGTCTGCGGAGACCGCACGCGGGGACGTGTCGTCCGGATCCAGTGGCCCGCCTGCAACGGGTCCAGATACGATGGCATTCAGCGGCGTTCGTGGGCCTCCGACAGTGATTCTCTGTTCGGGCGGCCACGGATAATGTTCTGACGCCCAGTAATAATCTTGAAACACATATGCGCGCCCAGCCAAATACGCGAGGTGCGCGTTCATCAACCTGGTGATTGTCAGATGCGAAGCGCTCCGTGCACTGAATTGAGTGAGAATGCTCACCGCTCGTTGAAGCAGTTATTCCATCCAAGCCCCCGAATCTCATTACGAAATTTCACGTACCGCCCGGCCTGACCTTCAGGCAGAGGGAGCGACAGGTTGTGCTGCGGTAATGCCGCCTCCCACTGCCGCAGCTCGATGTATTTTGGCGGCCCGCCCTTGCTCATGTAGTAGTTGTAGTTCATGCGCAGTATGTGTCGACCTTTCGGGATTGAGCCGACGACGACCAGAGAAATTAATACTGTGAGCAGTAGGAGAAGCGAGATGCAGCGGGGACGACGAGAGAGTGCAAGGGCCATGATGGGGTGGTGAAAGGCAAAAAAGGTACCCCGCCCGACGGCAGTCATATATCTCGGCGACTTCGCAAGGGGGCAGTGTCTGAATGGACGGGAGAAGCTATGGAGGTGTCGGAAGCAGAGCCCGAACACTGATATCCCTTGTAGATGTGAGAGAGAATTCTATATTTATATACCGCAACAGGCCAACATGGGCCAAGACGCGGTCGCCCCCCAACTCCGCTAGTACCTAAGCTAGCTAAGTAAATCTGGGTAGCGGGATATCGTGTGTAGGTCTTCGTGCAAATACTATGGTGGAGGTGGAATGGAATGGTGGAGGTTTTGAGTGGATAGGTATGTACAGATGCGAGTTGCCTGTCTGGAGACATGGGCATGGGGTGCATGGGCATGGGGCATGGAGGATATATATACAGTGAAGGGGGAATGGGTATCAGGCGGCCGTCCTAGGCCGCGTTTTCATCGTCTTCTTCATCGTCGCTGCTGTCTTCTTCCTCCACATCTGGCTCGTCGTCGAAGGACGATATGGTGTGGGCTGGGCGTGGTGCCCCAGTCTTCGTGAACGCGCCGGACTTCTCGATGAAGTCGGCGAGTGCCGCGATGCCTTCTTTTGTCCCGAGGATGTCGGGAAGATGGATGGTGGCTGAAGCCTTGCACAATATGTCTCGGTAATCGTCGTACCGCGGGCACTCTTGTAGAATGTGTGCCCGTGTCTCGAATCCTGCTCCGCAAGTGCAGTTAACCGATTCGGATGGCACAAAGTAAGAGTAGTACTCCCCTGTGAAACAGTGTCCCACTCGGCATTGAGTAACTCTCCCGTCAACCTCGCGTCATCAGACTTTTGACAATTAGCTTGTGACCTTGTACAAGGCCGAAAAAGGCCGAAAAAGGCCTAAAAAGGTCGACAAGCCACAAGTTCACAAAGCTCAATTTCTTCGGAAAAAAAATAATCGGTGTAGCCCGCGCGAGCGCGGCAGGGCCCGCTATCTGACTTCAGCGACTCCAGATGTAAAGATTCCGACACCGTTCTTACGCAAAACTGGAATAAAATACAGAAGTGGTGAATCACAGTCTGGTGATACATGTACATCGTATAATAATAAGTTACAACACACGTGCTGCGAGTCATTGGAATGAGAGGGAACTTGCACAGGCGGTGCTCGGATCCGCCTTGAAATGTGCGGAGTGGTCCAGAATATAGAAGTAGGCTGCAGCAGTGGACAAGTGGTAAGTAAAAGCCTTTCCAAGTGGAAATCATTGCGCACCTAGGGAGCTCAGACAGACAACGAGGCAATGGAGAGCGGACGGGATTTAGAGGGAGGCGTGGATTTGACTCGTGTTCCAGAGGTCGATGTCAAGTTCTTGGCTGAGAGATGGCTCTACATCAGCCATTTGACAAATAACTTGCGCCTTTTTTGACCTTTTGGGCTTGTGACAAGTTCACAAGGCCAAAAGTGAAAAACACCCCCTCCGAAATCACATTTCATGCCCAGATCGACACCTGAAAAATATTTTTTTTTCAAAGAAATTGACCTTGTTGAGATTTAGACATAGCTTTGTGAACTTGTGGCTTGTCGACCTTTTTAGGCCTTTTTCGGCCTTTTTCGGCCTTGTACAAGGTCACAAGCTAATTGTCAAAAGTCTGATGTAAGCAACCATCGTAAGGGAAGTGAGTTGATACGTACCGAAGATCTTTTGAATTATGGTCGAACGGGCGGGCTGGTTATGGAGCAGAGAATGTGGCACTGAAATGGTGCGCGCCGCACCGAGAGTTGGGTATCCACTCGACGTGAATTGCAGCAGGTCGGGCAAGCCGCTGGGGAATTCGGCTTGAATTGGCGTGGGGATCGGGACGCTGGTGCCTTATGCACCAGACTCGTGTCACAAGCACGCAAATTGCCGTGGCGCGTGTAGAACTGGGGATATGAATTAGGATCAGAGAGCAAAAATCGATCTCTACATGCCTAGTGGTGTCTCTCAAAGCTGGCCCGACATCGAGGGGGATTGAAATCCGACAGATGGAGGAGGCGAGGTGGAGGTGAAGCGGTGGTATGATGCGCAGGACAAACGAGCAAGCAATATGCTAGGGGATCTGGCGGGGGGGATTCAGCGATGGGCCGGCGTGCAGCGCCGAGGTACGTACCAGGCGAAGAACTCTCCTAGCCTACTACGATAGGAAGACGGTTATTCATCTTGATGGTGGTAGAGACATCCCGGCCTGAAGCACATATATAAGGACTGGATGAGATGAAGGCAGCGGATGCCGGAGGGATGTGCTGATAAGTGCGCTGAGGATCAAGATTTGCGTATGACGGTATTTATCGTCAAAAATTATGTACGCATCTCTGTGTACAGCGCAGACGCCACGGGAGCACTGAAATGTGAGTAAGTGCTCATTTTGGTGCACATTTAGGGCGGAAATGTACATTACAGTGTGCACATTGTGCTGCACAATTCAACATTCTACTTGCCACAATGCACATTTCATTGACTCCACGGAGCACTCATGAGTCGACCTGAGCTTTCTCTGGTGGTCCCCCACGCTTGAAATGTACACACCGACGCTGTATATCCATGGATCCGACCTCAAGTGAATAGGTTGGATTGATGCCATCAAAGTTGGTTTTGCCGCTGGTTGTTGGGAACCGGCGAACATAGATACATTGGTGTTCGAATTCAGGTACACAGAGACACATGGAAGGTCTCAGGATATCAGTATATGCTCTGGGCATCCTTGAATTGATGTCCTTCTGGAGCATAATTTCTACCGCCTAATTATCATCAACCCTACCGTCTTTGCAACAAGGACTCTCAGCAATGGAGTTGCCGAATCCAAATCATTGATCCTTGGACAACCTCCGGCTGATCTCTCCGCCATTTACGCGTGGGATTGCCATCATACACTGCGAAAAAGTAGTGTGTTGCTGGGCGAAGGTGAACAGTGGTGTGTTGTGTGCGGACCCACCAAATGCAGATAATTTTTGACGAAAAAAGCTTTTATATTTGCGCCTTTTTCCACTTGATTTTGGCGTCAGTGGTGATGTATCGTCCAACTTGCGTTTGCGGGTCGTGCGGGGCGCTGGGGGGTGCGATATCGGTGGGAGAAACACCGCACATTGGCTTGGGCCCACGACGGCTGAGCTGGTAGCGGGCGTGGAGAGTGGAATCCGTGCCCTGCGAATAGTAGGCGCGATCAGCACAGCATTAGACCGCTGCATCTGATCCAATCTGACGCCAATGTCTTCGGACGCCACGACATCCGCCCCAGATGTCTTCGACGCCGACGGCGTCGTGAACGACGCCTGTAGCTCGGCGGAGGCCCGAGCAGCCTCCTCCCGAGTCCCATGTGCAATGACTGTCCTCAACTCGTGATATCTGAGCCTCCGGAATTCGGCCCGAACATCCTCGCTCTGCCGGCTGCAAATCTTGTCTTTGGCAAACGGCGTCAGGATAACAAGACCTTCCAGGGATGTTGCTCTAGAAACCATGACATACGGCGACTCGGTACCACGGCACCCGGTGAAGTTGATCACGCACGCACGCAACGTTTTGCCCTGGGATTTGTGCGCTGTAATGGCGAATGCCGGAAGTATAGGCACCTGCGTCCTGTTCACCGTGACCTTGGCTTTCGAATGCGGGTGCTGGAAGCATATGGCTACCGTATCACGTAGACTGACCACATGGTGGTTTGGCATTTCTGGCAGAATTCCCGGTGTTGTGTCTGGTGCGTCGACTACACAAGCCGTAGCATAGCGCTTGCCGTCTTCTCCCACCTGATACCGAACACTGACCAGTTTGCCTGTACAGCCGTTAACTACACCTCCGAGAACGTCGAAATTCTGGGAGATCATGACGGGCATGCCAATTACAAGAGGTATTCTTCCGAGTCGTGAGTTAGTCTTGCCCGAATCTAACTTCAACAACTTATCCTGGAGTGCAGGGTTAGTTACCGGTGTATTTTTCCGGTGACTGTCCTTGGCGTAATACCAATGAAGAGGTTGTCCTGTCTTGATTGCGAAATCTTGGGCCATCTGGATGTTGAGTGCGTCTTCAACTATGACTGGCGCAGAACTCCACAGATCGCTGTCCCAGTCTATGTTCAACCGGCTGGCAAGTCTCGTATTCAGCAAGGCGTAGTCAGCTGAAGTGCATCGGCCCTCTCTCAACCGACCCAACAGATCTACAAATGCTGCATTTTCCGGACCGCTCTGTCGCATATTCTCGGTCAAAAATACGACTGTAGTCACGGATAACCAGAGGAGCTTGCCAAATACAACTTTTTGTCCTTGTGTCGTTCCAGCCTTCGCAATGGCTTCGCGATCCAGATGTGCGTATAGTCTCTTTTGGCCCACGGGGGGTAATTGAGCAAAGTCACCGGCAAACACCAAGTTTACGCCACCAAAGGCAAGATCATTTCCCTTGGCGATGCTCAGAGCGCGGCTAATGTCGTACAGGAACGAACATCCAACCATTGATATCTCGTCGATGAACAAGTAATCCACACCTTCCCACATGGACATGAGTTCACGTTTGGATTTTGCGCTGAGTGCACTGTGGAACTGATCCCCGAGCATAAGAGCCGCGTGAAGTGTCATTCCAGAGATGTTGCGGGCAGCCACGCCTGTATAAGATGAAAGCCGGAACCTCCGAGATTGACCGCGAGCAATGAAGAAATCCTGCAAAGCGTTGATGACTCTGGATTTTCCGGTACCACCTGCGCCACCGAGATACATTCGTAACGGGTCTTTCCCCTCAAGCATGCTGTGAGAAGCGACGATCGAAAAAGCCCTCGCCTGTGCTGTGTTCAACCCATGTTGTTCAACAAGGCTCTGGAGATCTGAGGCATCTTGCGCAGGTAAGGACTGGTCAACCAAATCACGCTCTACTAACTTGTCAGTATCACGTATCGCAGGTTGCAAAGGCACGGTTGCATTGTCGCAAAATGCGGAACCATCACGGATGGCTGGGGCAGCAGTTCCTGAGTCGGGACTTGAGGTATCTTTTGGAACGGAATCGGACTCGCCCGTGAGTGCTGATCGTTTCAATTGCTCTCTACGTGCGTCGTAAGACTTGTGCCACAGGGACTCCATGGCGGGGAAGCGTTCCTCGACAAGTGTGTGCATATTCGTCGTAGGTGTAGCATGGCCAATGTCCGATGGCGCATTTCGTCCTATCATTCCGCTTTTTTCCGCAAACTCAAGGGCTGTGATTATGTCTGCTCGGCTATCGTCGGCGCGCATTGACCGCGCGAGCTCCATCGAAGATAAATGTTCAAGAAGAGAATCGTCTGTTTCCTCGCCGAACTCGTCTGATGATCGGGAGCCACGCCGAAGCTCGAGGGATAACCCGGCCTTACGACGACTGCGGCGATTGGCATAATGCGCATCTCGACTATCTTTGCACTCGTGCAACAATTGCATATTGTTGATGCAATCGACCACGTCCGGAGAACAAGTATCCATGAAATGCTTGAAGGCCGCGGACCATGTCTGCCCCACTTCCCGTAAGTTATCCGCGTGTCGCCACGGCTTGAACAGGATTAACATGAGTCTGGCATGTTTTTCAACAGACGCTTGGGTATCCCTTCGCGGCAATGCTGGTCCTATGGGAACGACAACTTTGCGCTTGGAAAACTTGTTGACTTTGACGACGTGAGTCCCCTCCTCTAAATGGGACTTCTGGAATGAAATGCGAGGCATTGGGCGTCCCTCAAAGTCCATAATGTTTGCACTTGTCCAGGGAGGATACTCGTCAACTTCGCCACTTGCGCAATCGTCCAGATCTTCAGGTTGATGCTCGCCATCGACGTCCTCGTCTTCGTAAATCGGTGCTGTCTTCTTGATCTTCTCCTTCTCTGTTTGAGCTACAAAATCCCAGACATTGACTTTCTCGAGCATATCCCCGCGCTTCTGGTAGTCGCATGCCTGGGTAGCACCGGTACCGGGTACAAGTTTGCCAGATCCATCGAACATCAGTTTGACCTCATCACTGTCGTCCAGTTCCGCGGTGGCTTCCTCAATCGCTTCAAGGTCAGTCTCATGTACAAGTTCCTCTTCGTTCCCGGGCATTGGGTCGTCCGTCGTAACTTCCCCTTTGCTGAGAATTACAGGATCCGACATTTTTTGGGGGTAGCATTCTGGGCTCGGGTCTTCCGTTTCAATAAAACTTTCGAGACTGGTCCAGAAAAGATTGGTGTATCTGTGGCTCGTGAAGTGGTCTTCAAAATCCATCAGGTACGAGACGACTTGTTGGGCCGACAGCTCTTGTTTCGAGATCATTGAATGCGCACATTTCTGGAGCAATTTTTTGGCCCTCACGGTAAGCTCATCTTCTTCCGGCTTGAAATCCCCGAGTTTATTGACTGCGAGCTCTAGAGCGGCGTACGCGACGTGGGCTTGCAACTGCGATTTGGTAATATAATCGGTGATATAATACAAGATAGCCTTTGCCGCAAGTCCCGACCCGATAAACTTAATGTCCATGTTGCATCGGACGGCCTGTATCATGGTTTCGTTGAAATTGTTGACCAGACCGTCGAGAGTACGCAAGGTAAATTCACCTGTGTCAGGATCAAAAACACTTATATCGGTCTTGTTATCCTCATCTAGGTCAAACCGACATTCCTTGGGCTCTGGGTGTCCTTTCCAATATTTGTAACAGGTCGCCGTGTGGCGATGTCGCTGACAACGCTCTACAAGATTATGCAGATCGCGTTTCTCGGCATCTTCCTTGTCCTTGGCGTCAACATTCGGACCAGGCCCACGAGTAGCACACGGATGGAAGTTCGACAGCGGTGTTTCCAGGTCAGAGCGGTCGACATCGGGAGGTACAGCAGTTGAAATTGTGTCTTCAAGAAAGGCAATCAATCTCTGTTGAAATTCGACATTGCCTCCATTCTCGAGGGCTTTTTCTTTGATCTCGTTTGGATTCAAACTTCCAGCAACCCAGACCATCATATGGCAGTGCAGACTGCCTCTCCCTTGTGCCTCAACTGTGCCATAGTAGGCCTTGACCACACCAAGTATGCCGCCGTCTTCGTCGCATTGCTTCGGATCAAAACCCAAAATGCACTTGATAAAAGCTTTCATGTACACGTTGAAAAATTTGGCGGCCACGGAAGGATTCTTGGCGATTGTTATTGCCTGTTGAACATAATTGGGCACATCTTTCGGAAGAAGGGAATCGAGATCAATTTCATCGCCGGCCAGGAATTTCACCAAGGGATTGTACACATCGGCCGGATTTATTGTGATGTAAAAACTTGGAAGACCTTTGTCAATCATCAGTGCTCGGATCTCATTTCGCATGACAAGTTTGGACTGCGAAGACCCCGGAACGGCGGCATTCACAAGGTTTACTTCTTTCATCAGACGCAGGACTCGCCGTTCTTCAGCAGAATTCGCCGTGATACTATCTCCTGTGGCAATCCGTTCGGCAACTATGTGGACTGTTGCGGGAGATACAGTTCCAAACTGAGCCGCAATGTGGTCGAAACTGGCCCTTTTAACCTTGAGGCTTGTCCTCAAAAGAAGTGCACGCCGTTGGACCATGTTGAACGCCGTGAAAAGAAAAGAATAATGCTCTTGGAAACGACGGTCCGTCAAGTTGAAGAAATGTTTGATTTGCCGTTTAAAGCTGAGGCGGGTTGGCCGATGCTTGTCCTCCATACCACCCAGACCATAAGGGAAAAGCGTCGGATACATCATAGGGAAAAGGTGAGGGTTGTTAAATTCATTCGCCGGGTTGGGATCGTGCGGAAGTTCAAGATAGTTTGAACCGGGTTTCTTCATATGTTCCAATGCTGCTGAACGAAGCTCATGAGAAGGAGCATTGCCATCGACATCTGTCACAACTACGCTCTGGAAGGGCACCGACGACGGCGGCGGGCTCAAAATACTGGTTAAATCAGGGACAGATGGAGGTGGGGGTTGTGCGGAGCCAGGAACATAGTCAGATGTAGTTGCATCGATGCCAGCATTAGGAACAATATGTTGGATATCGAAAGGGAGAATCGAATTGTCTGGGAGCTCTCGAATGGTTGTTTCATCAATCGCTACGTCACGATACAAGTGGTTGTGAATTTTTAACCAGGCCAGTGCGTTCTGTACGCGTTCCTTCCGGACAATGAGAGGGGTGGCTTTCTCCTTCAACCATTCAGCAGTAGGTGCCTTAGAACCTACGAAAATTACACATACGGGAGTAATAATGTCGGAAAGGGACGGAGGCAAGGTTTTCGCGATCGCCGATGGACGTTGAGGATAAACTATGATGTGCCCACGAACTCCGCGTTGAGTGAACGGAATACTTGTGTCTGACTCGTCTTCTCGCAGTTGGATGATCCAACATTTGGATCTGCAGAGCGCAATCATGGCTTCTTCAACAACCGTCAGATCCTTGAGTTCTGCGGGAACTGGGCCAAGATAATTTCGATTAGCCACTGAGAGGGCAGGAACACGGCCGGCTTTCAAGTCAGAGCGGCACCGGCGACACACGGCCAAAACGGGTTGCATTGTGTCAGGATCTTCTTCGAGACTGGACGGGTCAATAAGCAGACTCTGGTATGGGCTGTTATCCGGCATCATCATTGGCGGCTCGGGACACAGCGGATTAAGCCATGGATGAGGGTCACTCTCCGCATCTGGGTCCGGATCTCTGTCCACCGACATACTATCATCTTCGGCATGAATATCAATGAACTCGTCTGGGCGCTTCAGAAGGTTGATATCAAAGTCTTCGAAAGACACTGTAACCTTGTCATTGATCGGACAATTTTCAACACAACTACCACAGGCAAAGGTCTCCAACGACTCGGATGAGACCTCGAATTTGAAGTTCGCCAGTAGCTTGCGCTTGAGGTGGTCAGGTACAACTTGCGGCCACTCTTTTCGAAGACGACTGTGTTCTCGAGATCTTGCTTTTCTGGCGGATCCAGTCAAATTCAGTCCATCCCCTCCGTATTTGCCTCGAATTAATCGTTCTAAGAACTTATTGAGACGGCGCCTCAAGAGTTTAACGGTATCTGATTCAACATTGTGAGACGCAGAATGTCACACGGGACTAAGTCTGCGGTCGAGCGTAAGTCGATGGTTTATTAGGTAGGTTGTACTTTACATACCTGCGGTCGAGCGTAAGTCGATAGACTCTCGGCTCCGACCGCAGGCCTAATTCTACGATGCGATCACGTGTATTACCGGCTAGTCACTAATTCTAACACTCCCCCCTAACGAGATGGTACATACACGTTAAGAAATGCCCATCATGGTACGAAAATCCTGGACTTTGACGCGACCAAGGGCCTTGGTAAGGATGTCGGCTGGCATTTCGACGCCAGGAAGATGGACAATTTTGATAATGCCACGGTTGACGGCCTCGCGAAGCCAGTAGAATCGGAGATCCAGGTGCTTCATGCGCCCGTGGTGTTCCGGATTCTTTGCCACAGCAATCGCGGACTGATTGTCGACGTACAGAGTCGAGGGGGGGAGAGAGGTGTAGCCAAATTCCGTGAGGAGATTGCGGAGGTACATGATTTCCATCCCAGCTGTGCAGGCGGCGACATATTCGGCTTCCGTTGTTGACAGTGTAACAATGGTTTGGAGACGACTGTGCCAGCTCACAGCACCCGTTCCAATCTTGACGACCATGCCCGAGGTAGAGCGGCCATTATCCGGGTTACCTCCGTGGTCCGCATCGGAGTAGGTTGTCATGATCCACCTCATGCTACCCTTTTTTCCTTTTCTCCTCGCCATCCATTACGCCGTCCGGGTTATCACGAAGCCCCGAAACTCCTCATTCCTAGGACCAGATTATCCACTGCGCCACCCGGGCCGTCCTGGAACGTCCGGGTTATCTCGACTATGACGCCCGGGTTATCATGGAACCCCGACAGACGGATCTCAGACGGCATACAGGGGGACAGGAACTCCTTTCCAACTCCCCCGATCGCCCTGGAGATCCACAACTCCTCTCCGAACTCTATATGCATAACTCACCCTATCTGTAGGAGATAGGGACTTCCCCTGGGCCCGATCGAATATAGTAGAGACGTATAAATACTCAGTAGAATCTACATGTACGGTAGATTCTACCTCGTCTAATACCAGTGCTACTTTGGCTTGGCAACAACGAAGCGTCCTTCTCACCAATCCGCCCTTTCCCCTTCTTCCCAAATATCTCCTCCCCTCCGCTCCTTCGAGTGTGGTACTGCGGCGGTCCCTATCGCTATAAGGCCCACCGAATACTCCCTCGAATAAAACCAACAACCCGACTCCTCTACCCACCGATTGCGGGTACGAGTATCCGGCTTGTCGTTCTATCGGAGCACCCGGGTTATCGACCAACGTGAAGTCCCGGCTGGGATTGCCGAACACCGTCTTGCTGAGCCGACCTAGGGCTGACGCTGACAGAAGGTAGAATCTAGTCTACCCACCCCGACTTCCTTGGTACGAACGAAGAAAAAACCCATCGAGAGATATGCAGATCAACATTTATCTGCAAGAAGGCGGGGCGACCGCTGGAGCAACCCGGCCACCCTCGATGCGGGCATAGGAGAGGACCGCATCCTCGGGGCAACAACCCGAGAAGAAGTGCGTTTGCCGCACAATTGGATTCCGGGGAGTTACCCGGGATCTTCGCCAACGAAGCAGGAATGCCGCCCCTAGAGGATACGGGGGTACGGGCCTTCTTGGACGACTTGATTATCATCGACCCACACACGCGAAGCGCGCGACTCGCGTCGGAACAAAACGAACCCCATGGCATGCGAACTATGGTCCATGACAATGGGGCACCTTACGCGGTGCCGAAGAGAAGGAACCCCGATTAGGATCGCGATTCTTGATGAAGATAGACGGCCGGGCCGTCCTATACCCCATCCAAATCCTTTCTCAAAATCTGCTATCTAATCACTTAAAATCCAACTGCTTCCGGTTCAGTTTTGATTCGCGACTATTCGACTTCACACGGTTCAACCAAGAAACCAACATCTTCACATTTCAAGAGTAAAGAACAAAAAACAAACAAAATATACGGCAAGAGATGGCGGTACAAACTTTGCATGCGTACGCGGGAGGGCCAGTGGATGGCGCGCTCCCGGAAGGACTACTTCGCCCGGCCTTTCCCTTTGCGATCCGTCGACGAGGCGCTCCCGCTCGAACTCCCCAACTGCTCCACCTCGTCCAGAATCCCCCGCATGTAAGCGAGAAATTGCTCGCGGTCGACATCGGGCTGGGAGTCGAGCATTGCGGAGAAACGCGTCGCGTCTCGGACCACGGTCTCCTCAGACAAATCGGACTGCGAGTGGAGGAGGAGGGCCGCCAAGGACACGGAGGACTCGTTCGCCTCCGCATTACTCGGGCGGGTTATCGACCCCGCCGCCATCGACGCGCGCGCTGAGGGGTCAGGAATCCGACTTGAAGACGCCTGTTGCGAAGGCGGCAGAGCCGGTTCGTCCTCCAGATCGTAGTCCAGGGGGTCGTCCCCCAACTCCGAAGGAGAGATCGTGGGGGAACTGCGACTACTCGACGAAGACCGGCTGGACGGAGAACGAGACGCGGGTCTCGGTGCCCGCGCCCGCGCGGGTCTCGGTGCCCGCGCCCGCACTACGCCGCGGTCCCCATCCCCGCGTCGCCTATAGGAACGCTGGGTGTTCTGCAGCGGCAGGAAACGACCCAGGAAGACGCGGTACGGGAATTCGTGCGCTGAAAAGAACATGGCGTCAGGCAAACTCGAAGGAAGAACAATAAAAGAAAAACTCACACAAGGCGCCCAAGTCCGACAATCGACCGTCGGGGTGCAGGAGTTGGTACACCCCGTTCCCAAGGTGCTCCCAGTACTCGAACTGGAAGGCACGCAACGCGACCTCGTCCTCATCCGAGTACGCAGCGTAGAACTCGCCCCACGACTCGCACGTCTCGTGCTTGCCAAAACACCGCTTACAAGTGCGATGCGGCTTGTTGGGTTGCCGCTCGTTGGGATCCGTGTCGTCGGTGCAGAATCTTCCCGACCCACACCGCCGACAGGCAGGCAGTAGTTGCCTAACCACGGCCCCAATAGCCCGGTGGCCTTCGTGCTCGAAGGTGGAAGGCGCGATGCTATCGTCTCGGGTAAGGCGGGGCGCCTCCGGGATCTGGCGGTTGGCGAACAAGCGCGAACGAGGCGGCGGGATGTAACCCCGCCCTCGCAGACGCATCCGCTTGCGAGGAGGAGATCTGGACCTCCGAGCCTCGGGCGGGAACCAACGCGGCTGGCGAGGAGGCTGCGCGCGGCCACTAGACGCAGGGGACCGAAGGGGATACCGACGAGACGATGGTGCCACGGGCGAGCGACGAGGGCGAGAATTTCCCCAAGAACCCGCGTCAGGAATGGGCGGCGGCGACGCTCTGCCCGCGGGGGACCGACTCCTCCGCACCTGGGGCCGAACGTCTTCCTCGTCCTCCTCCGACTCCACTCGAGCACGGTGTCGCTTCCTCGACGGGATCTTGATCTTGAAAGGCGACGGACGAGGACTCGCAGGAGGAAGCGAGATGAAGTCCTCGTCGACATCCATCGCCTCACCTGCGCCAGCGAGGGGCTCGCTCGGGACGACAGGGGAAGCAGGAGACGGCACGCGTGGAGGGACGGGTGACGGGGACGGCGTGGGGGTAGATGGGAGAACGGGGGCAGTGGCTCCCAGCACAGAATGCGGATCCTCCCCTTGTTCCAACACAAAGGCGTCGAGTTCAGCGCCCTCCAAAACCGCCGACGTGAAAGAATAGTCGGGGGGTTCTTCTCCCCCCGGGATCCGCGCACCAGGGCCGTTGAGGCCGACCTGAGCAAGAACTATGGACGAACTTCAGGAACCCGATCAAATGGTGCGAAAAGAAGAATACGAACGGTCAAAAAGCTCCGCCATCCCGACGCTCTCGAACACATACGGCTGGTCGGAGGGCAGCCCGTGGTCATCGACACGGGGGTCCACCCAGTTCGTCGCGATGGTTCGCACCCGGGTTATTGGTTGGCCCAAGTTGGCCACCACATACGGGACGTTGTCACGCATGAGGAGCTCGCCGCGGAGGCGAGTCAACTCGTCCCGACGCTCCACCTCAGAGGACTCGGGGTATTGAGCGCGCATCGCGCGATCGAGAATCTCCAGATAATAGTGCGAAAACCGGACGTTGGCGCCGATTTGCGTCAACCAGCACAAGTAGCGCTCGAAGAACAACTGTAAAGGCGGGTTAGTAAACCCGCTGCAGTGAAAGAAGGCGAGATACTCGCCAGACGAAGGATGAGGGCTTCTGCCTCTGCCGCCGGGTTCCGCTCGAAGATCTCCATGGCGGCGGTCAAGACGTCCACCTCGTCGATGAGTTCGCGCGACAAATCGCGCACAGGCGGGTTGGGGGGATTCCCCGGAACGAACTGGCGGAATACGTAGTTGTTCCCGCCTGGGCGGCGCGCCCAGAACACACGGACGGGAGCATATCGAGGCCCGACGATTTGCAGAAAATACCAGCGCATCACGATGTGAACGAGGCAAATCTCGTGGGCGATATCGGCGAAAGGAATTGATTTGTCTTCCGCGAGATCGCGGAGAAGACGACACCAAGGTCGTTGGCGATGGCCGACATAGCGATGACGGGGCGGTTCCAACCTGTGGCGCGAGAAGGGCTCGCGGCCCAGGGCCCAGCGAATCAGGTCCGAGTTATACCTGGGGGGCGGAGGGGGTTGTGCAACTCCCGAACGGTTAACCGCCGAGTTCCAGACAGGAGGGGGATTGGCAGGAAAGATCGAGCGAGTGAGACGCGGGTTGGAGACACTCCACCGGTCCTCGCGAAGGAACGGGAGGCGACTTGATTCCGCGTAGGCGGGCTCTTGGCCCGCCACCGGGCTGGATACGTTCAGGTTCGTAGGGAACGACGGTGGCCGCCCAGCGTCCCGGGGAAGCGCGAAATCCGAGTTGAAGTCTACAAGGCGGAGATCCAGACGCCAAGTTGGCGCGTACTGGGGCGCCGGCGTTGGAGGCACGAAGAGGGGAGGTGCAAAAGGCTTGCGGGGAGGTTGCGACATGGGGGAAGGAAAGAAAGAGAGGGTTGCAACGACATCCCGGCACCCCGGGTTATTCAAGACGCGATTGAATTGAACAGGGGCGCGCGGAAGCCGCAGCTCAGGGGAGTTGATTCAAGTTAAAGTTTGCTCATGCCCAAATGCGGATTAGATCCGCGGCTGGGATGATTAGACTTTGATGGCACCCACGGAGCGGCGATCAAAAACGGAATCAAAATGGATGATGACGAAATCAACATTACGCCATCCTACTCAACGCGATAAATCGGTACGGGTTATTGGCGGTAACGATTACTGCACTACAACCAAGTCGCTGAGGACATCGACCTTGAAGAGGGGGGGTGATGTCATGATCCACCTCATGCTACCCTTTTTTCCTTTTCTCCTCGCCATCCATTACGCCGTCCGGGTTATCACGAAGCCCCGAAACTCCTCATTCCTAGGACCAGATTATCCACTGCGCCACCCGGGCCGTCCTGGAACGTCCGGGTTATCTCGACTATGACGCCCGGGTTATCATGGAACCCCGACAGACGGATCTCAGACGGCATACAGGGGGACAGGAACTCCTTTCCAACTCCCCCGATCGCCCTGGAGATCCACAACTCCTCTCCGAACTCTATATGCATAACTCACCCTATCTGTAGGAGATAGGGACTTCCCCTGGGCCCGATCGAATATAGTAGAGACGTATAAATACTCAGTAGAATCTACATGTACGGTAGATTCTACCTCGTCTAATACCAGTGCTACTTTGGCTTGGCAACAACGAAGCGTCCTTCTCACCAATCCGCCCTTTCCCCTTCTTCCCAAATATCTCCTCCCCTCCGCTCCTTCGAGTGTGGTACTGCGGCGGTCCCTATCGCTATAAGGCCCACCGAATACTCCCTCGAATAAAACCAACAACCCGACTCCTCTACCCACCGATTGCGGGTACGAGTATCCGGCTTGTCGTTCTATCGGAGCACCCGGGTTATCGACCAACGTGAAGTCCCGGCTGGGATTGCCGAACACCGTCTTGCTGAGCCGACCTAGGGCTGACGCTGACATAGGTGGTGAACAGCTCGTCACTCGGCATCTTTGGAGGTGAGTATGTGAGTTTGAAATCTAGGGTGCCTTTCAGATAACGGAGCAGGTGCTTGACTGCTCTCCAATGCTGAGGCCCCGGGTTGGAGTTGAAACGGCAGAGCACACCAACTGCGTGTGCAATATCTGGCCGCGTAACATTTGAAAGATATGACAGCGCTCCCGTAGCATTTGCGAAGGGTTTGTCCCCCATAAACACAATCTCTTCAGGGGTCTGGGGAGCCATAGAGGTTGAAAGATGGATGCTGTTGTCCATTGGAGTAGTGACAGGGCTGCAGTCTGCCATTCCGAAGCGTTCAAGAAGGTCGACAGTGTATTGGCGCTGAGAGAGAGAGATCGTGCGGTTGGGTCGATCCCGAATAACCTCGACACCAAGTAGGAAAGTGGTTGCCCCTAGATCTCGAAGCTTGAAAGCTTTCGCGAGGTCTGCCTTCAATTTCTGGATGGCGGCGATACTTTTAGATGCAATGGTTATGTCATCGACAAAGACAGGCACGATGATCCGCTCGCTGTCTCTCTTCCACACCCACACACTGTGCTCGCACTTCACCTGCTCGAATCCCAGCCCACGCAAGGTGGTATCAAGCTTCTTGTGCCAAATCCGCGACGCCTGCTTCAACCCGTATATGGACTTGATCAGCCGCCATACCCATGTCCGGTCCTTCTCGACGAAACCTTCGGGCTGTCTCATGTAGACCTCTGTGTCGATTTCCCCGTTGAGGAAAGCGGAGGAGATGTCGATGCTCTCAAGTTCCAGGTCCTCTAATCCAGCAATGGCAAGTATGACGCGCAAAGCTGACCATTTTGGTGTAGGTGCGAAAGTGTCGACAAAGTCAAATCCCGCGCGCTGGTGATTACCCATGGCGACGAGACGCCCCTTGTAGCGCTCGATAGACCCGTCCGCATTGCGCTTTACTTTGAAGACCCAGCGGCTTCCAATGACCTTCTTGTCTGGTGAGATCCGCACTAGCTCGAAGGTGCCGTTGTCAATGAGGGCTTGAATTTCTTCGCAGGCAGCAATGTGGTACTTCTCTCCATCCGGCCGTTTGACGGCTTCTGCGTACGACTTTGGCTCAGGGTCCTGTGATGTGGCTGCAAAGACGAACTCAAAGGCTTCCGTAAAAGTGAGTGTTTCGTCCTGCATATACACATGCCGGAAACCCGCACTGAGCGCAGCTTCGGCGACATATTCAGCCTCCTCTGGTGCATCTGGTCCTGTCGGTCCTGCAGCATCCAGTTCGTACGAATCAAGCTGTCGCGGGTCTGCATTCAGACGAAGGAATGCCGGGATCTCGTCCACCAGCCTTTCGGCCTCAGTTCGACGCTGACGCGGTCCTGGTGGTGGAGGAGAGTTCGGAGCAGATGAGAGTGGAGAAGAGAATGGGGATGGGGAGTCCGAGCGAGGAGGTGGATCATTTACGGCGGTGCGTTTTTCTCCCCCCTGATCCGGCGTATCGTGGATTCCCTCGGGGAGGTAGAACGAAGGAGTCGACATAGGCGGAGCGTCGGGAATCCTCGACGTGTTGCCAGGAAAGTGACGTTCGTCAAATTCTGCCGTGTCGCTGATTACGGTTTTCTTAGTTTCAGGATGCCAGAACAGCCACCCTTTGTATTCCTGAGGGTAGCCCAGGAACACGCACTTCTTCGTGTGCGAAGAGAGCCCTCGGCGCTTGTCCTTTTGGATGTGGACGTAAGCGGTACAGCCAAAAACGCGCAGGTTTGACACGTCGGGTTTGGCTCCCTTGTACCACGAGGAGTATGGGATACTGGAGTCCGGGTTCGCAGAAGTGGGCGCTCGGTTCGTCAGGTGCGTATAGCAGTCGATGGCATAGCCCCAGAATGACGCAGGAAGACCAGATTCGGCGAGCATGGCTGTTACATGGTCAGACATGTCGCGGTTTCCGCGCTCCGCAACACCATTTTGGTGTGGCTCGTTCCTGACGGTGTGTTGCCGTCGGATGCCGTGCTCCTTGCAGAAGTCGTCAAGCACTGTCGACATGAACTCCCCGCCCTTGTCCTCGCGCATGGATTCCAAGAGAAACCCGGTGAGTTTCTCTGCGAAAGCCTTGAAGACTTTGAGAGCGTTGTAGAACTCACTCTTCTTCTTCAGCTTGAATGTTACCCATACGCGACGGAAGTCGTCGATGAAGGTACACCAGTAGCGATGTCCTTCTGCGTACGACTTTGGCTCGGGGCCCATAACCTGTGAGACGCAGAATGTCACACGGGACTAAGTCTGCGGTCGAGCGTAAGTCGATGGTTTATTAGGTAGGTTGTACTTTACATACCTGCGGTCGAGCGTAAGTCGATAGACTCTCGGCTCCGACCGCAGGCCTAATTCTACGATGCGATCACGTGTATTACCGGCTAGTCACTAATTCTAACAAACATAACTGACATCATGCAAATCCAGTAAGCGTCGCAACGGCCGGAGTTGCAATTTGGGCGCAATTTGACGGATGAGATGTATCTGAAGGCAAGTCGCAGGGTCTTCTGCTGTCCCAGGCTGCGTTGTGAATGGTTCAAGTTGAGATTCGACGGAGGAACAAGCAAGGTAGGAGGTGTAGCCCTCTCGGCTTGTACACGAGCCAGTACTTAGATGGTGTGAGATGGCATAACGAAGTTGATCACGAGTTGCAGTGTCCTTGAGCCGAATCCCGTGAGATTGAGCGAGCGCCAACAAAGGACCCCTGGTCAAAGTCTCGAATTTATCGAATATGGTGTCGACAGAATGAACAGAAGACTCGTCCTCCACAAGTCGGCGCCGTTTTCTCCCGAGATGGAGGTCTACGTTTAGCCGGGATTTATCTGCCAGGCCGAGACAAGAACCGAGAGCGTCGACATGGAGATCGGGCAGCCTGTCTTCTGACGCTGATATAAGAAGACTCAGCACGCAAAAAGCCATGCTCTTGGAGGAAGGAAAAACCGCACAAAATTGCTGGCAATGGCATTGATGACGATCCTTGTCTGTCGGCTCGCACGTACTAAGACAAGACCCTGTGATTAAATGGGTAAGGATTGCATGACGGGCATTGTTTAGAGAAAATTCAGTTGGACGCTCAATGTGATGCATAGTCATTAACTTGGTCAACGACGCTGCACTCATTGTGAAAAGGTTGAAGCATTGCTGAGGGGATAAAAGAAGCCGATCAAGCGCATCCACACCGCGCCGTTCGACAGAAATCTTTGGAGGGGGTGGTTTTGAAGAACCGGATACTTGAGGACTGGGAGACTGAATGTCTTCGGGAGGAACATATCTAAGAAACGTCGTCCCTGAATCTACGGCCGAGGCTTCACCGGACGTGCTGGGCACAACATATCTCTTTTTTCTCGGGCGTTTGACGGATTGACCAGGACCTCGTTTAACGGCGGTATCACGTTTCACAAATTTAATGGGGTTCAAAGTTTCAGAGTTTATAGTTTCAGAGTTTAATTCAGAGTGACAGTGGTAGGGACCACCTGCGTGGTCTGTGAAGAACAATCAATAACTTAACATAAGAAAGAGAAAGCAGAACATACCTCGACTATTGACAGGAGTAGGCGACATAACAGAGGTATTCCGCGAATGAGGTAATACTTGTGCTTGACAAAAAGATCAGTGGTAGAAATGGCGTTGAAGGTTGGGCATACCGGTGAGGTTTCCGGATGTCGAGTAAAAGTTCCAAGCGTCGAAAGAGCTCTCCAACCGATAGCCGAGATTGATGAGAGAGTCGCGTAGATAGGCTGCCCAGTCAAGCCCGAGCACAACGTCGAAACCCAGATCGAGGACGACGTTACAGCGGATGAGACTGGAAGAGGGCAGGAAGCCGGTAATGGTTGTGGTTACGAGCAGAGCGGTACCGGGAAGGCCCCTAAGTGACGCATGGAAAGCAGCGGACAGCGTGGTTTGCGGGATGTGCTGGAAGGTCACAGTGCGAGCGGAGGTGCCGTCGACGAGGAGAAACATAGTGGAGCGAGATATGATCTGAAGCAAGATGAGGGGGTGCTTGGGGCGGGAGAAGAGTAGCGATGGAGTGGGCAAGATCATGATGGGTTTTATAGTGAAGGTAACAGAAAGGAGCATCATGTCACGAAACCCGATCCCGAACAACGGTAAATCAAAGTATGAAGTCATAGTGCCAATTGCCTAATGCGGGCGTCAAAATACGACTTCGATCACTTTTTCGAGCTGGGTACAAAACCCACTATCAATATAGATAGCGGGAATATTTTTCAGGTGTTGATCTGGGCATGAAATATGATTTCAGAAGGGATGTTTTTCACTTATGGCCTTGTGAACTTGTCACAAGCCCAAAAGGTCAAAAAAGGCGCAAGTTATATGTCAAATGGCTCTTGAAATGGCTGATGGTTTCAATCCCGTGAAGTGCGGTTTCGGACGCAAGGTCGTGGTATCCGGTTCGCCGAAGCGTATCGGCCCTGGTGCGGCTTGCGCTTCCACTCTCGCACCCACTTTTCGAGCATCTCCTCTTTGGCTCGCCGTCTGGCATGTATGAATGTTGCCCGGCCGTTGCTGGCGAGTTTTGTCGCGTCTTTGGCAAGGGCATCCGCCCGTTCGTTGCCTTCGATATCGCAGTGGCCCGGGGACCACGCGATCTCGACAGTGTGTCTGGCATCGGCATCTAGGAACTGGCAAACCACTTCACGGAACCACATAGCTCGTGCCTGCCCCCCTCTGAGCTTTGGCTCAAAGATGGCCTGAATTGCGGATGTATTGTCAGCGTAGAAGTGGAGGTGCGTTACGCACGGCTTTTCCACTATAAATGTTGATGTCCCTTGTAGATGTGAATCCATATCGAATGCGAAAACAAATATGCTGCGGGGCCGCCATCGCGTAAGGGCAGGGACATCCCTATGACAATGTGTCATATGTGAGCACTGTGGCCCCGCAAAATCGTGCAAGTGCCCGCGGGGAAACATTCCTGACGGCGTATTGAACGGACAAGAAGTCGGTGATCAACTACAATGCCAACAAATACATACATATCGACGACTTTCAAAATTCCAGCCCACCCTTTCAGAGGTACCGAATCAATAAATAAAATACACCGAGTCTTCCTTCAAAAATCAGCCTCGTCGTCATCAGACATATCTGATTCATCGGCATCAGACATGTATGAGTCGTCGTCGTCAGAGCTATCATCAGAGCTACCATCCGAGGGCTGGTTGTCAACCAAAATCTGACCCAGCACGCGTACCGTGCAATGGATTTCCCCCAAGTGATGCACCAGGAATACCTCCGCCGGGTTGTAAGCAGGTTGCGAAAGAGGCCAGATGGCAAGAACCACCTGACCCGCACGATGCACCCTGATCAAGCGATTATCGCGGGGGGAGATGAGGTACGCGCAGGCTATCAATGATCTATCAGCCGGATGCACCAAGTAATGTTGAGAGACCGTACCAAAATCAGCGGCGTTCCGCAGAATTTGGTGGCCCATGATGTACTCGAGGTCGCCATGGCTGTCGATGTTGAAGTGAGGGAGGTTACGGCGCAAGAACTCAGTCTTCGCCATCGAAAGTGGAGCTCCCCAGTTCCACTTCGAGTCGTAACCAAAGCGGAGGAAGTGGCGGATCTGGTTGGCAATCCACAACAGATAGTAGTTGTACAATGCGATAGCCATGCGGATGAAGTTCAGTGCCTCTTCGACACAGGAGAAGCGGCGTTGCTCGAGGGACTGGATGGAGTAGCCGCGGAATAGCGAAACGCCAGGAATGGGAAGAGCAGATTCCTCGAGGCCCGACTGGTCCATGGACAAAGGCAAGTCCGGGGGACCACCCGAGATCCAAGGGTTGTGATCGTTACTGGCGCAATGGATGAATTCGGCAAGACGCGCCAGGGCAGTGGCAATCTGGTACATGAAGCCGGGCCGGATACGATAACAGGTTTTGCCGAGATGGAGAATGGGGAGAACGTCTACGGCCGACGGAACGTGATAGGTGATCTGGGAGGCAATCTGCATGCGCATGAGCGAGCGAGTGGTCGCATCACCGACAACCGAGTCGATGCCGGACCAGCCATTCTTGTGGTCGAGAATGCGCTGCATGGCGAAGCGAGATGCGGCGACGACGGAGGTGGATGCCGAGGACGAGCCGGAGGTGGATGAAGTCGCCGAAGCGAGCATGGAGGAAGGACTAGGAGGCGGGGCAACCGGCTGAAACTCGGCACTCGAAGCCGACGATGTAACCGCGGGAAATGGCACAGCGGCGGGACTCCTGTGGCCGGTCCACTGCAAGGTGAACCTCGGAGGGAACTGTGCAGGAGCCGGAGGGACGCGGGTTGCACTATAGTCGGCGTTGTACCGTGCAATGTGGCGAGTGCTGAGGAGATAGTTGGGATATCCAAGGGAGATAGGCATGGTCAATACGAAGGCCGGACGGTGGAGTAGAACGTGAAAAGATGTCGTCGATAGAATGTGAACTGGATTGGGATGTTCAAGTCACTGCAAGTCGCTGGCTTTTATACCTGGCCTGCAGAAAATATTTCTGTTGACTCGGGGCTTTGCTCGGGCCCGGGCTCGTATAGCCATAAGCAGGATTTCCCTCGGTGCGACCTATAGCATGCAGAGATTTGAAGAAATGAGTAGAATTGACTTGCTGAGCCCAAAAGTCCAGTTCACTTCGCGTGATTAAAAGTTACAAAAAGGGTAATTTCTCAGATCCGTGAGACCAGCACTTCGGCTCCCGAGGTGCCCGTGGGAGTCGTTATAGGTCCAGTGCCCATCTGTGCGAGTGTTGTATGCGCTTTGGGGAAAGAGTGAACCAGTTGTGAGTTCTGCCAATCCTGCAGCACCAGTGGCGCATTGCGCAGCTGTCGTTTGGTGAGCCATTCATCGTCCTCCGGCCCGAATCCTTTCCATCGAACCTTAAACTGTTGAATTCTTTTCCCTCTAACCTTTCTGCGCCGCTCCGCGATGATGCTTTCGATATCTACTTCTGGGGTTACTTCAAAGTCATCACGGTTGAGTGCCTTCGTTGGCCGAGGTCCGAATTCTGATGGAGATTGCTGATATGACTCGAGATGGGCGATGTTGAGGATAGGATGAATGCCGTAGGAAACAGGCAGCCGAAGCTGATAAGTCACAGGACTCAGCTTCCGTATGATTTCGAAGGGACCATCATATTTCATGAGAAGCTTTTTGCCTCTCCCTGTCTCCTTCCGAAGGAGATTCAGAGAGTGAGGATTTAGAACAACGAGATCTCCCTCAGAAAATTCAGTTGTGAGGCGCCCGTTATTGTATGCTCGCTTCTGGAAAACTTGAGCCAGGAGTAATGATTCCTTCGCACGAGTGCGATTCGCTTCGAATTCATCAATCATGATCTGTGCCTTCTCATTAATTACGGAGGTATTTCCCCCCCGAGTTCCGCTTTGAATCATCGGCCGCGGAATTGCGGTGGAATTCGTGATAAGGTTCGAAGCGGTAACTGGCTGGAAACCTCTGAGAAGGTATGCCGGGGAAAAGTTGGTACTTGTATGGGGTGTCGAGTTATATGAAAGTGCGAAACCGTCGACAGAAACGGCCCAATCATTGCGGGAAGGACCGACATATGCCCGAAGTGCAATTTCTAGAGTCTGGTTCAAATTCTCGGTCTGCCCATCTGCTTGGGGATGATAGGCAGTGGTCAAAGCTCGTTTCATACCCATCAGCCTACAGACTTCGGCCCAAAAGTCATGCCGCCACCGTGTATCTCTATCGGTGATGATCTGCTTAGGGATCCCAAATTTGCAAACGACGTGTTTGAAAAATAATTGAGCGGTTTCCAGCTCTGAGATGTCGGTCTTGCAAGGGATGAATATTGAGTACTTTGTCAATTTATCCACGATGACTAGTATATTGTCGAACTCCCCAGATTGCGGAAGTTCGGGGATGAAATCCATCGAAAGTACTTCAAAAGGCTGCGTAGGAATAGGAATTGGCTGCAGTAATCCGGTAGGCGCATGGCGGCGTGGCTTAGCCTTTTGGCATATATCACAAGTAGAAATGTAGCGCTTGAGTTGGCGAGACATTCTAGGCCAATAATATGTGCTTGCCAATCGGTTGTAACACCTATGATAGCCGCCATGGGCTGATTCCGTCAGGGTATTGTGGACTTCATCCATTACTGACACTCTGAACTTATCTGGGACGCAGAGACGGTTGTTCCCTTGCCAGTCCTCAAAGTACACGAGCCCAGAATCACTGTAATGGTATTGCGGAAAATGCGGATTTGTCCAATTCTTTTCCTTCTTCCATCCTTTTAAAACCTGAGAGAAATGGGGGTCTTGAGCGTATGCGGCGGCCCAATCCTGCAGTTCATGGTCCGGAATTCCAACGAGTACATTGTACGCTCGCGAGGTGACATATGGTGTTGTCAATTCCTGCTCCGAGTCGAGAAAAATGCGGTCAAACTCCGTGGAGTTCTCAGCATCACCAGTCTCATGGCTACTCACAAATCTGGTAGCCACTGTGAGTAGTTTTTCCTCGAATCTGGGGCCCAGGTCATCATACATGTTCTTCAACGGATCTTCACCGCCGCTCAATTCAACCGTGGGAATTTTGTCCGCAGTGGGACTGTCCTGAAATGGGACACGACGCCTCAATCGTGATATCGGATCCACATTAGAATGGATTCGACCAGCCCTATGAACAATTTTCAACCCGGGGTATGCAGAAAATACAGTGCCCCAAGTCAAAAGTCTACGGTTGACATTTTGGAAAGTGCGACTCCAGGTGAGCGCAGCGTGATCGGTGATGGCAATCACCGTTTCGCCTTCGAGGAACGGTTGGAATTTGATCAAGGCCTCTTTGAGGGCCAATGCCTCACGCTCAGTGGGGGAGTAATTCCGTTCCGGTGACTTCAACACGCGGGACCAATAGCAAATTACACGCTCAATGTGTACAGTGGTATCCTCGAATTCGGCGGCCCAATCACCGGGGGTAGGGATGTCATCGACGCCTTTCACTGCTGTAACAAGGATGGGAACGGGTTCCTTATTCTTGTATGCGCGTTCCAGTCGCTCATAAACTCGTGTTCCACGCAAGTCGCGGATCTTAATCGGTTGAACTTGTTGCAGAATGCCCGCCAACCCGTAATCGCACGCATCAGTATACACGCGATACGGATGACCTGCTATGGCGTAACCGCGCACAGGGGCATTGATTAAGACTTGCTTGCAAAGCTCAAACGATTCTTGATGAAGTTCCGTCCATTCATACTTGATTTCCTTCTTCAATAGCTGGAAGAATGGGTGCGAAATCCAGGAGTAAAATGGGATGTACGAAGAAAAATAGACCATCATGCCAAGAAACTGCTGCAGTTCGTGAACGTTGCGAGGCTCACTGAGTTGCAAGATGGCGTCTACTTTCTCTTTGTGCGTGGAAAGTCCAAGTCGAGAGACCTTTTGGCCGAGCAAGAGCAATGATTGATAGGCGAAGTGACATTTTCCCGGTGACAAGGTGATATTTGCCGCGGAAATCGCTGAAAATACTTGGTCCAAGTGCTGAATGTGCTCTTCAAACGTCAAAGAAAATACCACTATGTCATCGATATAAACCAGGGCAAAAATCCACAGGAAGGGAGCCAGAACATTATGCATCACCCTTTGGAAGACACTCGGGCCGTTGCGATAACCAAACGGCATTCTCCGAAATTGCCACAATCCACGATGTGTTCTGAATGCCAGCTTTTCAGCAGATGAATCAGACATTGTGAGTTGTGTAAATCCGGATAGAGCGTCGAGGGTTGTAAGCCACTGCGACCCAGATAAAGCCTGAAGAATATCATCCTGACGCGGGAGTGGGAATTCATCCGGAATCACCATCTCGTTCAACCGCCGCAGGTCGATAACCATTCTAGGCTTACCATTGCGGTACACAATGAACACTGGCGCAGCCCAGGGACTTTTTGATGGCTCAATAACTCCAAGCTGAATCCACGAGTCCATCTGTTTGTCGATAACCTCGCGATTGGCCGGTGAAACGGAGAAGGGCGGTAACGAAACAGGTTCTGAACCTGGTTTCATCGGAATTTCAACCTTGACATCGTAGTTACCTAGACGTCCATCAGTACCAAAGGCTAGCTGATTGCGTGTAATCATGGCTTCTAATTCTTGCCGCTGTATGGTGGTCAGATCCGGAGAAATGTCAACCTCAGTCAAAAGTTTGCTTCCGGGTATAGACTCTTCTGGTGCCTCTGAGGTTTTTGGACCACCTTCGACAGGCTCTTCGGCGAGTGGGTCATCCTCCTCAGTGGCGTTTCGTTGAGCTTTCGACGAGATTTCGGTCACGGATCGAACTACGGCAGCCGTAGGGTCTTTGATTTGAACCTTATGTCGACTTGGTCGGCAGAAAGGGCATTCATCATCCGAGGAACAAGTGGGATCCTTGACGTGGACCTCTGCGCACGATGAACCACAAGAGTTGCACGGATCACCGTTCACAGCCGTCGGATCGAGCTCAGCCGCAATATCAGGATCAACCCGGGCCTTTCGGGCCGTTGCAATCTTCTCATCTGAGACCAATTTTTCCGCAACCAGGCTCCTCATCAATGCTGCGTGAGCATGAATTTGGGTCTGTTTCTCTTTGGAGTACTTATCCATTCGGTCTAACCAGGCTTTAGGATTTCTGGTTGTGCCGAGGATTTGTCCAGCGGAAATTGTCACTGGTGACTGTGAGAAATTTGCAACGTGCAAAAACGGATTATCCTTGGAAATCAACATGTCCGGTGATCCGTACAGCTTGTCCTCATTCCCGTTTGTGTGGAAACCGCGCTCAACAAAGGCAGAACTTTGTCCTCGTGGAAAATTCAACTCGACCGGTACGGCTACGCTGGTTTCCGGGGGAATGATAATCCTGCGTTTGGAGCGTACCTCGCGATTCACATGTCGGAGACGTGCTCGCTTTTTGAGCTTCTGGCTCTTCCGATGAATTTGAGCCTTTGACCCGTGCTGCTCCAGACCGGGAAGAACACGGACTTTGAAGGTATGTCCCTCGTCATCAACCATTGATGGAGATGTCGAAGCGGCAACCTTTATCTCTCGTCCAGAGTCTCCAAAAATCAGGTAAGACTCTCCTTCGCGTCGCATGACCGAAATGCAATACTGATCTGCGAAATCATTGCCGAGAATGAACGGCGTAGTCATTCCTTTGACAACGTATGCCTCTACGTTCAGTTTAACCGGGCCGTCATCCGTGTGGAAGTACAAGTCCAATGTGACGTACCCCGAGATGGCGGATTTCCCGGTGACCTGAATGAGATTGATGCGCTGTCCAGCTTTCGTCCGAGGCATATGCAGTAGACTCAAAAGGGCTTGTTCCGAGATCAGCGTGATATCGGAGCCAGTATCGACAATGACTATGATTGGATCGACATTCAACCCTCCAACAGTCGCAGTTGTCTGAGTAGCCTTTGCGCCAAGGAATGAGCATCCGGGTGGTCTGGCCATAAACTTCCGAAGTTCAACAACAGGTTTGCTTCCATACGAGTGCTTGACATGATAATTGACTGCGTTAATTTCCCTCGCTAGCCGTCTTCGAGTCCTCCTGTTCAATGCATGCTTTTCGTGATATGCGGTACATGCAGTGGCAGTAGAGCTCGTTGAGGACTCCTCCATCTCTGGTGAAGGATCATTGGCTGCTAGTGAGCTTTCTGCAGCGGGTTCCGTGTCCGAGAGCGGATTTGCTTCACCATTCGGCGAGTTTTCCAACTCAACATTCCCCTTCAGGGCTGAAGCATTTTCATCCCTGCCAGAATCAGGTAAAGACTCGGCTAGGCAGGAGAGTGGTTCAGTAATCTGAAGGGGCTGGTCAAAATCCTGCTTCGACTCAGAACCCGATTCGATGTCATCATCGGTGTCCAGGCTGTAGTACAACTCGTTGTACTGTTCCTGGGCATCTTGATCCTCATTTGTTGTATGGGCTAGGTTGGCTCTGGCAAGGCGATTGCCTTTGAATGCATGCTTGCATTCGTTGTCCCAGTGCTTCCCACTGCCACAGTGTCTACACGGTCTCGCACCCTTCGATTCCGGAGTCGCCTTCTTTGAGACATTACGATCATCCTTCGGAAATTTGGGAGGTTCTTGATTGCGGGACCAGCCAACCAGATTTGCTCGAGCACTTGTAATGGTGTTTCTCGAGTAGTCTCGGTTGCGTTCGCGGTAAGAATTATCCCGGTCCGACCGAGGATCCAATTTCATCAAGGCTTCTTCGTGGTACCGAATGGCCGACTGGAATTCAATGACATCCTGATACATTTGGGTAGTCAAGATGGTGTTCCAAAGAGAAGGTGCACCATCCATAACTTCCATAATTACCTCAGAGTCATCGAGTGCGTACACCGTGTTCAGCAGGTCAGTTTTGCGAATAAAGTACTCACTCGGAGATTCACGGGCATGCCCATAATCTCGGTACGAAGCTTTGTTCGCTTTACCACGCTGCCTGTCAAGCCACTTGCGGTTCAAGAAATAAGTTGCGAATGCCTTTCTCAAGGTATCCCAATTTCGTTCTATTTCCTTGCGGTATGCAATGGGTAATGACCAGTACCAGATCTCAGCTTCACCTTCCAATCTTTTAGGAACCACCCGGCCCAATTGTTTGAACACAGTGTTTGACTCTCGTGCAATATCATTAATTTTCAAGAGCCAGCGGACAATTGTATCGGTGTTCCCGTCCCATTTTGGTACGTTATCATATTTCAACTTCAAGTCAAAATGTGCCTCCTTGGTGGAGCCAGATTCATTGTTTACATTGCTGTATGCGTCGCGTCCCAGAGCGGGGTCAGTTGGATCGAAAGGGTCACCACGATGATTTCCAGATCGTCTTCTACCACCTGGTAGATTAGTATTCCGACGGCGATAACTATCACCGTCGTCGTCGCTGTCACTGGGATCATCATCCGGTGGATTCGGTGCTTGTTGACGGGGAAACTCAGTGCGTCCTCTTGACGAGTTACCACGCCTTCGGTCGCGAGAACTGTCTCGAGACATATGCGGAGGTGTATCTCTGCCCCCTTGTGGTGGCTGAGATCCCATTCTTCGCATCTGATCTGTCTCTTCTGGTTCTGCCCCTACGTTCTTCATGCGAGATGAGGTTTCAAAAATAGTAGCCATTGGAGTCAGTATTTCTGACATCCTAGGATTATTTTTGGGAAGTCCATTATTTCGCGCAAAGTGTCCGAATCGTACCGAGGTATCGCGAACAAAAGGTTGGCGACGTTGTTCTTCTGGCGGCTCGGATGGTTCAACTTTCACAGGCGGTCTGATATTCTCGACCGCGGGTGATGCTGAGCCACGTCGAGGTCGTGGTTCAAACTGGTCTGCGAGCTGCATGACCTCATGACTTGCGTCCCAAGGTTGGCCGTCCAGAAAGTCGTAGAACCTATCCAAGGTGTAAAGGAAGTTTTCAACTTCAGCTCTGAAGCAGATTGCGAGAATCTCAAAGTCATTCAGTGAAAAGTAATCTTCCAAATCGTCGTCAGCCCCCCACGATGGGATTGGGGGAGGACGCTTTCCAGCCATTCGGAAAGCATCCTCCGCGCGGGTCTTCCGGCTGTATAGAACTCGTAGTAAGACCTGGTAGTCATCGATTACGAGCCTGTAGCCGTTGCCACTGCCGTCCAATCTTTCTCGTGATTGTGCATGACTGAATAGACGCTCCAGAAGGTCTAGTTCAGCTGGAAAGACCGTTTTAAACAACCGCCTCGTTGCCAAGCCAGCGCTGAGGAGGTGATTTTTCTCGATTTCCTTCAATCCCTTGACCAAGGCATCATTGCGTCTGGCTTTTATCTCGGGATGGTTGCCAATCTTGGCCACTGATCTCAGTGCGGGTAAATCCATGTCCACTGTAAGTATCGGCGCGAACGTGCTGATGTCGTCTTTGTGAAGAGGGCCAGTTAGATCTTCCAGTGGTACAAGCTCGAAGTTCTCTTCGGGATTCAGTGTTTCATCAGCGGGATTAGGACGCTGATGCGATGTTCGGGAAGGTGGTGGAGTAGAGGATCGTGGTCCTGTGTCGGCTCCACCGGTGTTGTCGGGGTTGTCGCCATGAGAGGACGGACCAGCGTGTTCCGTCGTTGTCGCCATGGTGAGAGTGGTAGAGGATGAGGGGTGAAAGTATGCGTGGACTGTTTAGGCAAAGAGTTCCCAATGTGTCCACCAGTGTGAGAGAAACCTGTATCACGCGGGATACGGATGTGTGAGCGCGCGCAGTCGTAGCACGCGTTAGAGCAGAATACGGTGAGGTTACACGAATGTAACACAAACTAACAACAAACAAATATATGTAGGCTCAGGGAACCCTTATATAATCAGTACACGGGGGACTTTCACCAGAACAGCCGTCAGGTAAGAGCGTATCGTTATCACTGACACGAGCTTGAGAGCGAGTCGTCAAGTTCTTAGGACCGCAAAATCTAATATGTTGTAAGCACGCGGCGTTACAACAGTAAGAGATAGTAAAAGTAATTCAGTTAGTGAGCCTTGGCGTCACTGGGAATCATACAGAGTGTAGGGAGTTCACTACTAGGTTGTATTGGCAAAGATGTAAGATGTCCCGACAAGAGGCAGGGACTCCTCATTATATACTACAATACTGAGTCATACCTCGTACCCTCAATGACTCAAATGGAGTCATTTCCGCACGGCATAGCCATTGGCGGATGCGAGCGGATGCGAGCAAGGCAGTGTGAACCGTGGGAACATTTAGATAAAACAAATGATCGAGTCGACCAACTTGTGAATTTAAATACATGGAGACTCGTAAGAAGTAACAGACAGTTGAAGACATAGATAAATACAGGATTCCCATCACAAAGTATATTGCGAAAGCACCTCACATTTTGCGAGAGGCTCGCCGAGTGTATTCCAGTGATGCGCCTAATACCTAGTCCTCTTTTTTAAGTGAGTCCTTGTAGATTGCTTGTACATGCTTGGCTGAGCGCGTCGCGTGCCGTCGTCACATGACGCTCTTGTGCCAAGTTCATCAATTGATCATGATGCAAAGATTGGCAAATAATTCTTGCTGTTATCTGCTGTCACCTCCGCCTCCGCCACCGCCCACGCCGAACGCGCGTCGGCCTTCCTCCAATTGCAACTGCGTTCCGCGCCCCTGTATTCCTCTTAGGCTCCTGCACGTGAAGCTCTCAGTTTTTCTGGGAGAGCTCGAAGATTTTCCACGCTGCCCGAGTCCGGCTCTGCTGGTTGCAGCTGGTTCTTATCTGTATCGGCCAACTAGGTGAGCGGCATGGTACCACACTCTGCCATTGGTGGGAAGAGAAGGCGCCGGAGGGGAGTTCCGTATAAGAGTACGCTTTGCCGATTGTGTGCTCCACGAGCCGCTCTACTCCCCAACGTCTTATCTTACCACCATGGGCACTTCCACCGAGTATGCGGATGAAAAGCGCGCCAGCTTGGAGAAGGAGCAGAATGAGACGCATGTTGTGGAGGTGACCGCGAGCGAGGTTGATACGGGAGCTGCGCTGGTATTCGGGGAGCATGGAGACCTCGATGCCGCAGAGGCACTGCGTGTTCGGTGAGTGAGATTTATGTGCGCTTCGTATGGTCCCTGACGATGCGCCGTAGACGGAAAATCGACAAGCATATTCTACCGTTGATGTGCAGTGCGTGTGGTAGCTTGTATGACAAACATTGGGCTCACATTTCAATGTACATGCACAGTCCTTTATTGGTATGGACGCACCAGGATTTTCTGTTCTTGCTGCTCATTCGGAATATCGCAGGATTCAATTCATGGGTACGTCTTGATCGCTTCACTGACAAACTATACGATCATGCTGGCACAGATAAGACAACGTTGGGCAGCTCCGCGATTTTGGGAATCCGGTGAGTTGTAGAAGTCCAGTAGTCGACGTTGAGCTGATCACACTTTGGCCACCAGAGAAGCTACACATCTTACGACGAATCAGTGAGCCCTATCTTTGAATGCGGCCTACAGACCGATAATCCACATGGGTCACAGATATAACTGGTGCGCCGATCTTTTTCGCTTCGACTCCGCCAGACCTAATTTAGGCAAAGGCTCGGAACCATTTTCTACTTGAGCTACCTCGCCTTCGAGTTCCCACAGAATTTGGCGCTGCAGCGGTTCCCGGTCGCAAAATGGATGAGGTGCGCACTTTCTGCGATCTTCCGCTACAAATACTGAGCCTCGCAGTATAAACATATTTATTTGGGCGGTGGCTCTGTGCTCTCATGCGGCCTGCACAAATTTCGGAGGCTTGTTCGCTGTGCGCATCATTCTTGGCATGTGCGAGGGGTGCGTTCTCCAAGGCTGATACTCTTTGCTCAACACCACTGACACGCAAAGATCCATAACGGCTGGGTCCGCATCTTCACAGAAGTCTCTCTGGACTGGATGTATTTACCATCGTTTCTTTGCCCAGGTTCATGATCGTCTCCTCGATGTTCTATACACGGAAGGAGCAGACGCTGAGAGTCGGATATTGGTGTCAGTCTCCCTTCTTCACATTTGTTCCTCGAGACTCGCTAACGCAGGCCCGCCCTCAGTCCTGATGAACGGCACGGGTGCGTTGGGAAATCCTCTCCCCCGGATTGGGACTGCGCTCACTCTCTCCCCAGCGCAAATTATTACGGGCTTCGTCAGCTTTGGGACGCTGCACATCAAGACGTCGAAGTTTGAGCCGTGGCAGTGGCTTATGATCATCACGGGTATCCTTACTCTTATCACGTCCCTCTTGTTCTGGTGAGCATCTCCTCTGCGTTGTACCGGCGAATTCTTGAGTCTTGAGCTTTCATTCAGGTTCTTCTTCCCCGACTCGCCCACGAACGCATGGTTCCTAAACCCGCAAGAACGCGCCATCGCTGTTATGCGTTTGAAGGTGGTTCTTTTTCCATCGACCGTGATTGTGCTTAACCCGGCCCGTGGTCCGGCAGGAAAATCAAACCGGGGTCGAAAACAAGCACTTCAAGAAAGAGCAGTGGGTAAAATGTCTTCTCGTATCGTTCAGTCATTGACATGCGCGCCGGGTAGGATGATTGAAGCACTCACCGATCCCAAGACCTGGTTGTTCGCGCTCTTCTCTGCGCTCGACAACGTTCCCAACAGGTACGTTGCTCCATCCTGTCCATCCGTTTTGCTTGCGCTGAATTAAATCCCCAACAGTCTTACGTGCGTCCACACACAGCCTCTCCATCTTCGGTTAACTAATTCGGACACAGCAACCAGCGCCAGATTATTGTCTCCTCTTTCGGATTTACAACGCTGCAGACCACACTGCTAGGATGCGTTGACGGCATCGTCGAGATCGTAACGATCTGGACTGGGGTGAAGATTGCGGCAAAGATGGACAGCCGCGCTTGGGTTGCGTTCATCTATTTCATCCCAAATATCCTCGGGACCATTCTCGTAAATGTGTTGCCGTGGAGTAACAAGGTCGGACTATTGTTCTCCGTCTGGCTTACTGGTCAGTCTAAACACTGCTTATTTCGTGGTATCACCTGACTGGGTTGCTTGTTTCAGGCGTCGGAACCACTGGTTTCGGTGCGTTGCTTCTGTCCACTCCATTATGCAGCCCGCTGACTTCATTATTGATTTCAGTCCTTTCCCTTGCCTGGGTGTCAGCTGTCACGGCAGGGCACACCAAGCGCGTCACGACCAACGCTATCATGCTCGGGGCATATGTGCGTTTAACCGTCGTCTCCTTCATTCGCTGCCCACATTCTCTGCAGTGCATCGGTAACTCTGCGGGCCCTTTCATGTGGCAGGTTCGTCCGAGAATTGGGTTTCCATCGCGCAATTCTCACCTCATACGCAGGCGAAATACAAGCCCCGCAACCGTGTCCCTTGGATTGTGATCGGCATCTGCTACGCATGCTGCATGCTCCTTGTGCTCGGAATTCGCTACATGCTCGTGGCTGAGAACAAGCGGCGCGACACCGAGCCGCCGCGCGACGACGGATATGACGAGGTGTACATTGAGCGACCTGCCAGCGATGGGTCGGGCAAGATGGAGAAGGTGAAGATCGATAAGGTGTGTTTTTCTTTAGTTCGTTCAGCATCTGGGTCGTTTATTGCGTTGCAGGAATTCCTCGACCTGACGGACATACAGAATCGCGACTTTAGGTATGTCTACTAAGTATAAGCACGGATACTACGACTTGAGAAGTGTACGAATGAAATAAGAAAAGTAACGGGGGAACTATTAGTTATCGTCTCGTGCTCAGTAAGCTTTTGCAAAAGATCTTCAAAATAGAGAAAGACCACGCGGCAGAGTCAGCCCGAACAAGGTACAGAACTGTGATGATGTGGTCCCATTGTTGTTCTGCTTATTTGCCTCGCTTCTGAGTTCATCGCTGTCATGTAGTTGTGATTGCTCGGCCACGCTCACCTTCGTATGACCTACGAAGGTGAGCGTGACAATAGTGGGTGGCGAACGCGGTCGCTTCGTTCAAAGGACGGGGTATCTTTTTCTCTTTTCTGCAGCGCTTGATTTCGAATGCTGCGTACCCATCAAATTGGTTGTGACATGGCATGAAAACCAGTGCCCCTGACTGAGTGTCCAAGATTACCATCCAGCAGTACAGGAAATGATACATATAGAGAGGCACCAATACAGTCCGATAATACACAAGGACAGCAGCGGCTTGTTAGGGGTAACCGAAACAGAACGCGTCTTCATGGGAGCGCACGCCAGTTCAGCGAAGTGTTACCCATCGATCTTGGAGCAGCTC
The DNA here is from genome assembly GCA_029203975.1 of Mycena vitilis. NCBI lineage: Eukaryota > Fungi > Basidiomycota > Agaricomycetes > Agaricales > Mycenaceae > Mycena > Mycena vitilis. The sequence continues at coordinate 113,429 of JARGYF010000076.1, forward strand.
GCTTCTCGAACTCGGACTCTGCCATCGATGCGCAATCGCCGCCTCTCTGGGTAACCTCGATCTGTACAGCAAGCAATAAAAGAACATGACCCGCAGATAATGGTGGCGCTTACCTGGTGCATTTTGAACGCTGGGCGATACCCGTGAACAGGCGGAGGCTGTGGCGGAAAATTAAATTGCAGTTCGGTATAGAGTACGATGAATATAACTTACGGGCGCAGTCATGAATGCCGAGTGGTTAAAATAGTGCCCAGCAGCCCGGTGCGGGAAGTGCGTAAAATAGTTCGCCAGATGGTCCGAGGGGTCAAAGTGGATTCCCTGGTCACCGGCATGAATTTCCCGGAGACCTTTGCGGGTGTTAAGCAGGATGAGGAGCGAATTCGGGTATACTGCAACAGTGTTTCGATAATTCCAGCCTTTTGTCGCGGGATCATGAGTCATGACCTACGTTTCCCGATAATGAAATGAAGACTGAGCGATATGCTCGAGGCCGGCAGGGCAAGCCACTGGATCTAATGAATCGAAGCTTGTTCGAATGCTGCGAGTAAAAACGCACGAAAGTGAGTGAACCGATTGTTGTAAGGCTGAGTTTCAATTGTAAGCGACTTGGAGATGCATTTTAGAAATAGGAGGGAAAGGCGGGAGAACAAGTACTCCCGCAAATAAGACCGAACGCAAGAAACGCAACTGACGCCCACGCACCATGTAATGAGTCCGTTCTCCAGCGTATACAGCGTCAGTGTATCAAAGACGCCTTGCATCCTGGGGAGAAGCGTTAACATCGGTACAAAAGCAGGGGACATCGGACACAATTAGTCCCGTTGATTTTTTGTAGAAAGAAGAAGGGAAAGACCCACACTGTGGACGACGACAGCTTCCGGATTTTGCGGAGGTAGTAACAAAGACACGCAGTAATAATCGCATCCGTTGCCGCCGAGAGAGAAAGACCCGTTGTGAAAAGCAGCTAAGCTCACCGATTAGTGCCGCGGAAACCAAGAAGGATAAATTCGGAGGCGCACGCGAGGGTATGGTCTGGAAAATGCGTCCCATCGACCGAGGTGAAGCCTAGAATGAGTGCCACTATTCAGGTACCCGCGGAGTTGGGCCCAGGAATGTACACACATCTCAATAGTTGCGACTAGCGGAGATGGGTAGCGATAGGTATGGCTCCGGACGCAAATATCGTGGGACATACCGATTGCGGCGACTGAGATATACTATTCAGCGAGACCCAAGCCTTTGGCATTGTATTGAGAACTCACGCAGACGGAGGCTCGCAAGGCCAACCTTTCGGAGCCCGTTAATTTACTTCGATAAGATCGAACAGGAGGAACGTACGATTGGGCCCGTGAGCCACCAGTTGTTCCCACTGGCTGGAACATTTAAGTTGTCGTTAGAATAAATTCAATGGCCACTGCGCAGGGTCGCACGCACATCGATAAATACTCTGCGCGTAGAATCTGTGTTCACAGTGAGTGTGAGTCTTGAGAAGAACGATGGCCCAACGACGCACAGATGTACAACGCAAGTTTGCATCGCCTAACCTGTCTTCAGCGCTGCACAATAATAAACTCAAAGCGCCTCGTACAGTTACCAAGATTGTAAGCTTCCTCTGGCCGTCAATGCTTATGGTGAACGATGCGACGTTGATACATACCGCAATGGACCTGGGACTCGTAAATTAGGTGCCCGTGAACGGAGTTTGGACGGAGTCACCATGGAATCACGTTCTGGCGAGTGGCCGTACGATCACCGAAATGTGCTATGAAGTAATCGGAAAGGGAGGCCAGGATGAAGCATGACTGGGCTGCATCCAGGGTCCTGTAAGGGTGAGGTTTGGTGATAATACAATTATCGTGTGCAACGCACCATACAGTTGCAACCATCGTAGTTTTGATGCGGCCTTCGTCGGGATACAGCTTGAAGAATATAATGCATTGGACAGCGACGGCCCCACTGAGCCTGCGGATCTCCACGAAGTTAGCGGACAATCCTGTTCACGATCAGAAAAATACTACGGCGCACATTAAAGCAACGGCGCCGCCGAAGAGGATTGGACCCAAGGTGAGAGCGACACTGTCCATCTGGGTTCGGCGGGAGCACAAGGTCCTTGCGCCAACCTTGCGCCGTTAAAAGAAAGATGTGGGCCTATTCTTGAATTTGACAGTCGGGTCTGTCGGTGTTCTGACGGTATTTACTTAGCCCTTTTTAGTACAAGGCTGGCGAAACACACACGGAGGAACCTCCAGCGTGTGAAGACAGTTACCGGCCTATTCAGCGGGAGCGATATGCGGGACAACGATCAGTGCAGTGAAGTCTATTGGATGGCACAGATGATATATCGTGGAGGCCCTTGTGCCATACACAGATATATTGTGCCTGGGTTGAATGTCATACATACCCAGTGCATGTGGATTCGAGTAACCTTGACCTTGAAGGCGAACAGTAGGCAGCGGCAGAGATTCTCCGTGCGCATCGCTCGATACGTATCACCCACAGACAGAGGCTAGTACAGGTTGCCCCTGGGACGGCAAGATAGTACCGGGACGCCCCCGCCGTAAGTAGCAAAATAGTCGTGGGAGGGTGTTAGAAGCATTGCAGCCATATAGAAAAGATAAGGACCAGAATTGTCAGACTGGAAGTTCTAACGCGCAGCAGACTCCAATAATGCGGGTAGCCAAGCAGAATAGCCGGTGATCCACATGGGGTAGGTAGGTTCCCGCTCCTCGCCGGCAGGGTAGTGGGTGGATCTTGAGACGAGCGTGGAGAATCTGGAGATCCTCCCGTCTTGAAATTGTAGTACGTCTGATTATGGAGGGGGTGAGCCATAAAACATAGGTGGTGGTGGTGGTTTGAGATCAAAAGGTGATGGGTGTCGTCAATTGTTTACCCAGCACGTGTACATCCGAGCGCCGTTGAAGTTTCGTTCCAAGTGATTGGCCTGAGGCAGTGTGGTGTAATGGTGGTATTCTTCTTGTATAGAATTGTTGTGGGCCTCTAACCTGCTTGAAAGGGTATCGAAGCGACAATGCCGCACCCAGCAGATCTCGGGTTACTGGAAATAATTCTAATGCATGCATTTTGGGTTAATGTTCTGTAACAACAGACAGCGTAGCAACACAACTTGCTCTTCGGACCTCCATGCAATGCGTTCAACCGAAGTCCAACTCTTATAGGATCGGCCCGGGCAAGGCCCGGGTCACAATCAGATCATCAATCACCCGGTCACGGAGTCACGGTGTGACGCCTCCTTCATGTCCTCGACGACGACAGGGTCGACAAGTAACTCCCGCCGGCGCCAGCGGGACGAGGAAGACGAATGTCTCGACGAGCGTCCCCACCAACGCGCCAGGGAGGACGACCCGGACGAGACCCTGGTCGAAGAGACCCCCGTCCAAGCTCGCAGAGATTTGGCGTTTTACCGAGAGGATGGAGACTGCATCTTAAGGGTGGAAAACATCCTGTTCAAGGTAGTTCCCTCCCTGTCCCGGTTTTCCTTAATGAATATCTCAGGATTCATTAGATCCATCGTCATCTCCTCAGCTATCCTTCGTCTGCATTCCACGGCCTTTTTTCTCTGCCCAACGCCGCGGGGAGCAAAGTCGAGGGTTATGATGACAAGACTCCTATTCAGTTGTCGGGGGACAATCCGGAACATGTCCGCTCATTTTTTCACTACGCATATTCGTCGTGCGTAGGATTTATCGTCCCTTCGCGTCTTTTGCAATCACTCATAATGCGTTCCTCCAGCCCTCTCGATCTTCAGTATTCCGGCCTCTCATCCGGTGCGATCGATAAACTAATAGGCACCCTGCACTTTGCCCACAAGTACCGTCTGGAATCGTTCGAAAAATGGGCGTCCGAGGCTATCACACAGATTTGCTCGAGACGGGAAGTGCTCAAAACGTGTGGCCAGGAGCTGTACATCGCACTTCTCGAGCTTGACCGCCTATGCCCTTTACGCACTGTTCAAGCGACCATCCAACGACGTTGGGTAAACCGGCTCACGGCGAAGGAACCCGGCCTGACCCTCGTACGCGCATTGGACGTAGCGAACGCATTAGGTTTCCGAAGTCTGCAAGGCGACCTTTACTACCTCCAGCTCCAGAGACTGGACGTCCAGGCCGCCGGCGTCCCTGGTGCTCATGCCGCGCCACCGCTCCCCGCCGAGCTTAATGATACCCACAAACTACGCATCCTCATGGGGTATCGTTCTCTTTCGCTTGCGTGGACCCGCATCGTTGCGACTCCGCTGTCGTTAGAAGTCACATGCAACCTTGGGCCTGGGTGGCACCAGCATCATTGCGTTCCCCTCTGGAAGGCTCTATGGAAAGAGGCGGTTGATGAAGTCGGAGCCGCGAATCCTCCTGGAGACTTCTTCAAGGACTTGGACGCTTTTCAAAGAAAAGTCTTGCTCCGCTGCGCGGCGGAGCGGGCGGTCGGCGTCTGTCCCAGAATCGATCGCGGCGTCAGAATCCAGTTTCCGCAGCTGATCAGTCAAGTCAGAGCAACGATGGCAGATCATTTTCTGGGGCCAGAGGAAGTTGTCTTGGACTGACTAGTACGCCCAAATTTTCTTCATCGCCGTAATGTCATCTGACTCGCAGTTCAGAATATCAGAATATCTCCACTGTGGTCAAATCTAACATGCTGCTATGCTCATCTTATTGCATAGACCTGCCGTCCGGAATGTAGCTTCCTTCTACCAGTCCGAACATCCACTGGATGCCGTCCACCACAATCAAATTTGAATGTGCCTGTTTCGCTCCTACTAGTAACTGACGATGGCAATAACCTACAAACTCTCGGAGCTCTTCCCCAGCGCCTCGACCTCGTCAAAGCTAAGTGATATCCCGAGGTTCCTGCGTTCTTCGTCCGTCAACCCAATGTTCGCCTCGTCCCCAGACTGTTTCTTCCCCATGAACGAGATGCAGTTGCTGCGCTCCGCACAATACTCGAACATAATCGCAATGTAATTGTTGCCATTACCATCCACCGCATCGAGTACCTCCAATGCGTGCCCCTTGAGCGGAATGCGCCGCTCATATGAGGTAATCAGATCGAAGCATCTGAGACTCGGACGCGGCGGCGACTTATTTTCCAAGGTCCAGGCGACCACCTGCTCATGTGGCATGAGCCCGTTGAACGCGCCTCGCTTGAAGTCGTTGAGTACTTGGAAGACACCGTAGACGTTCTCCCAAGTACCGGCCTGTCCGCTGCGCAGCCCCAGCTTGATGAATCCCGGATTCTCTTCACCCAGGCTGCCCCACTGCGGCTCGTCCTCGTTCCACATGGACACAACTCGATAGGTGCCCAGGAGGTTTTCGAGCGGGTACGGTGTCGTCAGGAACGGCTATGCTCGGGGTCAAGAAGTGGTGATTCCCGAGATGTCCGACTCACCTGCCAAATGTACACCTGCTGGTCGTCGGTGCTCCAGTGCTTGGGCAAGTGTCCCATGCGCATATTCTTGTAGCGGTACTTGCTTGACTCAGACGTCGACATCGTCGTTCTGGAGCAACTCAGCGCCCACCGTGGATGCCTGGTGACCAAGCAGCTAATCGTGGAAATCTCCGCCTAACCCCCATCTGGCGTTGGGCACTTGAGCTTCGAATTCGGAGCAGTATGGCCGAAAGTCATCCGAGTCTGATTATTTCGAAACAAAATCTATATGTACGCGGCGCGTCTCGATTTACAAAGCTCGAACGATGTTCTGAGTATGCGATCAGCCTGCAACTCGCAGAAATGAGAATCGACTTGACGTACCTCCCACCAGTCCAGGCGTAGCTCCTTGACACGAAGCTGTACACGCATAGGCATTCCATGAGCACACCCAGCGGCAGGTCGTAAGTAGGAGTGCCTACCAGCCCCTTCGTTCGCAAACGGGGAAAGCAATCGGCGGCTTGGGCTGCATGACCTCTATCAGCAACTTCTACTTCGACCACAGACAGCTGCAGAGGCGACAGCGTATCGTCGAAGATGGCGCAGAGTTCCCAATCACTAAGGCGGACTGGAATCACAATTGTGTGGATTCGGTGTGTGGGTGGAATCGTCGACACAATGCCGCGCAAGCTATCCACAATATTCCTTGAAGCATGAACGCAGCTGATACGCAGAAGTGACAAGTTTGGGAACGCCGAAAGATCGACCTCGCTCGCGCTGCCGGGCTGCAAACACAACACAGTGAGGACGGGCAGGGAACAATGAGAGCAGACGTGCCTGAATATGGAGACTCAGAACCTCGATCGTGTCCATCGCCGGAGCCAGTCTCGCCCAGTCAATAAAGCCGCTGATCGACAAGGCCTTGAGACGGGAGACAGTGAATACCCAAAGGGCCGGGCGGGGCCTGCGGGTAGAGAGGCTTGCGATGTTCAAGGATGTGAGTGGAATGGTCGCTGGAGTGTCCGAGTATGCAAACGGCATGGCACGATCACCGATGGGGTGTAGATGAAGGTGCCGCACTGCGCGTGAGCACCTCCCGAATATGGTCAGGAATAGGCCCGAACTGTCGGCTCCAAAATCTCCTTGAAATGTTACTTCACGGATACTAGGGACACTCAGCAGCTGTTGGAGAGCAAGAGCATGCAACATGCGTATGTGTCCACAGCAGATAATCCGGACGTAGTCAAGGTGGGTGAATGGGAAATCGCATATCTCCGCAAACATAACCATCCGGCATTCGTACTGCATGAGATTTACCTCAAACTGCGGCATTTCGATGTGGAGCCGACGGAAGTGTCGAATTAGATGGCGCGATTCCAAGCGTGTCTCCTTCAATCGTGTCCATACGTTCTCCAGTGTCGCGGGACCCCCAATTGTAATATTGATTGTCCGAAAAAGATGCGACTGTGCGGGATACACCCATCTGCGGGAGACCAGGGCGCAAGCCTTCAGGTCGGGTGGGGAGTCGCGGAGGAAACTAATGCAGTGGTCTATAAGCTCCTGTAGTTCGAATGGGGAGGGACGGTCTTGAGCTAGATGGGCCAAACGCAGGGGGTCGCGGAGGAGATCAGTGCAACGTCCCACAAGCCCCTGTAAACCGAACGAATAACTCATGAGTTGTGCTGCAAATCCCAGTCGTGGCTTGGTCGTGGTGGGTGGGAGAAAGCGGAATGCTGTGCGCTGTGTGGCTGTGTTTAGCTCTGCCGATGTTCGGCCATACCCTTGCGCGTTCGATTCCCGGCTCTGTCAACCGAAAGGTAAACTGCGCTTTGCTTTCCTTGTGTGATTATCAACTTTGTAATCCGTGGGAGGCAGCAGCTTTAGGGATGATCCGCATGAAGGCCATGGATTCAGCATGGCGCTATACAGACAATGATATTGCTGCATCCCGGATAATCACCTACTTTGTGGCTCGTTTACTTCTATTCATCAGAGACAGTCCGGAGCCAACTCTTACCCAACTCAAGGTCAGCCAAAGTGTTTTTTTTTCTCGTCTCAACATGCCATCAATAATAGTGGTAGTTTCAACCGCTCCTCCGGATGTTTTTCTTTGCATTGGATTGATGGCGATGGACGCGTACCTGTAGCACAAGTACCGACTCGCTGCCCCGCAAGCGCCCGATCGGCTCGGTGTTGAGCTCTGAGCTTGTCCCCAGTGAATTTCTCCACGCAAGCAAGCACTCCTTCAACTCAGGTAATGAATTTAGATGGTGTGTACTTGTCCGCTGTATTTTATATCAGGGTTGGCAAAAAAAAAAATTGAATTCCCCGAGTCTGGATAATTTGCGCATGCGTATGGGACACGGTTCAAAGTTCAACATCGGGCAAACATTCGGTTGGTTGACCGCCGGGTGATTCGGCCCGACTTGCGATCACACGGCAAACACAGACACATGACCGTTGAATTCTGCCACCATCTTGGCAACTTCTTGGGACCATTTTATTGGCTCGATTTTGCTCAAGCTCTCTCCCGCGTCTGCTGCTTTCGCTGGAAAGTCTCTGATCTCTCCTCATGACGAGGTTTAGGCACCTCTAACCCCATTCGTGGTGCCCACCTGACTGATGCGGAGGCGGACAATCACTTTGCCGCCGACAATCACAACGCGGGGTCAGCGGGGGCGTTTCGATTGAAAATCGGGGCGCCCTCACGCCGCTGCTCTTTGCTCTTCCCCACAACAGCTCCTGAGAACTTTTTGGCCGCTTCCTTCTTCTGCGTCCCCACACCCAGATATGGAAGCCGAGAAGCCCCAAGCGCGCTTTGTTGAGGATACGAGTAACCCAATTCAACGCACGGGCACAAATACTTCGCGGGGCGACACTGAGAAGGGGTCGAGTGCGTATGCTGCGAGCACAACGGGGGTCGACCACCATATCGAGTCCAAGAAGGCGGAGCGCCGGCTCTTGTTCAAGCTTGGTGCGTCGTGGAGATTGTCTCAGTATTCTTTCTGACTCGGATCTCGGACGACAGATATCATCATCCTCCCTCTTGCCGTGTTGCTTTACCTGAGCGCGTATCTTGATCGTGGAAATTTGGGAAAGTGCGTCGTATTCACACTGCATCTTCAACCCAAAACTTACAAGTTATGTAGCGCCCGTCTACAGGGCCTGCAAGCCACCGTCCTCAGAGGCTCGGATACATACTACAGTCTTGCACTATCCTGCTTCTTCAGTAAGTTAAATCTTCCGCTCATTTACTTACAATCTCACCAATATTTGTGCAGTCACGTATATCCTCCTCTCGGTTCCGGGAACGCTGCTAGCGAAGGCAATTCTTCCCTCAACCTCTATCGCCATCGGCGCCCTCATTTGGTCAATCGCCGCGACATGCCAAGCCGCCGCCTTCACCCCCGCTGCGCTTTTCGTCTGCCGCCTCTTCGTCGGTGTCGGTGAGGCCCTCTTTGGACAAGCCATGGCGCTCTACTTCACCTACTGGTACCTCCCCGATGAGCTCTCCAAGCGCATCGGCCTCTTCATCAGCGCAGGCTCCGTCGCAGGCGCCTTCGGTGGCCTAATCAGCTACGGCGTCTCAAGCCTGAAGCATCCCGCCATCACCGCATGGCGCATCCTCTTCCTCATCGAGGGCATACCGAGCTTCGTCCTCGCGCTCGTCGTGTTCCTATGCCTCCCCTCGCGCCCGCAGACGTCGAGATATCTGTCCGAGGACGAGCGCACACTGGCGCTCACACGGTTGAATCGGAAGAACCTCGGTGAAGGGCACACGGGCGTGGATTGGCGCGCGGTGAAGCGTGCGATGTTGGATTGGAAGACGTATGTCGTCGCCATTGCGTATTCGTGCATGAATCTGGGCTTGGGGTCTGTGGGCGGATTTTTGCCGACGATTATCAAGGGGCTGGGGTACACTGATGCGGATGCACAGCTGTATACAGGTGCGGTCTTCCTCGTCTGTTTCCTCTATTTTAGCTCAACATGGTGTCAAAGTTCCGCCATACGTTGTCAGTCTGGTCTTCAGTGAGTCCCTTCTCTCCGCTCCACCGTGAATTCATTTTTTTACGCGTTGCGCTAGTGCTGCTCGTGTCAACATACAGCGATCACTACCAGACGCGCGGCATCCCTGTTGCGGGTGTCTTCTGCGTTGCGATCGTCGGGTGGGGAATTCTCTTCGGCGTGAACCCTGTCCACGCGACCACGAGCGCGCTACATGCACGGTATTTCGGGTGTATCTGTGTCGTTACCGCTGGATGTTCGTCTCTTTCTCGCTCACTCATTGAGATCTTTCTTACCTGTTCTTCTCCAGACTCCAACATCCCCCTGATAATGTCCTGGCAATCCTCCAACACCGGCTCCCAATCCCAACGCGCCGTCTCCCTCGGGATGCTCAACGCAATCGGCCAATGTCTCTCCGTCCTCGCCGCGTTCCTCTTCCCCACGCGCGAGGGCCCGCGCTACACCAAGGGCTGCGCCACGAACCTCGCCTTCGCTGTGCTGGGATTGTTGGTGAGTCTGGGGATGACGGCGTACTATCGGTGGGAGAATCGGCGACGGGATGGGGTTGAGGGCGGGAAGCCGGCGGGGGACGCTGTCATTAACGTGTTGGAAGATTATGATTTGGCGAGGGGTGCGTTGTGCTTCTGTCTTTCTGCGCGTGATATTTTTCTCCGGGATACTCATGAACGAAACAGGGTTCCGCTATACGCCTTGATTCCTCAACGTTTATCGATAGGAAAATCGGAATGAATGATCTGCGGGAAGATCTACGAGATGAACGAAATGAAATGAAATTACATACTAAACATCTAGCTGAACTGTATTTTTTCACCTTATGCTTGTCCGTCTGGTGGCAGCGCGCACACATACGTCCAAAAGGAATAGCAACTGCAGATCTGTAGGTACCCCCTTCAATCTGGAGTCGGAAGTTGGAACATCGGGACGGTCCATCATAGTTGAACTTCAACAAGCAAGCGCAGATAAGATAGATGCGGAACACATGCGAACGAGGAAGTTCGTTTGCTAGGCAGTTTCTGCCTTCTCCATCTCCGACGGAGGCACGGTCTTCTCCAGAGAAAGGGTGGCAGCCGCTGTTTTCTTTTTGCGTTTGAAGGCAATGAGCGTCGCAACAAAAAAACCACATCCCACGGAAGCCATGAGCTGCATGTCGCCAAGGATTAATATTGGTAAACTGAACGGAATCCAGATGGAAGCAACGCACCCCGCTGAAGAGGGCAGGCCGCCACCATACGAAGTCTGCCCCAAGGAGCGCGCCATTTATCGGCGGGCCTAAAGGAAAAGTATAATTTTCGACGAGATGATCAGAAACGAAGGAAATGTATACCGATTAACCCGCCGATGCCCACGAACCCGAACCCGATGCCCATTCGGAGACTATAATGGATTCATGTATGCAATATTTTCGGACGTGGGGAACCTCACCCCAATTCACCCAGATCCTCCGTGAGGACGGTGAAGAGCGGAGCCATCAACGTCACGGCTGAGGAGTCTTCAGCACAAGGGGTAGTAGATACAATAACACTGACAGATTCCAGCAGAGTAGCCGTAGATGATAGCGATGATCACGACGCTGGCGATGCTCTTCAGGGCGATCATGGAGAGGATGAGCGCAGAGCCCACACCCGCGGCCACGGCGCTGATGTTTATGACGCCCAGCCGGTGAACGAAGAAGCCCGGGGAGAGACGACCCACAAAGCTCGCCGCATTCAATATTACGAGCTGCGAGGCGGGTGGTTGGTTCACCGAGTCAGCGCCGGCCCGGGGGAGAACGAAAGCCCACCTCACAGAATAAAATGAAAGAGTTTGGTTTATCCCGTGCGTAATGGCGTCTAGCTGAAGGTAATACAAGGGAAAGTAAAACCCAGTAGTGTATGTACACATTCTGTGGTGCATTAGTGTTACGTAGACAGCACCTGTGAAGTGGCACCCACGCTAAGATGGCAAAGACATACGGCAGATCACAGGCAAAACGCGGCAATGATCTCCAGAACGGGGGATGTGCCGCCGCGGGAGGGAGTCGCGGGCGCATCAGGAGACACGCGATTAAAAGTAGACCGCTAACCAGGCCTGCACTGGCCCGGACCGCATTGGCAAAACCGAGCCTGTGGAACGTGTTATTTAATAGTATCGGATGGACGACCGCGCCGAGTGAAGAGCCCGATGCAACGATGGTCATTGCCACGGCGCGGCGTTTCTGGAAATAGTGCGAAACAACGGCGATACTGGGGATGTAGACTAGACCGGAACCGATGCCCTGCCCCAGGCCCTGTGCCAGAAATATCTGATTCTCTTGCGTCAGAGCCATAGCGAACACGACAGAGCGGTGCGGACCTGATACAACTGCTCCCGTTTACAGAACGAGAGCATGAATAAGCTAAAGCACTGGAGGACACACCCGCCGCAGAGAAGGAGGCGGCTTGTCGACGATTGAGGTTGCATCAGTGCGTCAGAAGAAAAGAACGCACAAATGCCCTCGATCGTATAGACGACCTGCAAACAAGCCCCCAGAGATTATAATGAACGCGTTGATGCTCCCAATCCATCTGGAAGTTCAATTAATATGGGATTGTATACTTAACCGCACTCCTGGCGTGCCACGCACGAAATAGCGGAGGACGAGGATTTCGACAAGTAGTCCCGCGTGTAAAAATCTAGCCTGAGAAGTTAACGTTCTGTCCCTCCTTGACGCATCCATTACACGCCTTGGTATACTCCGAACGAGGATATATAGCTGTCCATAATCGTGAGACCGCACGAAGGTTTGGAGGTGATCTTAACAAACCCAAAACCACAAAATTGAACAAGAAACCTGAAGATTGAGAGTTGAGATCCGCAGTAACACCAATAAGAGATCATCCACGTACGCTCCAGCTACTGTACACCACGCCTGACGCCCTCCCTCCGGAAATGCCGGTGGACTGGGTACTGGCCCGGGTTCGGCCTCCGAGGCAAGTTGCAATTTGGGAAGTTCGGAGGAAGAATGAGCGGACGCGAGCGTGTCCGGCGTTGTTGACCTTGTCTGCACGAGAACAGCCAGTGGGCTCTCGACCTCGAGCATGGGGGATGTGTGCAGCTCGTCGTTGGGGAGTGGGTGTGGGCGCGTAATGCGGTGACTTTAAGGCAGTTATCATTAGACGATCAGCGGAAAGCAGACTACACCCGACAGGGAGATCAACTAAAAGCGTGGTTGTGAGAAACAATTCGGTGTTCGAAAATGAAACCATCCCTTTTGAAGAGTAATGCCTCCGTTAGTTTCGCCTGCTCGATCTTAGCTTGGAACTAAGCTGTTCCGTCTTCCTCAGGACGGTGTGGTGGAGCTATCACTATGCAGCCGCACTGCGGATCCATCTGGAATGACTTGGGAAAGATAAATGCTAGTGGGGCATGAATATCTTGAACGAGTGACTCGATCGGCCGTGCCGCCGTGAAGCAATCATGCAGGTTACATTCCGACTAGGACTCAACTAGATCGTTAAGAGTGGTCGCCGAGTGAGGATCACGAAGGTCCGATCGCCGTTAGGATGAGAAAGATGAGGTTCGGCCAATAACTTAGCTGATATCTAGCCGATGAGCGGGGAAGACAAGATGATGCCTTTGACGTCGTGGGCGCGTATTTACCCAATGTTTGCCTGGCTTTACCGTACAAACAAAATGTTTTGGCGAACACGGGGGTGAATTTCCACAGGTTGGCCATCTCACTTGTTGCGGCTATCGCTAAATTATGCCTCATGAATGAGGGAGGCATAGACGTGGGCTTGGATTGGGCGCCTGGGTAGACCTGAGAGGTTTGAATTTTACCGGATTGGACGGAGCGCTGGGATAGCATAGCTATGTCATAACGTTGAAAGTTGAACTTGAAACAATCATTATATGTTGTAACTATCTTTACAGTGCACGCTCCACGACGGGCATCATGTGGGTAAAACTACAGATTTTTTTTCTCAGTAGCTGGACGTGTGAAAATAACCTCACAAGCTCGTGTTTGGGCTGTCACGAAAGGCAAATCACATCGCTGAGACTATCGTCTCGCCCGTTGTTGAAAAAGAACGACGGCCCTGGGAATCGAACGTGCAAAAGGTCGGCAGAGCCAAATACAGTCACACATTGCACAGCATTCACCTCCTTCTCTTCCACCATCACGTCCAACTGACCGGCGGGTGCAGGACGCAGAACATGGATCATTCGTCACTCTTCGATGTACAGGAACTGGTGGATCACTGTATCGACTGCCTCTGGGGTTCGCCATCCGACCTCAAGGTCTGTGCCTTGATATGTCGTAGATGTGTGTACCCTGCACAGTCACATCTCTTTCGGCAATTCAACGCTCAGATTGGTGGGCCTCCGGCAGCCCACGAAGCATGGGACCGATTTCGGCAGGTGCTCAAAGGGTCTCCCCATCTTATCCGACACGTGTGTCGCCTCCATATCATCATGGGGCCAGATGAACGCGGACTTTCACTGCTTTGGAGCGTAGCAAACTTCCCATTCACACATCTCTGGCATGTCCACATTGTCCACATCGGGAACTTACCGATGCAGCACGCTTTGGCCCTTCAACAACTTCTGAGTGTTCCTACTCTTCGCCAACTGGTGTTGCAGGGCGATTCCCTTGGAGCTGATAGTTCAGAGGCCTTCCTTGCTGCCAGTGTCTTTGGACGGTGCTCGCCCGCTATGCGATATCTTCGCATCCAACTTCTTGGGGCCGTTCCGTCTGTGGTTTACACCAACTCTCGCGTTGCGGCGGCCATCCCACTCACTTCACTTCACATCGCAATTCCGCCAGAGCCCCCTCAGCGATTTTCCCCCATCCTTTGGGCATTCGGTGCCTCCCAGCTCAAGGCATTGTCGGTCCGTGGAATGGTTGACTGGGTTCTTGCGGCTCCAGTAATGAACACGATCGAGATCCTGTGTCTCCACCTCCAGGTACGTCCGCATTGGACGCGTTTCATCCCATCCTCAATAGGCCGTTTTTGCAGCCCGGCAGCACCACGGGATTGGATCTCTCTGCATTTATCAACCTCTCTGTTCTGTGCATCAACTGCGCTCGCGAGTCCGAAGCTGATCTTCGTGCCCTCATTTCGACGATTCTTCCCGCACATCGCATCCACACAGTCGTTATTTGGTCCTGGGATAGAGAACTCTGCGGCGTCTTCGACGAGACGCTGGCGCCTCTCCACATATCCATGGTTGAAGTCGAAGTCAATAAAGCCAATCTACGCAATGTTGCCGAGTACTTTCCGCGATTAAGAGAACAGGGTGTGGTACGATTAAGAGAACAGGGTGTGGTACGCTGTTTCGATTTCCATCGGAACTGGTGGAAGGTATTTCTTGTGTCATTTTGTCGGAGCGCTGCGAGCTAATCGCATGGACAGAATATGACTGCGAACCTGTGATTCTTTTCCGCGTATAGGAGCTTCTCCAAAATGGACGCTCATACGCGTTGCATTTTTTGGTGAATTCGACTCCGTCCTTCGGAAGAAAGAGCTTGAGTTCCCCTTCTCTCGTTTCTTTCATCGGGCAATGCTATTCTTCTGGATCCCCCCCTTGAGGACATCTACTTCATTCTCACTCGATTGCCGTCAAGTTCACCACCAAACGCTCTCCCTCCGCCAACCCCATTCTGCAAAGGCTGATCATAGAAATGTCCGCATACTGCACGTTCGCCTACACGACTTCCACCGAACGGCTAATACTGGATGTCGCCACCTAACTGCTACACTCACACACCCACTTCCCACCATTGCAAGTTCTCCTGCCCGACTCCTCCGATTACATGCCGTATTCGGATTCTGGTGCGCAAATGTCGTCCATTCGCAGAGGGAGGAACTCAGTCGCGGCATCGTACACATCCATCCCGTGCTGAGGCCGGAGAATGAAGTTATCCCCAATTCTTGTTCGGTGTGAATCGAAGTTGAGCATATCTGACATCTCCCCGTCTTAAGTACAGCAGGCAGCGGAGCGGCTTCCCGTGGTTCCCAGCGCTCATTATTAGTAGCATACGGTCTATATAACTGGCCGTTTCCCTCCGAGTCTTACCCAACATCCGATGTCGTCCCCTCCCCGCACCCGCATGATCGGCGTTCACAAAGCCCCCGCGCACCTCTCGCGTGAGGAATTCGAAACGAAGTAGCGCGCGCTCGCACAGGCCTTTGCTGCCCTCCCCATTGTGCAAACATATGCGCTTAAATACAAGGTTGTGGGTGCTATGTGAATCTCTCCCTTTCTACACCTCCTCAATCCTGTTTCCGTGGCTGGCAGTGTTTCGTCAACCCTACATTCGAAGACCATATCCGGCACATCAGCCTCTCCGCATTCAAGAACACCGTGATAGCCATTTTGGAAACTGAGGTATGTGTGTATCCTTTCGCTGTCACGATCTTTCTGACCACGGCGCGTGAATTCACAGAGTGAAGACACCTTAAGAACGGTACGTATATCCAATCTGCCTCCCCCGCATAATACGCCATGCACCATTCTGTCCCTGACGAACGCCACAGATAATGAAAGACCCCGCATACCGAAAGGTGATGGAGGGTGTGCATTTTTTGGATCAAGACGCTGGGAGCACGAATATATACTGTCGATATATTGTCGTTCATCGATAAATAGTAGGTCAGGGTTGAAATTTCCATTTGAAACTTCGGCAGCCAACGAGCGCACAAGAGGGCAATCTGCACCTTACAGGGTGCGCCTCATTAATCCAATCGAGCAGCACAGCGGCTGATACACCCTAAGGTTGATTCGAAGGTAGTCCACCTCATCTGTACAGGCCACTAACTCTTCGGGAGGAAGCGAGCGCTTTCCTTCGCGGCAATCGCAGTCCGGTGAGCTATTGCGACAAATCGGAAGTCTTTCACACAACGTGGAGTCCAAGAGAGATCTTCAGACACGTTGTTTACATCGCTACACCGCGGAACGAACGCACATCAACCGCTAAATTAATCCTACACGCCCCAACACATCTACCGTAGTTTCTCTCGGGGCACCAGCCTCGTGGCCGATCCCGATTCCAACGACTCCACGTACACCGGTGGTGGCTCTGAAGAGCCCGCCATCCTCTCCAACGCCGCATTCCGCTCCGCCAGCTGCTCCACCATGAGCTGCAGCTTCTGCTGCCGACGCGCCACGGGCGAAGGCAGCCCGCTCATATCAAGCGCCGCATTGTCAACTCCCAGCGAATCGGGCCCCGCGCGGTTTAGCACGGAGGCGGATACGTCGCTCTCGCGCCATCCCGCCTCGCGGTCCTCGTTACCGCCGAAGGAGGAGATTGTGGCGCGCCGCCGCGCGCGGGTGGTCCAGATTGCGGTGAACTGGTCGATGCGGGTGCGCGTGTCGTTGCGGCTGCGTTGGCGCACGAAACAGAACAGGAGGAGTGCGAGGAGGAAGAGGAGGGGCAGTATGACGGCGAGGGCGATGAGACCACGTCGGGGTGCGGATTTGCTCGTGGATCCCAGTGGGGCGCCTGATAGAGGGGATGGAGATGCCGATGCAGACGCAGCAGGAGAGGGGGAGGTGGAAGAGAATTCCGGCGAGGAAGAGGAGTGCACGAGGGTAGAGGAGGAGGTGCTTGATCGAATGGTGTTTCTGGATGGATGATAAACTTAGCTTCCTAGCACTAGTACGCACAGTATGGGCACCTACCCGATAGTTGCTTTTGGGGGTACAAGAACGGAAGAGCTGGATTAAATAATCAGACCAGGCGAAGTGGATTATCTTGTGCGCAGAGCACGTGGACGTACCTTTCGACTTCGGTTTGCGAGCTCGTAGTTTGGGCTGTCGTCAACGCCGGTGGATTGTCGATAATCCTAGTCTGCATCAGACAGAAGGACTGATTTAACGCTGGACTCCCCTTACGTTGGCGCCGCCTCTGTCGGGGTGGATGAAACGGTAATCACAGAGGACGACGTCCGAACTGGGGGTGGCGCAATGGTGGGTTTGACCACAGATGTTGACCTAAATCGAGAAGGTCCAGGTGAGTCTGGAATCAGAATGCGATATGTATCACGCACGTCGAGCTTGGGATAGCCACGCCAGCATTGGCAGGAATGACGCTTAACTGCTTGCCCGCAGCTAGCTGATTAGGCTTCTCTTCCGACGTTAAGCTTGGAAACGGGTTCAGAACGCGTCGCGACCGAGCGGTTTGCCAGAGCTCACGATGTTTGCGAGATAGCAGCCAAGAGGACTTGCCTGCTCTGGTTAGATTATTCGTGGATAAAAGAGGATAGTGACGCACCCAGCGGTACTGAATACCACAGGGACCGTCCCACTGCTCGCCCCCTGCGCGTTTTCGACAGCAGTCACGCCAAGAATTGGCTGATTCCCTTGCAGACTCCGTTGCATGAGCCCGAACGAAACCGGGTCAGCGCCGTCGCGAGTCCATTGCACCGTCACGGCCGTTCCGCTGGTAAATTTGTCCGGTAAAGAAAGCGTGATAGCATGCGAAAGCGAAGTGAGAGAAAAAATAAGACTGTCAGAAAAATTGAGGTTAAGTAGCTCAGCGCCGTGGCATGAATTATGAAAGAAGGAAAACTTGCAGAATTTGAGAAACGCAGAACATTACATGTATTACAGCCCGCTGCAAAATGAAGAATGTGGCAGGAAGCAAGAAGAGTCCGCGCCGACTGGACGGGGCGGTCGCGCGGAGGAGCGGCACCCATGGTAACCGACATCGATCACCGTCAACGATCATCAGAGGCGATCAGGTGGAGGCCCAGCCCGAAAAGATCTGCAGTATGACGGCGGACTTGATGAATATATAATGGGTCATGAACATCTCGGCGATGGCGAAAAATCAACATTGAACAAGCCAGGTTGAGCGCTTGGGCTGTCAATCGTGATCAAACTTGGCGCCAAATTTGAGCTAGATACCTAGTAGGGGATCGACCCATCTTCAACTCGCGGAACTGTTTCGTCAGAAGTTGTTCGCGACTTGATGAACCTGGTGAAGTCGGAAGCGTACTATGTTACTGTTGTCTTGATATTATATGGTCCGATCTAGTAGATGGTGGCTTTGCTTCGTGATTTCACGACCGACTCGGAGGGAATACAGAATACACTTGAAGTTCAGCATCTTCAAGCGAGTCAGCAGTCTGACAGCTGTGAATTCAGAAACCCAGGCTTTCCGCCCAAGGATGCATTGGCATAGCCGGGCGCGGATGGTATGGATGGATCATTCATCGTTGGTGCGGCGCTCGACAAACTTGATTCAAAAGAGGACATGGGAGTTTGTGGCAAGCAAGAAATGGAAACATTGACAAGCACAGACAAGCAAATGACGCAGTGGCTGCGTGGGTCGACGGGTTTCGCACTGTTTCGCACAGCCGTTGTGCTCAATGTCCATGATATTTACATTATGAAAGTCCTTCCCCTTGCGGGCGTATTATACTGGCAACATGTTGATCAGTAATCTACAAAGTAACTGACTCGGAGGGGGCAGCGCTCGCAGAACCCGATGCCGAGGTGACACCGGTGGACGTGGCGGTCTCAGTGGACGTGACCGAGGGCGTCGGGAGGAACGCGAGGCAAGTGGTGAAGACGGCGCCGGGGATGGGCTACAAAGAAAATCAATTGAGCTGCATCGTTGCTAGAAGGGGAGAAACGCACGACAGTGGGTGTCGCACCAATGCCCGACGACAGGATTGCCGAGTCGGTGATGCTAGGCATGGGCGCGCTCGCAATCGAGCTCACGGGAAGGGATGAGACGTCCTGTTATAAAAAATTAGCCTAGATGGAGGTTGTGTTTCATATATCACTGACCGAACCGGACGAGACCACGGCAGTGCTTGTCGAAGCACCCGAAGTCGTGTCCGTCACCGTCGGCGTAGCGAAAGTCAGGGTGAGGCAGGTGGTGTAGACGCCTGTCACAACGTAGCCCCCTGTGGTGGTGGGGATGGTCGGAGTAGTGGTCGACGCAATGCTCGAGATCGCAGAGGACGGGATCTCCGTGAAGCTGGTGCTCAGCTCGGACGAAGACGCGATGATTTGGCGGTTCTAAATACGCGATTGAGTATAACGCGGAGAGGAAAGCAACTGGGGACGCACGAAGACCGAACCGTGCGCAACACCGGCGAAGCCGAGGGCAGCAGAGAATATCGTGGTGAAAGACTTCATGGTAAGTTAGATGGGGCGAAAAGTTTGGTCGTTAATGTGTGGGTGGATGGGTGAGATGGGGGAAATGCGTGAAGATCCACTGCGCAGCTCAGGGTTTATAAACCGGGGGGATAGGTCACGTGTACAGCCCCACAGTCAGACATCGGATGTAACCCGTGTTGTCATACTCCACAATCGGGCGGAAAAATTGGGAGCAGTGCAGATCATCACGCAACTGCGGCTGCAGCAGGCTGCGGAAACAAAAGCATGGAGTTGCGGTCTTCCCGCCCGGCCCACCGGAAAAAACGGGGTGAAAATGACAATCAGGGGTTCCAGCCCTAAAATCTTTTGCGTTGTGAGACAAGCATCTAGGAAGATGGACGGGAGGAGGAGGAGGAGGATGTATTACTGCCGGGGTCCCAATAAGAATAATTAAGGCCGGGGCTTGACAGTAGGGCATGCCTGGTCTTGCTCTGGAAGCGAATGTGTGAAGCTGTGGAGCTGTCGCGAATTTTACGGCGATGCATGCCCGATGCCAAGATAGATGAAGAAGTGAGTGTGTATCCCGTCCGTGAGGTCTAATTGGCATTCCAATATTGCAAGGAGAAGGTCCGCAATGGGTAGTCAGATCGCACCAGGGGGGAAAGGAGCAAAACGATCAGAAAGTTCGAATTCGGCGATAGTTGCACGTCAAGAACATTTGTATCCCTCACCGGCGGGGCGCAGTAGGGACGGAGCGAGAAGAAGGAATTGAGGTACCGCAATACAAGCGAGAAATAATGAAAGACGTACGAGTGCGGTCAATAAGAAAGATGTGCCATAGGTGACCGAGGGAAGGATACGCGCAATATCCCCGTCAGCTTCAATTTGCGCACGGCGGCCATATATGGGGCGAAGGTTCGTCTGCATTGAAAAGCCGAGAGAGGAGATCTCCTTAAATTGGCAGCACATCACCCACATACTACATGGGCAGTAGCAGCAGATGTTCCACGGTTCAAGAACATGATTGAGTTTTCGTGGCGTTCAAATAATTCCAACGCGGAAGGGTCGCCTTCTCTTTAAATTTCGTGTCATCGTCCTTACATGAACTTGTTGAAGTGTGTATGACCACTCCTGCTAGTGACGAACAGGATGAGTACAGCCCTTTTGATGAGGGTGAAGCTAGAACTCACCTAGTTTCAAACGAAATCGCTCTGATGTGTGCGACCAACAGCATTCATCTAGGTGAGGTGTCTAGGCGGTGGCCAATGGCCGCCGTGGGGTAGGGTACAGATATCTCATTCAGAGTAGCGCCAGACAAATACTTTCCCCAGCCCGTGCATAGTGGGCATCCCCTCCCGCACGTACTCTGCAAACTCTTCCGTCCGGAGGGGCCCGAAATTGACGGTGTAGCGGCGCCGCGGCAAAGGCAGAAATCGCTCCATCAGCACATCTACGGCTTGCAGCGTCTCTATTGGGATATAGGGCTGCCGGAACACCAAGGAAATCGGAATGGGGTACGTGATACGATTACGGATTTCATCCAGAGCGGGTGTCTGGGCGAAGTATCGGCGAGCCATCGTGGGGTCTTGTTGATGACCGGCATCCTAACCTCGATGAAGCGGAGCACAGCGGCGGGCGGCAATTCTAGGAAAGGGTGTGACGAAATAAGATCTGTAAAAGAATGAAGGCCGCGATAGTACTCAAGGCGGTGAACGTACCATTACAGTAGATGCAAAGGTGCTCCAGGGAGCGGGAGACGGGCGAAAGAATACGCCCACCTTCCCGTTGCTGGGGGATAGCGGCAATTCTCGCAGTGCCGTCGTACATGAGGAGAAGGGCGGGCGGGAAAGGACATCGCAAATCGTATCGGCCTCGTCGAGCAGCAAGTCGGTCAGCAGCGAGTCCGCAGATGGCACGCAAGCGAGTAAATCCTGGGAATCAGCAAAGATGAGAACTGAATGAATTGAACTCTATGGTGGGAGCAGCGGAGAACAAGAGGGCGAGCACGGGAAGGGAAATGGAGGCAAAAACGAAGATATGCAGATCATCCAGCCGCCGACACTGAATAAAGTCCAGAATAGCTGGTGGAATTGCCGTGGCATCGTCTTGCTTGTCCTGCAATCTAGGATTGTGCAATGCCGCACGTTCCCGAGGCGATTTACTATAGGTTGAAATATGGGGAGATTGGATGAGCAGAGCCAAGAAGTGGCTGATACTTTCCACTATGCGTACTGGAAGTGTTTAGGTGTGAGAGCGGAGTAGGATTTCCAATTCGTTGACTGGCGTGGCAGAGGCTGGACTCGACCAGTGCGGCCGCCTTGAAACTCTTCATATCATAGAAATGGTGCAACCTCGTCGATAAGTTCCTGCGGTGTGGCGGTTAGGGTCATAGTCCTCGCGAGGACATGGAAGAGCGAAAGAACGAAGCTGGGCTCGTGTGACTTATCCCCTTCTCGTTGAAATCAGATGATCTGCACAGCCTCAATTCCTTTGCTTCCCGAGTCCCGACCAAGTCCCGACACCATCTCCACCACCCAATCATCCAATTCTGTGGAACCTTCGAGGTCCCGCCCTGACATGATTAGTGTTGCAACGTCGGCTGTTTAAACAAATCTCCTGGGGCTTCTATGCATCAAGATCCTTCCAGCACGGGGACGTCGTCGCGGATGAAGTCGCGTCCGGAAGTGTGGGGAGCCATCGAAGATAATGGGAGAGTCTAGAGAATGATTCTAAGCCTTGTGGAAGATATAGCGGTGGATTTCGGATAATGAAAGAAGCATGCGCATGCGAGAAAAAGTTACATACCCGTTCGGGCAAACAATAAAAAGCCTATCCCGGACCGAGGGAGAACAAGAACGCCACGAGTGCAGATCAGTCTACTTGGAAACAAGCAGAAAAAAAACAAGCCAGGCTCGCAACCGAGAACAAAAGAAGGGACTCGGAGAAGGCTCAGAAGGCTGATAGCAAGTGACTCGGTGCCAGCCCACTGATGGGCCCTGCCGACAAGGTTGACTTGCCAATGACTAGCAGTCAATGACTTGCAATTGTCTTGGCTCAGTGGACTTGATTGTCTTTTCTTTTGTCCCAGACTGGAGGCTGTTGAGAGGCTGTTGCAGTCACGGTCATCCGAGTGATGAGTCAAATTCTGACAAATCGATGTGTATACGTTATTCTGCCGGCATAGCGGTTATTTCTTCACGCACAACGACAGCCACTGAAAACCGGAGGTGCGAACCTCCTTGCATACTCAGTTTACAGACGTTGAATAGACTCAGACCAGATGGAAAAGAACTTCGAGAACCTATCGCGCCACCAGCTTCTACATCTGGAAACGCATTTTGGCAGAATAGAAATTCAGTCTCTGTTGGAGTTCAAGAGCTCAAGGTGCGTATTCTCCTGCGACCGTTCTCTTCAGACTGATAACATTAGACATAAATACATGTTACTCACCTGCGACCGTTCTCTTCAGACTGAAGAGATCGGCCGCAGGCCTCCAATAGATACACGACACCGACGAACCAAACACCGCGTCATGGTCCCCATCGGGACGCGACTGGACGCGAGGTCCATACTACAACACTCCTCCTGACCTCGCAGTCCAGGAGTTCAACTACTCCAAGCCAATCATACGACGGCAGCGGAGCGTCGTATCACGGGGAAGGATTTTCGTAAGCAGGTCTGCGGGGTTGGCATTTGTCGGGCAGTAGTGAATGGTGATGTCCCCGTCCTCGATGTAGTCGCGGATGTTGTGATATTTCAATGCAACATGTTTGACCTTGTCGTGCATGGCTGGATTCTCCGCAACAGTGATAGTGGACTGATTATCACAGTGCATGGGTGACGGGTGGTCGAGTGGTTGCCCCAGAAGCTCGCCGACCAGGTTTCGCACGAACATAAGCTCACGCCCAGAGTGGCTACCAGCAATGTACTCAGCTTCCATGGTAGATTGAGCGGCAACGCTCTGCAGACGGCTGATCCATGAGACAGCCCCGCCTGCCAGAAGCACGATAGTTCCGGACGTCGAACGCAACTTGTTTTTGTCGCCCGCCCAGTCAGCATCCGTATAACAACACAATGTGTCGGCAAAAGATGTCGGGCGCTCTGGACCGCGGTAGGTGACTCCTAGGTGGAGTGTGCCTTTAATATAACGGAGTAAGTGAATGAATGCGTTCCAGTGCTCGATCCCCGGATTGGAGCTAAAACGGCTGAGCACTCCCACTGCGAATGAGATGTCGCCGCGCGTCCCGAGCATCCCATACATCACGCATCCCACTCCCCCAAGATAATCCTTGCCGGCCATCAGTTCTCGCTCCTCTCGTGTCTGTGGGGACATTTCCCTCTTCAACTTCGTGCCGACTGGGAAGGGGGTGGATACGGGGCGGCAGTCCGCCATCCCGAAGCGCTCGAGAACACCCTCGAAATATTTCCTCTGAGAAATGCGCACTGTCCGGGCCTTAAGATCTTGTGTGATTTCCAGGCCAAGGCAATATGACGCAACCCCAAGGTCTTTCATCTTCAGGCGGGATGAGAGCTTTGCCTTGAGCAGATTCCAGGTGGGCTCGTCATTTGTGGCTCCCTGGAGATCGTCAACGTAGAGGGCAATAACAACGAGAATTTCCCCACGTCGGCAAAGGTAAATGCTGTGGTCGGATTTGAGACGGGTGAAGCCAAGGGATTTAAAGATTGAGTCGATGAGCCGGTACCATTGACGAGAGGCTTGCTTTAAGCCGTAGATAGATTTGTGGAGTTTCAAAACCATAAGCTCGCCGCGCGCGTTCAGCTTTGGGGGAAGTCCGGGGGGTTGACAGGCCATAGTGGGGTTCTGATACATCAGCCGTCTCTCGACAGAGACCGGCGTCCATGTATCAGAAGCTCTCGTGAGAGATGCGCGGTGATGTATCACTTGAGAGTAATCAATATTCGGGTTAATCCTGTCCCTGTGGCTGGCGTAGTATTGCCCGCTTTGCCCGCTCGCTGCTGCTCGGCGCGTGGCTGTGCTACCCGCCCTTCCCAAAACGGTCGCTTTTCCGGTACGCCCTTTCCGGCCCATAATTTAGGGTCACCAGCTTGAACCATGAAGAATATGGATCCCCGTATTTTTGGGCCTTGCAGCCCTCCAGCGGCGACCAAATCGCGCTTGTGGAAACCGGGTTAAACCCCCGATCGGGCACAAATTTGACAGGTGATCGAATTATTTGTCGTTGTTGTTTCCTCACTCTCTTCTCACCACCACCTACCCTGCGCCGCTGCTTGCCGCCCACTCCCCCGTTTGCCTAACCAGCCGAAATATCAGTGGATACTGCATTTCTTATTGCTCTTGTAAAGTTTGAGCCGCTTCCGCCGCACGATGCGCCCGTTATCCTGCTTTGAAATCTTGCCCCTCGACCAGCGCGTCCCGCTCGCCGCCGCCCTCTGATGGATCTGGAAGCCCATCGCCACTTCCCGCATCTCCTGGCGACATTTGAGCCCCATATCCCGCCTCTTTTCGGCCAGCGCACCCTACGTTCCGTCGCAGTGCGCGCTTTTCTGCCGCTGCGGGCTGTGGCTCCCGCCGCGCTCCGCCTGCCTCCGTTCTGTGTGGCGACCTAGTTCTACGTCCTGCACATTTTCTGAGGTGTCAGTTGCTCTCCTTGGGTCCACCGTGTGGCTCCCCGTGCGGCTCTGCACCGATGGCGGCCGCGGCGGCTTCCCCGCCCCTCGGCTTCCTCGCCCTTCAGCCGCCGCTTCATTGGTTTCGGCTCGCCACCCAGGCTCTGCCGCATCCGCTGCCTGACGTCTCTGGTGTCCGATCGGCTCTGCCGCGCCATATCTAGGGCATGCGTCAGCGCGCCGATCCTCCCCCTCTTTCCCGCTCCAGCGCGCTGCACTGCCCATGCTACGGTTTACGACGCGTGGCTCGAACCATGTAATCCAGCTGCAGCTCTGAGCACTTCCCCAATACAATGCCTCGTTGCTTCCCGCCGCTTCCCGCCACTTCCCGCCTCCGCCGCTTCCTGGTCCCCCGCACTTGTCTAGCATTCGTATCGGAGATCGCTTGTCCTCCCGCGACATGTACCGACCTATATATCCACTGTACCGACTGTCCCGTTTGCGTCATATATTTCTCCCCGTCCCCCTCGGTTCACTTCCGTAGTCTCCATACTTTTATGTACCCTTGTGATAGATAGCTTCAAATATACATGCATTAATCGGTGATCTGAACCGACCGCCCTCGCGAGATGACCGAGAATGTGGGGAAATTAGCCAAAAAAGACAAATGTTTGGTCGAGGGTGATTTCTTCCGACATTTTTAGTGTGCATCTGCTTAGCTCTGTGTGCATTGAGTTAGTTTGTCATATGGGTAGTTCAACGGTCACATTCTGGCTGAAAACTTTCGAGATGTTACATAGTGGAGACGAAGATAGTTTTCCGTAGTAACTGGGACTGCCTCTTTGGGTTCCTTTGCATCACATTCTATTTAGCAAAAGATTTTATTGTGTTTGCAAAGCTTATTACTTTGCCCTAAATTTTGAACATGTTGTGCGGACCATATGTGTGCATCGCACTGCACTTTTTCGGTATTTTTATCTTACTTCAATAGGGTTTTATAGAGCATATGCTGTTTTGGACGCACCTGTTCCCAAAAATGTTGACCGGGGCACAGATACTGTATCTGAACAGCGGAGAATCATTGGACATGGTATTACTCCTCGAATGAAAGCGCAGAACCGCAAGAGACGGGCCAGAGCTGGTGGTATACCCCAAGATCCATGTTCTCATATTTTTCTCAAGCCCGGATTTCAACCTCCGGCTACCGGATACCTCCAATGAATCTAAGACTTTCTGCATACTTGGAATTTTGAAGCGGAAATAATAGCATTATGGCGAAGCCTGTTTTGCTGCCATCATACAGATCGCGACATTTTATTGTGAACTCGAAACTTAGTTCTGCGTCCAGTCTGAGTGGTACATCATACCTCGCCTCGGTTCCCGTCTGCTCACGCTTTTGTTTGAATTCTTTTGGGTTTCCCCGTCCCTGGATAGTGCAGTGGGAAGGAGCACAAAACCGATCTTGAACTTGTCCAATTTTCAACTGGGAGGCTCAACCTTTGAGGGGAGGTACCTCGGGGGGCACATATTAGACACTTGGGTGGTTCGGAATGTTCATTGGGGTCGAGGTGGGGATGGTAATAAACAAAGGGCGGGTTTCTCATGCTGCCGCGACGATGCCGGTTGCTCAAGCCGCCGAAGGCTCGAAGCCGCGTTACCCGAGGAATGCCGAGTCGCCACGTCACTCTCTTTCTTCTTCACCACCACGCCGTTCTGACTCTATATAGCTCTTCCAACACCCTCACTCGCTCGCCCGTACCACCATTCATAGCAAAACCCCCTCAGTTCAGTCCCCTCCTCTCCTCTCGTGTACGCAACCTACCCGCGATGGAACCCCGGCTTTTCTTGATTGTCCTTCCAAGTCACTATCGAAGCCAGAGCGTATACGCGCGTAGTCAGCCAGGTAGTCAGCCAGGGAGTGGGAAGGGGAGATGGAATCTGCTGGCAGACTGAGACCTAAAGGTGTGCACGTGCACCTCCCCCCTCTTTTTTCTTCGGCTGGGCACATACGCCAGCGACGCGAGCCTCACTCCTGCTTTGGTCCTGACACTGGGTGTGCATGGTCTGCCGCCCCGCTACTATTCCCCTGCTCCCGCGGAGCGAATCGGACAGCGCGCTAGGCTCAAGCGAGGCTGAGTTCTCCGCGGCGACGCTCCGCCCCCGGTCAGGCGCAAGGTTGACCTGTCTGTTGGCGGGACAGTCCTAGGCGAGGTGCGGTAGCATCGACGTGTTTCTGCCGCATCGCCGAACGCTGTGTGCCCGCCGCCACCTGTTGTCGCCGGCACAGCGCTGGCTGGTGCCCCTGCACCGCTGATGCGCGGGGCTGCGTGCGGGTGACTCGCCGGGGGCAGTGCATGTCCTCCATACGCTGTGAGGTGCCTGCTGCACCGACGCTGGCGTGCGGACGGGGCTAGCGCACGAAAAAGAACCGGCCGCTATATATTTTCCTTTCATCGAAGCTCTTCCATACGTATACATGCTGTAGAGGAGGATAATATCCACCATTTCCCAAATTTCCAGCGTGATCGGCGCCCAAATGCGCCCAGCGTCGCGCGGCGGATTGCTGCCCGCGAATCAAGAAATTGCCCAATTTGGACGATTATGGCAGCACGCCGTCGATGTTCTTGACAAACACGGGCACACACTCTCGACGCCGTCGTCGACGGTGAGCTCGACAGTGCCTGGAACATTGATCGGCTACAGCACCACCGGGTAAAAAGGTCCGTTGCTCTCAAGTGATACATCATCTGGCGTCTCTCGCGAGAGCTTCTGATGTATGGAAGCCAATCTCTCCTGAGAGGAGGTGATGTATCATCCCCCCAGTATACGGTGGGGTTGAGACATGTAGATTTCCTCGTCGAGCTCAGCGTTGAGGAAGGCAGTGACGACATCCATTTGGTAGATAGTGAGACTGTAGTGCGCTGCGAGGGCGAACATGATGCGGAGGGAAGTGAATTTGACGACAGGGGCAAATGTTTCCTTGTAATCAATGCCGTGAATCTGGGTGAAACCACGTGC
This sequence comes from Mycena vitilis, assembly GCA_029203975.1. Lineage (NCBI taxonomy): Eukaryota > Fungi > Basidiomycota > Agaricomycetes > Agaricales > Mycenaceae > Mycena > Mycena vitilis. The sequence goes on from JARGYF010000076.1 coordinate 141,512, forward strand.
GACGAGACGCGCTTTGAAGCGCTCGAACTCGTCCCACTGGTTCGTCTTCACGCTGAAGACCCACTTGCACGTTACCACTCGTCTCCCTTCTGGAAGATCCGCATATTCAAATGTCCCAGTGTCCACAAGGGACCCGAATTCGGCTGCCATCGCGTCCGCCCATCCCTCCGACTCTGCACTCGCCATGGCCTGCCTGAACGTCAGCGGGACAACGATTGGGGCTGGCGGAGCCTTTGCAGAGCGTGCTTGAACTCGAGGCTCCTCCTCTTCCTCCTCCTCCTCGAGTTCTGGCACATCCTCCACGCGGGCAGCAATCTTTTGCTTATAGCGCCCTTTCGGGAGTTTTGCGCGCTCGTCTGCCATCCCCTCGTAACGAGGGGGCAGCCTGCGCGTCCTCGGCGCCATCGGCACCTCGACAACGACCTCGGCCTGCCCCTCATCGTCCTCGTCCGCTACCACATCATCCACATCCTCCACGCGCTCAGCTTCTTCCGCAAGATCCACATCGTTCTCCTCTGGCAGCTGGGGTGGAGTCTTGGGCGTAGAGGGGACCTCGGGGGTGATGCTGGGGCTACTCGGGACAACGGGTGGGAGATTTCGAAGGTCCGTTATTACTTCTGTCCATCCCGAACTCCGTCCGCGCTCATAGAAAGTCACGTCTCGGGACTTGTAGACCTTCCGATTTACCCGATCATAGCACTTGTATGCCTTCGACTCGGTACCTGGGAGTGTGTAGTAGCCCAATAGGATGCATTTTACCCCCGTGTTCGCCAGCGCCGGACGTCCCTTCACCGGAAGTACCGACACCCAAACCTCACACCCGAACGGCCTTAAGTGGCTCACGTCCTGCCGCTGGTTCTTCCACACCTCCTCTGGGATGCGCCCATCCAGGGAGGCACGCGTTGGACAGAAGTTCCGTGTTGCTGCGCCGTACGCGATAGCATCAGGCCAGAACCCAATGGAAAGCCCGGCCTCGGTCAAGTTTGTCCGAGCGCCCTCCTCAAGCGTGCGATTGACTCGCTCCGCAACGCCGTTCTGCTGTGAACTGTGCGGTGCTGTCGTCTGGTGCACAATCCCATCCTCTGCGAGATAAGCTTCAAACTCATCAGACGTTAACTCGCCGGCGTTGTCGGTACGTATCATTCCGACTTTCTGCCCGGTTTCCTTCTCCACACGAATCTTCCACGTGCGAAAGCTGGCAAGAGCGTCACTCTTCTTTTTCAGGAAATCCACGTCGAGGTGCTCGCTATGGTCATCGGTGAACGTGATGAAGTACGAATTCCCGCCAATGGAATTTGGAAGTGGGCCGCACATATCCGAGTGTACAAGTTCTAGAACACGAGAAGCGCGCCGCCTCCCTCCTTCGGGGAACGGCTTGCGTGCAGTCTTCCCAGCAAGACATGCCTCGCCTGTCACATGTTTAGCCAAACTCGAGCCAACAGCGTCTCGACGCGCGGTTGGCTCGAGTCCGGCTCAAGTCACTCGAGCCGCTCGAGGCCGCTCGAGCTATATATCAAGTCACCATCTAGTCTATGTACAATACAAGATAAAGTTGTATACCAATTTCCTTGCTCGAGCCGCTCGAGCGACCCATCTGCTCAACATCTGCTCGAGGTCGCTCGAGCCTAGGATCAAATGCCCAATTTTATCTTCCACTCGAGCCCCCATCCTGCTCGAGTCCCAACCCTGGTTCTCTGAGAGAAACTGTAAAAAGTCCGTCGCCGGGGCCGGCGTGAATGACCGCCACAAGGCGCGAGATCGTGTGCCCCTTGCTCGCTGGCCAAAGTCCACGGCGGATGCTTCGAAAATCTGTACACATCGAGCGTAAGCACATTATTTTTCATCGGGCTATCAAACGGACCTCATCCGCCGGCGGGCAGTGCAGCCGTAGGCAAACACAAACAGTCACCACAGAAACGCGGAAGACAAGATCGTTAGACAAATGTTGAATGGGGCGTACCTTTGATGGTGATAGTCATACTTTCGGCCTTGAAAATTTTATTGCGCTCCGGCGTACGGTTTGAGCAAGGCAGGATGGTCTGAACGTCATTCCTGCAATGCCATTGGGTCTGACGTTGTTGAACTGGAACGAGGATACGCAAGTCAGATGAGTGAAGGCCGGATATGAATTGAATGGAACGCACCTTGGATGCGCGAAGGCATCGTTTCGGTGTTCTGAGGTGTGTGCACGAGGGACCTTGAGTCTGGCGTCAACTGGTAGTATGATAAGTGTTGAAAAATGAGCAAAGCTCACCTAGTCCGAATGTATGCGACCGTTGAACAAAACGTACCTGGCAATGTAAAAAGACCCCGGTGTTCCAAGCGGAAACAGGGAAAGAACAAAAACATGATGAGAGCACACACCCTTGCAATGGCGGTGATTTTCGCGACCCGCGTCCAACAGCGACTCCCACCCGTCGTCTGAGTGTGCCACTATCGGTGGCATATTATTATCTTTATTTTTTTGTCAGTTTTCAAAGACGGTGGCACGTGGCGTGACGCACCCGGTGGCCAACGGCACTCCCGCCTCGTGGGTGGTCAAAGCTACGCTTCGCGCGCCCTGTCTTCGAAAGCGGCATTTGAGGGGGAATTCAGGCAAGGACGGCCGGTGGACTGCGAGGCGTCCTGAGATTGTCGTGGCAGGACGGAAGACGTTGGGTGGCTGTGTTGATAACGGATCATTGCGTGATCGCCTCGCTCTTTTGTTTTCAACTTCACTGATTTCAACATCCCCAAACTCCAACCCGCCTCTCTGAGTCCGATATTCAAGCTCGCGTCCCCGGATTATATCAGTCAGTATGTGGCGAGTTCTCTGAGCTGGTAAACCGGTTGACTTGCGCTCGGGTCTTGCGATTTCCCGTGCCGATGTATATTTTGCCTTCTCGACGCTTGTTGCAAAGTTGTCAAAGGCTCGAGGTCGCGCGCCGCCAAGAAAATTGAGCCCTGGTACAGCAGCCCCACACTTTTTTTTCCGGCTCGACAAGACTCCGGCTAGTTCGAACTTCTCCTCGACTTCATTAATATTGTGTTCCAGACTTTTGTCAGACTCGTTTTCCGGTATACTTTCATCCCGGATCCCAATAGCCAGTTTTAGATACCTAACTGCGATTCCAAGGTCTGTATACCGCACCCATGAGTCATTGAGTGTGCGGCTGCACGAGACCTCTGTTCAAACACCGGAATGGCTTTGCAAGATACAACACTCGGTTCAAGCATTGCTCTCTGCCAACATATCTCTCCAGCTTCCGCAGCGCTCAATAGATATTGACTCGTCACTCGACCCATTCTAAGAGTGTTGGGGATTTTTTGATGATAGCGACAGGTAAAGCCACGAATCTATCATGGCCAGTCTGGCTTCAAGGCTTGGCAACCATAAGTACCATCCAGCATCATGGTGCTGTTGTCCGGCATTCAAATTGAGGATTTTGGTCAGATTTAAGCAGAGAAGTGGGTTCCGTTGAACCTTATCGCCCGGTTGTTGAGTTTGCGACAAAATCCGTGTTCAACCGGTATCAGGGGCAAGCGACATTGCGTGCAAGAAACCTGACTCCAAGTTGGCTCTGTGTATACAGGGACTGAACGTGCGGAGTAGCCTGCCAATTCCTGGGACACTCCATTGTCTGGAAAAGCAACGGAAGTGCTCAGTCTGGGCTAGTAATGGGTGAGCCGACTGAAAATTTACCCCGGATTATACAGGGGCAGGTTTTTTTACATACTCTGCCATGTTTCCTGGCATGCGCACCCGTCCAGCTTTAACCGAGACTTGGGCACCTCGGAGCAACACTGATACAACGTGCTTTGATCTCCAGCTCAGCGGTCGGTTTCTATCTACATTGTGAGTATGCGAGATAAAAGTAATATGACAATACACTTTCAACTAGAATATTTGAATCTCGCATCGTATTCCGCTATCAATGCCTGTCATAAACCAAGGCGACGAATTTTGGGCATTGACGGCGTGTATACACACCAGGAAACACGAGGGAATCACACAGAGCGAAAGAATACCGACAGCGAACCGATACGGCCACCAGATGCGCCTCGCTAAATTGCGCCTCGGGTACTCAGCAGACTCCCTCGTTGGCTATGGTGACCAACTATGTACAATTGGATGTACATACCTCGAGGCTCGTCAGAATGCGGGCGGGAGATGATGGTAGGAGAAGGAAACAATATTGAACTGAGCCCCTATAATCAAAGTGTGATCAAAGTGAATGCTGATGAACAATGAACATCCGATTTCTTGCCAATTTCCAAAGAACAGAGACAAAGCCGGCGGATCAATTCGTGTCATAGTGATTCGTGGCGTGACCGTGACGTTACTCCTCCCTCCTCCACGGACCACCACCACGTCTCCCCGCCGCGTCATACCCAGCCCACACCCAACCCATAGGCCGACAGGATACGCCTAAAATCCTCGCTCCAAGTCTGTGAACAACACCAAGTACTCCCAACTCCCGAGTCACGGCCACAGTGGCACGGTGGCACGGACCTATATTCCCCAAGGTACGTCCTGCAACCGCTTCTTCTGCCCTTGCGACTGGATGGGCGCAGTACCGACGGCGCAGCCGCCATCTTTTTGATGTGCACGCTCTTGACGTGTCTCTCGGCTGCGTCGAGGTCGGGCACTCTACCAGCAGACCACGCCCCTCTAAACCTGAAGCCAGGCCAGCCAGACCGTCTTGTAAATTTCCATCTCTTCCGAGCTCCTCGGTGCCCTCTGAAGGTTGAGTAGAAGGCAGAGGCAGGAGTGCCGGTGTCCACACGGTGCGTGCCATTGTTTTCGCATCCATTTTCCCCCTAAACACAAATACCGCAGTGCAACATGCCACTGAGAATATGTCAAGCTCTCCTATATTAGCCGCGCCGACTTCCGACCAGGACAGCAGGTCGCAGCCGTTCGACGCGTTGCTGATTTCGGAACCTCAAAATGGGGCCACTCAAGGTGTGTGCTCTCGTGTCATCGTCACGTCAGTGTTGTGTGTTTCTTCTTCACTTGCTGATTTCATCATAGACCGTGTCAAGACACTCACACTGCACAGAGACGTTTGGGTGCGCGATTGCAATGTGACATTTCTGTCCGCCCAGGTAAGGTGGTATCGCCGCCGCGACTTTGCCACGAGAACAAGATATATACTGTCACATTCTAAACCTCCCGGATGCAACCGTGATCCATGGCCCGAACCCGAGCGGTTTGAGTCAGACGCACGTGTTACCGCACAGTTGAAACTCCAGCAGAATCCATGACTCAAGCCCGAGCGGGTCCAGTGGGGGACGAAATGGGGCACCTAATCCTGTGCTCGAGCAACTCGAGCAGATGGGTCGCTGGAGTGGCTCGAGCGGGGAAATTCATATTTCGTTGTATTGTTGTACATACGCTAGTTAGTGCCGCAGCAATAGATTGCTCGAGCGACTCGAGCGACTCGAGCCGGGCTCGAGCCAAGTGCACGTCGAGACGGTGCCGGCTCGAGTTTGGCTAAGCTGGATTCATGCCTCGCACGACACATCATTGTCCCAAGCCCCGAGATCCAGTCCATCGACCATCCCCGACGCCCAGAGTTTCCTGAGATCGGGAAAGTTCAGATGGCCAAAACGCCGGTGGAGCGTCAGGATGTCGAGGCGCTTACCGGCGGGAGCAAGGGTTTTGGCTTTGAGCACGGAGGGGTAGCTGTTGGTCGACGGAACGGCGGAATTCGCGAGGCGCAGCGCGTAGAGTCCGTCCGTGAAAGACGCTTGACAGAGTGTCTTGCCACGCCGCTTGATGAGGCAGAGGCTTCCCTCGAACTCGAGCTTGACGCCGGGGATGGCGGTTAGCTGACCAACAGACAGGAGTGAGCCAGCAAGCTTGGGAGCATGCAGCGTGCGTGTAAAGTGCATGGTGTCAATGCCGTCCGCGGTCTTGACATATTTGCGGGTCGTACCGACACCGATTGCAAAGATTTCGCTGTCGTCTCCGAGCTGGATGGTGATCGGCTTCTTGAGGACGGTGTAACTGATGAAGGAGTCACGGTCCTTGTCAATGTGGCGTGATGCGCCAGAGTCCACGACCAATGCGCCCGGCTGGAGTGCGTTGGTGGTCTTCTTCGTGAGAAGGACTTTGGCGTGATCTTCCTCGATGTCCAGGGCGTCGAACGCGACCTGCGCAAGACGCAGTTTCTCCTTTGCCTGGTCCTTGCCGCTCAGCGTACACTCCCGTGCCAGGTGTCCTTTGCCACCGCAGCCATAGCAGGTCACCGACTTCTTCCACTCGGCACCGCCACCACCACCACGTCCGCGTCCGCCTCCCCGTCCTCCGCGTCCACGAGGTGCTCCTCCTCCGGACGCGAAGTACGCCTTGATCGCGTTCGCAGCAACCTCGTCATCGTGCGCCTTCGCAAGCGCGACATGCTCCGTCTGTGCTTTGAGTGCGTGCTCGTCGCGCTGTTTCTTCTCGAGCAGGTTACGCTGCCGTTGCTCCTCTGCCAGCAAGATCGGAGTCGCCGCGGAGAACGTCATCATCGCACCAATGACAGACAAAGTCTGCACAATACCGGTGAAATCGTCCGGGAGGCTTTGCAGGGTGTACTGGATGAGCTTGTAATCACTGACCGGGTCGTTCCCTCGCTTTAGATCATTGGAGTATCCCAGGATGATGTCGAGGTGATCCTGAAGCGGTCCGCTCTGAATACCCTTGTACTTTATGCTCGCCAGTTTTTCGGAAACGGCGATCATCGACAACATCCCAGTGGGCTCGTAGATAGCGCGGAGATTATTCCACATCTCTGCTGCTGTCTTGGCGTCCCGAATGTACGCCACCTGGTCGTCCCCGACCATCTCGGTAATCCGACGCATCGTCTTTGCATTTCCTTTCTCCCAGTCTGCATAGTCGGGATTGACGATCGTGGTCTCCACTGAGCCCGTCGCGGGCGACACCGCCGGGCGCTGGACAACTATGGTCTGGGGAACCGCAGGTTGCTTGATATACTTCAAGCGGTCTTCATCTTCGAGCTTGTTCTCTGCCTTGAACGAGAACGTCTTCCAGTTCTTGCCGTCGAGCAGATTAAAAGCGTAGCGCGTGGCGCTGGAAGCGTCCTGGGTGCCCATAACCTGTTGGAGTTCAAGAGCTCAAGGTGCGTATTCTCCTGCGACCGTTCTCTTCAGACTGATAACATTAGACATAAATACATGTTACTCACCTGCGACCGTTCTCTTCAGACTGAAGAGATCGGCCGCAGGCCTCCAATAGATACACGACACCGACGAACCAAACACCGCGTCATGGTCCCCATCGGGACGCGACTGGACGCGAGGTCCATACTACAACAGTCTCCACACAGACCAAGGACTTCTAGCACAGACCCCCACAGACCGATAGACCACGGATAGACCGCAACAGACACGGTCACGTTGCGATAGACACGGCTAGAGATCGAAGTCTCGCTTAGTCGCGCGGACAGCATGCTCTTTTCAAACCATCAATGCTATTTCGATCATCCGGACATCGTACTGTCGCGATGTCTCATTGTCTGCATCTCAACTTCGCTTCAAGGGGCGTGCCGCGTTGAGAGAATTTTCCTCCGAGTCCGTTGCCGACCGGCGTTAGGGATGTATAAAAGGCGCGCGGGTCGCTTCACTCTCTTGACTCTTTCTCCGCTCACTCAAGCTCACCGGTCTTCCTCCCCTTCCTCCCCTTGTCTTGCTCCTGCTTTAAACAACTGACAAGGCTCTCTCACACATCCCGGCTCGCTACAGGTACGCTCGGTTTCTCTACTCACCACTTTTCCCATTCAGCATTATGTATGTACGATTTCGGTGAGTCCAGACCCGCAGCCCTCCCAATGGCGTGCGCAAGTATAAAACTTGTTCGGCGTCGGGTACGTACACCATCTGTAGTCTCTTGGATTGGCACAGTAGCTGTGTGTAGGATAGATACATATTGACTGCCAATAAAATTGCTGCCCCTCTTCCATCCTGATTGACCCCTAGAAATTGCTTGACGACGACCAGCGACGACCACTGTAACGAGGCCGAAATCACGGAAAAGATCGTCGTTTGATACTTTTAAGCGATGCTGGCATCCGTCTATGACTGTCTATCGGTCTATCCGACTATCTGTCTAAGTGGTCTATCGTGGTCTAGCATAGAAACCAATGTCTATGGCTGTCTAAGATAGACAGGGGGCAGTCTATCCGTCTATTCCTTCTATTTGGTCTAGCACAGACCACCATAGACATGGGGAATTTTCCAGATGTATATATACCCGCTCAACCTCTTCCCAATCCATCGAACGTCTACGAGGCAAATTCTACGTTAACTCTTCACGAGCACACTCTTCCCTCCGCGGCACTCGCTGTACTCGCTGAAAGAGACAACCTTCTTGACGACGAGAGTCTACGTCTCGAACGCGGCAGGAATGGCCGCCTCATCAATTGCGGCCTCCATATCGCCCATCCCTCCCTGACATCGCCCACTTGCCAAGTCAAACTGCTGGATCCATTTGCCACCGGCCTCCGAGATGGACGGCTCGCACAGGTCTGGAAAGTCCAGCGCGGAGACGAGCTATGTGTGGCCCGGATATACGATCCGCTGTATACCGGAGAAGACCTCAATGACTACGACATCTTTGTCTGCATTGCGAGGACCGTGATCGCGGAAGCAGCAGCTTATGAATGCCTCAGAGAGTTGCAGGGAAACCTCATTCCGGGATTCATAGGTTGTTTCTCAACAATTGTGGACACCACAGATGCAGACCTCTTCGAAGAGACCGATCGCGCCATGCCGGGTATCCCAACCCAGAGGAGTGTCTATGTGGTGCTCTTGGAGTATATGCCCGGGGCGGATCTTACCCACCGACGACCGAGTCCCGAGTATCCCGTATGTGGCGTGCACAAGAGGGCGGTCTTGCGAGCCGTGGCTGTTGCATGGCACGAGATGGCGCTCCGCCACATTTCGCATCATGATTGCGCGGAGAGAAATGTCATCCTGAAGACCGCTGTTCCGTCTACCGAGCCATTTTGCGAAGATTCTGACTGCAAACTTCGCTTCGAGATCGCTACTGTGTTGTTGGATGCCTATAGTCAGGCCGCGCCTTTCCCAATAGCCGTCATCGACTTTGAAGATACGGGGGTCATTGAAAAATATGCTTACTTACTTGCCCCAGAATTTGAACCGGGAACATTTTCACCGGCGTGGCTTTGATCATCAATCGCTCGGCCTCATTTTCGTGCTACCTGCTATACCGATAGTATCGTCGTACTTTGTGGAGTTCATTTTACTTGGGAATCCATTCTTTGTGTCGAAAAAACGCACCACAGGGCGTTGATAACATGGAAATATGCTTCTGTATTACTATTAGAAATCACGACTCTGTCGGAAAAAACCCGGATGACTTGCAACGGTCTCAGACGCCTTGAGACCTTGAGACGCCTTGTGCATAAAGATCCAAGAACTTTGCACGAGAACAGATCTCTCATGCATGCATGATTTGTCCTTGTTCTTCCATGCTATAAAATTCCAGGCTTCCCGCTGTGCACTTTAGTACCACAAATTCTCATGTCGCGTCCCACGAATAGCAATGCCCCAATCCAAACTCATCCAGTGCAATCCGTTCAATCGCCGACCCAAGATGGCTTCGGCGCGCACGCTCACTCCCCCTCCAATTTTGCGCATATGGAGAACAGCTAGGCCGACTATTGATTGCATTGAAACATCCCCGCCGTGGTTCAACGATGATCAACTGGTCATTCTTTTTGCGTTTCGGCCCCAGAAAGTCGCTCCCCGGACCGACAGGTTTTATGTCGACGAGGTCAATCTTGCCAGACTCCGAGTGCAATGCACCCAGCGTGCACATGCATGGCGCTCGGGCCTTCAGGAACGTCGTGCCCCAGTTGGCGCCAGTTGGCGCCTCATGAGTGAGCGCTCTGCGGCAGCACTCGCCCCGGTCGTGACGACCCAGGTACGTCGACCCAATCTCTGCCACATCGCGGCACTAACATATTTTACAGGTAAATGCAGTTGGAGAAATGAATAATCCGCCGGGCGCGTGCCTCCTCTCAGCATGACATTCGACCAGATGCAGGATTACTTCACGCACGCCTCCAATGCGCACTTCCACCGGGCTGAGCTTGCCCACATTCGCGAGCTGCGCGACTACCACAAGGAGCAGAAATGGAAAATCTCCAACATGCACCTACCTGATGGTACTATTCCGATGCAAACCATGCACTGAATCCTACAAGCAACATCACAAGGGGAGTCTCGGAGTTCTCGAGACACGGAAGAAGGGGGCGACGCATATGTAACATGCATGGTCACTCGGAGCTGGAGCAAACCTTGCGGAATTATTCAACTTTGACCCAGAGCATTCGTATAAATCGTCCTTTCGCCTGGGACGCGAAGAACTGGCGGTGGCAGCGCCTCCTGACCCCGATCTGCCGACAGCGGACGAGGCAGTTGGCTCAGATTCGCCAGCAATGGCCTCCAGTTTCCCAGTCATGGGAAAGGCGACAGTCAGTGTGCCTGCAACGGTGCAAGTAAATGACGCAGATGCCACCGCAATCATTCCCACTTCTTCGGGCAGAACCAAAGGCTACGGATTCCCCAGCGAGAACGCTATTCCGCACGTTGCTGCGCCGAGGAGCGCAAGAGACTCGAGCACCATGACTTGGGGGTTTCAATCGCCAATATCTCTTGATGTTCCGAAATTCTGATGTAATTTCCGAGTTGTGTGAAAGTCATGATCCCTGAGCTTCAGTGCTTATCTGAAGTCGGTTACTTGCCCTTCTGATTCTGGAGCAGGCCGGGACAGAACCCATCATTCCACTGCTAACAACATCGAACCGGATTTCTTGACCAGTTGAACTTGAGTTGAACGCTCTAAATGTTTACATAATCAGCAGGTTGGGTGAGGGATTGAGGCGCAAGTTGGACGCAACACTTTGGGCCCTCATCCCCAAGGCGACACAGTTTGCATCACGGAGTGTTAAACCCGCAAGCAGTGCCCGAGCGAAGTCGAGAATGAAGTGTAAATCTTGATTTGATTGGCGCGCAAATCACATCGCCTCCGTTCCTTCTGCATTGCGGCCGTCTTGAAACCGCGAAATAAAATATTGTCCATGGGGGGTAGTATGTGGGAACAGAAACATTTCACAGGTGTGGTACGGAAAGTCGTAAAATCATCGATAATCATGCAATCCGGTGTCCGAAGAGGAAATCCTCTCTCTCACAGTGAAGTTATGGAAGTTACCTGCGCAAGTGCCCACTGTATCCCTCGCCGTTATCGCTGATGAACCAAAGTGAGCAAAATTGCAATTGTAAATCGGAGGAACGTGGAAAGACTGACTTGAACTCGGAGTCCTGCCAGAGATCGAGTTCATTTTGCGGCATATGCGTGTCGGCAAAGAAGGGCATCGGTGGGAGCGGATTATTGTTTGAATGAGGCGGAGCGCTGGGGTATGTAGGATGCGGGTATGGAGGCCGCGAGGCTGGAGGCTGGGGATAATACGGGTATGTGGCTCGGTTGCCGCCGGGTTGGATATCAGGATGAGGATAGTAAGGCGATGTGGGAAGCGACATCGAGCGGTCAGGTTGACTGGGCTGGCGTCCCAACGCAAGGTCGGGGTATTGCCCACCGGCATACCGCGGCCGGTGCCCGGCAGGTGGGGCTGTGTATGGAAGCGGCACGAAACTCGGCCCTTGGCTCTGACTGGGAGGTGGTGGTAATGGAGGTGGTGTCCAAGGACTCGGCGAAGCAGAGGCGTCCCCGGAGGACGCAGGAAACTCGGGCGTCTGTGGCGAGGGCGAAGAGGCGGAGTACCATTCCGGTTCGGGCATGGCGATGTATTCGCATGGGATTCTCTTTTTCGTGCAGCGGGCGCAGGGATTGGTCGGAGGCTGCTCGGTCGTGATACACTACAGCACAATTATGTATATGTGAAGGATGACAAGGGGGGGGGGGGGGGGGAGAAACTCACCCGAATCTTGCGTTTGCGGCAGTTCACACACGCCATGATTGTACGTCGGCGCTTGAGGGCGTACGGAGCGGAGTCAGGATGCTGAGACTGCTGAGCAGCTTGCCTTGCCCTCGACATCGTAACTCGTTGGATTGTTGTGAGGAATGCATCCGCGATAGATGCTATATAAGCTGCCACCAAGTCAAGGTGAGTGACGACCCAGACGAGAGCGAGGCAACAAAGGCGATGGCCGGTATGCACAAACAAAACGCGAACACGTTGCCTCGTTCCACAATGAGTAGCAACCGTTCACTCGAATCAAAATCGCGAAAATGCAGTGGACTCACAACGGCTAAAAGTGTTTTCCACGCAAGGCGGGACGCTCCGAGTCCAAGCGTTGGTGCGGATGCGACATCTAAACAATCCGGACTGATAAAAGTGATGATCGATTGGTTCGAGTCGCGCCTTCGGCCACAGTGCACCGTTTGCACTGATGCAGTTCCCACCCGGGATCGTTGTGGCGATGCGTGTTTGCGTTTGCAGGCACAGGTTTGACTGTCAAAGCGGTGCACGAACGATGGCCACGGAGGACGATCGCCCGGACGGGGGGTTTAACAGTGATCATCCATGATTCACCAGGCACAACGATCTTGAGTATGATCCTTCGTTGCCGACAAGGGACGAGGGGTAGAACCGTGGACATACATAACTCGTTGAGGCGCTGCTGTCGTCCGGTGCGCTCACCGACGATACAGTGTGTGACGCCTCCAGGAGCTGGGAGATTTGGTCCGACGAGGAAGACACCAAAAATGGCCAGTTCCTCCGTTGAGACTTTATTGAGACCATCCGCGTAGAAGAATGACGATAGCCTCAGCCCTGAGATGATGGACGAGCGGTGCACCGTCAGATTTGCTCGGTCGGATAAGCCATGCCGCCAACAAGGTCCTCCCCGAGGAAAGCTAGACACTCCTCGGCCTAGCACTGAGCTGTGGACAATTCGAGGGTCTGTTGTTGCGATGGGAGTGAGTAGGAGGTAAATGCTGTGCTGATCTTCGATCAATGATACGGCCGAGATGCCGATGCAACGGTGCGGCAGAAAATTGCTTACAAGCCGTTATTCCTTCAACCTTTCATTGACCTTTCAGGTGTGGAATTATCTTCCGCAGTCCGATGTAATGGTAGGTGATTAAATCTTGCGGGACGCGTTGGAACCGAAAAGAGCAAATCTAGGAGGAGGAGGAGAACACTGTGGGGTTCTGAGTCTGACCGCCGTTCACCCTATTTTATCGGGGACAAGCAATTGATTCAATTTCTTGCACGACACTAATTACGGATACACTGCTAGCCACGACAAATGTGACGGGTCCGTTCGGGCTCGTTACACTTGCAGTCGACGACAGAGATAGAGAAGAGGTTCGAGTTGAATCGTCCCTTATAACAGCGGAACACAGAATCTCACCCAGCTGTAGGTATAGCGGACTCAGAATTCACTGTTGTCCATTACCTTTTACTGGGAGAGTCAGATATGCGAGTTGAATCGCGGGGGACAACGAGGCGCTCAGAGATCATCGTCTTCCTCGGGGATTGGGACCTTCATGGCCTGCAGAAACAAAGGGAATGAGGTTGAGGTAGCATCGGTCGAGGTATAAAATCCTTACGTCTTCTAGTTCTTTGTTATACTGGGCCAATAATTCGGCGTCAACGTGGACTTCAATGGGCATGAGGCCGCATTGTGCGACAAACTCAAGGTTGGAGCTCCTATATCCCGGACAATGAGCATGGGCTGTGAACACTGAAAAAGGAAGGCTTGCCCAACGAGCTTGCGGCCGAGGTAAAGGAACGGTTTTTCGAAGTTGTAGTTAGACTTCGCAGAGATCTCGTAGTACTGGAGATTCTTCTTGCGGTGGAAGGTGATCGCACTTGGCTTCACCTTCCGTTCCTACCATATCGTTGTCAGCCCGGGATACCAGTAAACAAGGAGAACATAACGAAGCGAACCTTGACATCGACCTTGTTTCCACAAAGAACGATGGGAATATTCTCGCACACGCGCTCGAGGTCGCGGTGCCAATTCGGCACATTCTGGTATGTGATGCGCGCGGTGACATCGAACATGATGATCCCACACTGGCTCTGGATATAATACCCATCGCGCAGGCCGCCGAATTTCTCCTGGCCGGCGGTGTCCCAGACGTTGAAACAGATGGTGCCGTAGTTGGTGGTGAATGTGAGAGGGTGGACCTCGACACCGAGGGTGGCTGGATGAGGGCGCCGTGAGATTGGTGGTTACGGGGTGAGGGCGGGAGCGAGGCGGGCGGGCGTTGTACCGATGTATTTCTTTTCGAATTCGCCGGTCAAATGACGCTGGGGATAAACTTAGTACATCCGTTGGTTCCAAAATTGGGGGCCGTTTACCTTGACGAATGTGGTTTTGCCGGTTCCGCCGTCGCCGACTGAGGTGAACAGTGTGGATGGGAGGGAGGTATAACGAGACCAAGTCAGGACAAGTTAAAGACATAGAAGAAAAAATGCGCACCGAGAACAAGTTTGAAGGTAGCAGCAATGGGATCCGACATGGGGCTCTGGATGTTGGGTGAAAGAAAAAAATATTCTGAGCTTCACGACGAAACGGCGGATTTTATAGCGGCCCAGCCTGGTCTGCGGCTCCGGCTACTGTGAGTCATCCCGGGAAGCGAAAATAGACCATAGAAACACCGTCAACCACATGCGGGCAGGAAACAAGTGCGAATAATAGCAGGGTGGGCGGAGATCGTGGCTTCAACGATAATCAACAATCATCTCCCTGGTGGTGTCAGTAATATCTGGGGATGTGTAAAGATCTCTCTCCGATGTCTGGCTGTACAGATACGGCTCACGGTTCCGTTGACTCAGCGACAAGTTGGCGTTGACTCGAAACCTGTGGCAGTGCAAAGGCGATACGGTAAGCCATGGACTCCGCGCGGACCACGAAAACTGAGGGCTTTGAAGAGTCCATGTCGCGCTTGCGCTCAAAGGCCGATTAATTTTTATTACAATATGAAGAGGTACCACCAATTCTGCTTTCCTGTAATATACATCAGGCAATTGCCAAAAGATTCAACGACGCACTCACAGACAGGCATGCGGAAGTGTGAGGGACCCGTCGTCAGACATTTCACTACATCCTTCAGGTTGAACACCTCGGAAATACAGCCGGAGGAAAGGACAGGCTCCAACTGCTTCTCGAACTCCGCGAGCCTGCCCGTCATATCGCTAGAGGAGATTTTCAGGACGCTCTCGCTGGTCCCGGCTTGACGCCATGAATCGTCCCAAGCCTTTACACATGTCGTGGCGTGAATTTTCCGCTGGCATTTGTGAGATGGAGGGAATGCGGGAGGGGTGGCGGCAAAGTGGTTCCAAGCTTGCTCCTGCGACCACCCGCCGGACAAAATTCGGATGCGATGGCTCGCTTTTAACCATGGATGATCGTGGAAGCGAGGGACGGTGTTGGCGGGTGTCGGGGGCTGGGGCTCAGAGCCCATTTTCCGGAGGTAGCGTCCGGCGGCGTCAGACGCCAAGTTTTCGAGCGCATATGTTTCCGCCGTATCCAATACCTCGGCGAGGGTTTGGAATGTGAACGGTCCGTCCCGACTGAGCTGGATAATCCACCCTATCTCCACAGCCCAGCGAATTTTGTTTTTAGAATGGACTGCTTTGCTGCCATCCGGACCCTGGCAGATGTTAGCGACTTCCAGCAGCGATACGTATACCCGCCAATCGATTGCAGAAGGCGCATCCAGCGCATGAAGAATTGCTTCGAGTGCAGCGGTAAAGAGAGGGGTGATCATGTATTTGTGCGAGAATTGCGCGCAATGAATCAGCGCAGGGAGCTGGTCCAAGCGTGTTTCTGCGATTTGGAATTGAAGCGGTCTGCCTCCGGCTTTGCGTCAGCATTTTAAATTATAGGGGTCCAATCCTCACTCAGCGTAGGCAATTGTCAAGAAGCCGCGGAATTCCTCGACAGCATGGTCTTCGAAATGGATTGGTTTCGATGCACTGGACCCCCAAGAATGCTCCCCGTTCAACGACGTTAGGGCCCTATTAAACCGCGAATGGTCGCCTCTCATGAGGTGGTAACGATGGACCTTTGGAGATTGAAGTGAATGGCGTGGGGGATCGCAGGATAAAATCGAGGTTACCTTGAATAGATGATTTTCGACCTGAATGTAACAATCGTTTGAGGGTCCTCTACGGACAAAACCCAGCTTTTTTCCTTTGGTTGAGAAATTTCGCTGACATCTTTAAAGATCTTCAAAGATCTATACAGGGAAGAGCCAAATTTTGAGCAACGTAAAGATCTCGAGAGATCTTTAAAGATCTTTAAAGATCTTTGTCCAGCAGCGTTTTTCATGTCGAACACAATTTTTTTCCTGCACCGCCACCTCAAAATTTTTGGCTCACTTCTTTAAAGATCTCTGTCATCTCTGCCAGTGGAAAGAAATTTTCACTTGCTGAGAAATTCTCACCTCGCTATAGATCTTCAAAGATCTTAATGCTGTTTCAACACCATTTTTCAACACGCAATCCTAGGATTCCGCTGCTCATTTGGGATCGTCCGGCGGCGTCCGCAGCTGCGGCAACAAAATCCCGGAGCGTAGATCCCATGTGCTCTGTCTGGGGACGGGCACCGCCCTTGATCAAAGTGGCAGCTTTGGTTGTGTTTGGTTGGCGGAGAGCAACGGTTCCTGTTTTGCAAGGGTAATAACTTGTTGGTTTTCATGGTTGTAAAAAAAAGTGAATCGGCCAAAGTGCTGCCAATATGTCATAGATAAACGTCTTCGTGCCGGATTTTGCAATTTTCCAAACTACGCGACGAAAGACGCGATTACGCGAGAAACTGCCAGTTTTTGGAGCACTCAGCTCGTTTTCAACAAATCGGGCACGGAGACCTTCCAACTGGACCATTTTCCTAGCTTTTTGTCCGTAACATTGAGCAATTTGGTCGACAAATGAATAAAGTATCGTCCATTCCTGTTCGACCACTGAAACACGTACAGTCACAGTGTGACATCACTCATTTGCCAAATTGCCATACGCGTCTCCCTCATTCCTGCTATATCTCTTGCTCTCTCTGGCTCTCTGTTGCTCTTGCTTTTGATGCAGTATCCCAACAACTCTCTGGACCACCATCCCCGATGGCGCCTCGCTCGAAAGCACAGGCTGCTGCACTACAGCGGCTAAATGGCAGTCGCAATACACGGCCGTCATTGGACGACGAGAACACACCTCCGGCCGACCTTGACAGCGGGATTGGGACTGATACTAGCATCTCCAAGAAGTCTCCGTCACTCCGGGCCCAGATCATCGAGAAGGAAGACAAAATTCTCCAATTAGAGGCGACAGTCGCACAGCTCTCGGCAGATCTATTGCAGCTCCAAAAGGCGTACGACAGACTCTCCAACCTCAACCAAACACTTGTAGACTCCAAGAAGGCGCTCTCCCGTAGTAACAAGGCCCTCACCTCGTTGAAACGAAAGGCGGAAGAGGACGGGATGCAGAAAAAGAAGAGAATCCGGAGGCTTGAAACCGACAGAGGGGCTAAACTGGAGGCGAACAAACGCACCGAATCAGCATCCAAAGCCGAAATCTATGACCAGTCCAGTCGCATATCTCACCTAGAAAAAGACCTCGCTTCTGCCAACAATTCCCTCCGCTGTCGCGACACAACAATCTCGTCTCTCAAATCCTCTGCTCGACAAAAACAACTCACACTCACTTCCGTCCGAAAGCAACTCTACGCTTCCCAGAACCAGATGGTGCGAGCGCAGGAGGCGCTGAAACGGAGTCAGAAGGAGTATAAGACGCTACGCACGTGGAATCCCAGAAAAAACGGCGAATACCATGCGGCCTCCCGGGAATTGGCTCGGAATCTCACCTTTGCTGGATGCTCTGCGGGGAAAGTAGAATTTGCAGCGAGAAGTTGTGCGACGGCGTTTGGGATCAAGATTCGAAAGCGGTTCATGAGTCGGCGGACCGTGGCGCGAGCAATAGATGAAGGGGGGAAGTACGGGGAGATCCAACTGGGTAAAGAGATCATGGATGCGCCTGGTACGTCGTCTTGACATGGTTATCCGCTTCTCTAATCAAGTTCAGGCTTCGTCGAGAGCTCAGACGGAACGACACACCGAGGAATTACCGTCGAGTCCCGCCACATCACCCTGCTCGTTCCTTCATACGACCCCGACGTTGATAGTGCCAACCAAGCCATGTGGAAGACTCGTACTCGATTCGTCGAAGTCGCCCCTGCTCTTGATCACACTGGGCAACGGCAATTTGAAGGGACAATGGAGGCCGCATCGCGCATTGCCGATACGTACACCCGTAGCCCGCTTGCTGCGCGGGAGAAGCGGACGATGGAGACGGATGACTACACCCGGAAGAAAATGGGGGAGTGCAAAGATCATGCGGCTGACGGCAAAAAAGAGTTCGAGATCTCAGCGGCGAACAAGAAGGAGGTCGCAATTCGTGACCTGGGCCGGACTGCGATGGATGAAGAGGACATCGATACCAGCCGAATCCTCACGACGATGCTGAGTATCACCGACGACGATCTTTTAGCCGCAGGAAAAATATCGGTGGAGGAATTGAAGGCGCTGTGAGTTTCCCCGTGGCATGTAATTCAAATCTTTCTGATGAGTCTCGTTCACAGACCCCTCGGCGACCACGTCAAGCTCACGACTCGAGTGCTAGAGCAGAAGCTGGGACAAGTCAAGTTCGATTCGCTCTCTCCGGAAGAACAAGAAAATGTGTGTACACACATATTCGGCGGCTGTTGCTGCCATAAAGACCTCAATGTTGTTCGAATTGCCTATGCGGCTGTCCTGCGGCTTTACCAAACTGGTCATGATCTCGCCCTGACGCCGCCCGTACTTCTCGCAAATAAGGCCAACAGCGCCACGATCAATCTGGGGGCCGATGACCCAACCAACGCCGCTGTTCAGCACGCCGTGGAATCCAGCAGCTTTGGTGCAGTCAAACTGCTGCAGCTTCTCGGGGCCCTGTTGCGCCACAAGGACGGGGAACGCGGGTATCAGGAGAAGTGCACAATGTTCATGCGCCAACGAAAGCTAGAGCTGTACGATATCGAAAATGCCGGCAAATTCCCCGACGTGTCGAACACGCGCTACGGATCTTTCACATACGGGGCCGCCGACGTCGTCTGTTTCCACGGGCTTATTCAAGAGCTGGTCTGTGAAATAATCGATGGAAAGACCAAAAGCGGGCAGGCGAACCACGTTGAATATTTGATCCTCAAAGGAATCAACTGCGCCGAAACCATGTCGCATCTGGCGGCCCTGGCTCTCTTGGGTGTCTCTGTCCATTGGGGCTATATGGATATTGTTCGAGGAAAGAAGGAGAATCCAATTAACCTGCTTTCTCTTACTGACCTCCATAGACGGTTACCCAAGTTTTGCGCCAACATCGCCGCCAATCCTTGGAAGCTTTTGGATCCGACTACTCCGCTGGACGAGCTCACGATTGACGGCAAGCCATTCCGCGACGAGTTTCTCATTGATTGCATCCGACAGATGAAGCCTCATCTTCCGAATCTCTTCCTCATCATCTCAACAATCTTTTCCGGCGCTGAACAAGGGTGGATCCGGTTCACCCCAGAGTTTCAAGTAGGCGGAACATTTGATCGCCTTACGCCCGAACAACGTGCAATTCTTGTCATTCCTTCGACCAACGACAGTAACGAGGGAATGCTCGGCTCATTCCGGGTTCATATGCGCTATCACCCGAACAGCACCGCACATTCGTTCTCCAACCAGACTCGGACGGAGCGAAACGACACCGAGGCCTTCATCAAGAAGTGCTGTGACGATGCCGTTCAGAAATTTGTCATGAGAGAGGTGCGCAAGGATGGGAAGAGTGGGCGACGAGCAAAGTTTCGGCGCGCATGGGCAGCGCTGCAACGGGAGAAGGCGGAGAAAGCGCGTGGAAAAAGAGAGAAATCGGCGGCAAAGAAGAAATCGAACGCCGACCGGTTGGCAGCGACAGCACTCGAGTTCGACACCGACAAAATCGAGGCAATGTCATCGCCGTTGCTCAAGGCCCAGCTTGCCGTCTACCGAGACGTAATCAAGGACGATATTCTCACCAAGAAGCTCTGGAAGGACATGGCCACAGTCGCTGTGCGCAGAACCTTAGTTCTGGCAGCCCGAGACCGTGAACTTGGGCGGAGGTAAATCAGTAGCCCTTGTTGTCAGCTCTATTGACACGTGTCAGGACCCAAAACCCCACTGGCGACGCCTCCGGCGTGTCCAACGCATCCACTGGAGTCATTATTGTCGAGGAGTATGGATATTCTAGAGCAGACGACGAAGAGTGGGAGGATGTGGTTGAACAATAATAACATTTCACACTTTTTTTAAGGATTTTCTTCGGAGCCTGTCTAGACAGCGAGAAAATAAGTAGTTCACTCCGCCAAAGCTATGTGATACAGTGCCTGTGGAAGGCAGAACTGGGCGGAACATGAACATTGGGTATTTACATGAGAACAAACAAGGACAAATGTTCCGCTTTGATCAAGGGCGGTGCCCGTCCCCACTCTGTCCCCATGGCCGGCGACCGCACGCACGACTCCCATATGTTCCGTCTTGGTACCTGGCAACACCGCACACAACTGTGCGGACGTCGCTTTCCGGCTTCAACTTTCCCCGGGTCTTGGCAAAGACGGCTCCCGTGAAGTAGGTTGCGCCACAGGTGCAACTTGCACTCACACTCTCTTTCCACCATGTCATGAGTGAACCCGCCGACAACCTCCGCATCGCCTACCAGATCTTGGAACGCAATGTTATTCGCGCGCTCCGCACCCAACGCGGCGACGCAGCCCAACTTGCCCTTCAAGCCAACGAGGCGCTCCAGCTGTTACAGGCGGCAGAACAGGTATGCAGCTCGCGTTTACTACACCATTCCATACATTTCTCTGACGCCGCTACTACAGCATAGGGCAGCCTTCGATGCGAGCGAGTATGCCACACTCCAGCAAAGTATCGCCGGGATGGTCAGCGACCTGGATGAGGCTCGCCATATTTCCTCGGATCCGCCAGATGCGCCCGATCTGGTGGTCACTCGCCGTGTTTCCACTGGCGGGCGGCCGCGCATTGAGATTGACCCGCAGTTTCTATCTCAAGCGCTCGACCTTCGTGGGACAACTCATCTGGCCCGCGTCTTCAACTGCAGTTCTCGCACCGTCCGCCGACGTGCTCTGGCGTATGGTCTTGCGCTACCAGGTGCGCCGGTCTACACCGACACATCTCGCCCCGATGGAACTGTGGCCCGCACCTACTCCTCCACCACCCGCGCCATGTCCACCCTCACCGACGAGCAGCTCGACACTCTCCTCGTTTCGATGCTCGAGGTATTCCCAGACTTTGGCCGGCGCATGCTGATGGGTCGTCTCAAAGCTGCGGGCCACCACGTTCCCCGGGATCGGATCACCGCGTCCTACCTCCGCGTGCATGGTGCGCCTGGGCGCTTTGGTCTTCGTCTCATTCACCGGCGGCCATACACTGTTGCTGGCGCAAATTCATTATGGCATCATGACGGCCAACACGGTAAGGATCCATATATGGCCCCCAAATATCGTCTCGCTCACTCAGTCTGGGCCCAGGTCTCATTCGCTTCAAGATCGTCATTCACTGTTTCATTGACGGCAAGTCCCGACTTGTCACGGGCATCCGAATCAGCAACAACAATCGCTCGGCGACCGTCCTCGATCTCTTCCGGGAGGCCGTTGCCAATCACGGTCTCCCTAGTCGCGTACGTGGCGACCACGGCACCGAGAACGTTCTGGTCGCCGCGTACATGGAGGATATGCGTGGTGTGTTGAGGGGATCATACATCTGGGGACGGTGCGTCTTACTGCACAATTTTCTTCATGACTTGAGCTCATTGGTGTCGCAGGAGCGTTCACAACACCCGCATCGAGCGCTTGTGGTACGACGTTACACATGGCTTCGGTCAGAAATGGAAGAAGTTCTTCATGGACCTTGAGGTCCATCACGGTCTCAATCCCCAGGTCCCCGCACACGTCTGGCTTCTCCATCACCTCTTCCTCCACCATATCAACGCTGACGCCCAGGAGTGGGCGGAGGCCTGGAATTCGCACCATCTCAACCTTCGTGGCGAGCGCAACCGCTCTCCGAGGGATATTTTCCTCTTTAGCATGCTTCAAGATGGCCCGCGCGGGCTGGAGCATCGGAGGGAGCCAGCAGACGAGCCCGTTGCCGATCCGCACACCTATGGCATAGATTGGGATGTCGCTAATGATCCGGCGCTGATGGCTCACCTTCTTGAACAGAACCCCCAGGATTGGGAGAGCCGCAACCCATTCGCGCCTGGCGTTGAAGCCTTGTCCCATGTTCCCTGCGACGCCCCCGATTGCCCCTTGTCGCCGGAGGAGGTGCAGCACCTGGATCACCGGCTCGCGGCGGAGGTAGATTTACATTCTCGATCCATGCACGTTCGACGTCTCGTTTGGATAACAGCCATGCAGATTTGTAGTGAGCTGTACCCGTAGTTTATGCAATGCAACTTCATGTATCAAATATCGGAACATTTATAGAAATAGTTGGTACAAAATAAGTGCAAGCTCAGCGGCTCGACGGCGGATAAGAGATATATGTCATCCGAGACAAATTGGCGGAGCCTCCACCAACGGAAGCCGATTCACCTTGCAATTCGCCAACAACATCCGCATCTGTAACGGAGAAGTTATTCTGTGATCAATATTGAAGCACCAATCTGACGTACTGGCAGGGCGCACGGTCGGAGTTGCAACTAGATTCAAGCCATGTGAGTGCTGAACAGAACAAACAGATGCAACACACCGGAAATGCGATGGTGTTGTGTCGCTGGGAAAAGCGACACAAGTTCAAGAAGTGGTGGACAAAGAGGGCTGGAGACATACCTTTAGTGCGTTTGAAACGGTGGCGAAGGAGACGACGGCTGCGGTGGCGCATGGGCGACAAGGGAGCAGCATCGGAGTCCTCAGATTCCGAGGAGACGGACTCGAGCTCCGGAAGGTCCGAATCATCACTAGCATCGCTTTCGGGCTGCGCAAGAACTGCATCGGTGCGGATGAGTTCGGGAGTTGACCTACAATATTGATCGGGTTAGCGTGCGAGGAGGTAGTAAAATAGTAACTCACTGGGAGTTGTTTACTGGAGCGATATTGACCTGAACTTGATTAAAGGGTCCGATATAATTGAGAGGTCTGGCATGGCTGCGGGGCCAAAATGTCGAAAGCATCGGGATCAAGCGCTAGCAGCACCTCGGGCGGGACAAGCATGCCCTCCTCCCCGGCTATCAGCGCTAACAGGAGCCAAGGGCTGACGGGAATAGGACCCTGACCAAGCACAAAGCAGTGAAGCGCCAACAGGCTCCCAAAGGCACGGAACCGGCTGCAGCGCTCAGGGATGGGTACAACGGAGAAGACGGGGACGTGAAACCCAGATGGAGAGGGCGCCCAGAAGTAACGATCCAGCAGCGCGTTGGCGATAGCCAGCCGGAAAACTGCTCTCTCTGGCCCTGGACCGACAGCGACATTGCCATAGGAACCGTCGCTGTAGCGCTGGACGCCACTGCCAGAAACAGGGTGTGAGCATAGAGCAAGTGTGCAAGACAGAGGAAAAAAAAGACGCACACACGCAGGCTGCGACCGTCGCGAAAGAATGACTGGAGGCTGTTGATATGCTGGCAGCTCACCACGCCCGGCGGGAGCGCGAGCTGCTCGGTGTCGCTTCCACGCAGCTCGAGGTGCATCAAGACTTCCCACACGCCACGCGCCCCAGCCTCGACGGACTCTGCATGCATCATGAAACGCGGAATCGGAGGGGTCTCCTCCCCCATCACCTCGTTACTGAGCCGCATCTGCCACATGTAGATGTCGTGCGGCTCAGCGAGGTGTGGACCGGATTGCAGAGGTGGCACATCGCTGCGGGCCAGGACGGCAAACACAGGCGCGGATGAGACGATGGGGGAAGGGACCGGGGGGGAGCGGCGAACCGGCTGAAATCACGTTAAGAAAACAGCTGATGAGTTCGCATTGACAGCTACTCACGTCCGGCAAGGATGGAGGCGCTGCAGCATCGTCAAGGGTTGCAGCCGTAGGCTGTGGAGAAAGGGTGTTAAGAAAAATTCAATGGCATGAGCGATGGGTATCGCACCGCGGTAACAGGTATGGCAGCGGCATGAGCGGTCTGCGGCTATGTCCCTTTGTGTTAGCGAGAACAAGACCGGAAGACGAGTGATAGTCATACCTCTCCGGAAGAAATGGCTGGCAACCCGTCCAGCGGATTTTGGCGCTGACGAACACGGCGGGCAACGGGCATCTAGACGCGGGTGGGTGAGTTTGGCAGGTGGGAGGGAACAATGCGAACCTCAGGAGAAGACCTCGCACGAACGAGAGCGTTGCTGGAAGACGCCGGTGGAGTGATGGGTCGGGGAGTGTCGTCCTGGGCGGTCCGGGTAAGCAAAAGAGACCAAGCCCATAAAGAAAATTGGACTAACCTCGCCGTCGGGACACACATCTGGGTAGCATTCGGGGTCGTGAGGGTAAGCTCGCCCATGGTAGTGCAGACCGGCCATGATACGAGAGCCAACACAGACATGAGCGAGCTCACGGCCGATGGTCGGGCGGATCTGCTGGGCGAATGCCGCACGTTCAAGGTGACCCCCGAGATTCGCAAACTGACAACCTGAAGCGAGAGGTCAGTGCATGTAAGTGTGGGCGATGGTGATGGTTCCCGCACCAAGGAAAACCAGGCTGTTGGGTGTGCCTTCGCTGGGGAGTGGATTGGGGACCTTTTTGGTGAGGCGACGGAATTCGTCGATGCCAAAGTTGTTGACGTTGATGCGAGGGTGAGCAGAAAACTTGTACGAGACCCCGCTACGAACAGGAAGAAACATAAGCCATGGCTGCTTGTGCAGCTCCGCTGCAGCAGCGGAAGAGAGCGTCTGAGGGCAGTGTTGCAGGAAGAAACCGTTTGTTGCGAGGGCGGCTTCGATCTGGGCAGTGAAGTCCGTTACAGAGGCCAAGCCTTGCCGAGGAACAGTGAGGGATAGAAGGAGTCCAAATTCGTCGAGGCGGTTGAGGAAGTCGACGATGTCGGCGTTTTTGAGGACCAGCTGGACGGTCGGGTGTCCAGCGATCTCGTACTGGCCAGCGTCCTGCGTCCGTTGTGAGTGAGTAAAAATGGTATCGTGAAGCGGGACGCACCACCAGAGGGTACAATGCTGCAGTGACAGTAACAGTGTTGGAGAAAACACCGGAGTGAGCCTGTGTCGAGGTGGAAGAGGAAGCCCGTGTCGACGAAGAGGAGCCAGATGTACGGGAAGGGCCTGGGAACGAGTTCCGAGCGCCCCGTCGAGGTGATTGGGCAGAGGTGGGGGCGGATGACGAAACCTCTGAGTGCTGGGGTAAGGTGCGTTCAGCGCTCGCAATACGACGACTTTGTACATTGCCACGAACGACAGCGGGAAGCCCTCCCCAACTCCCGAAGCGAAGGCCAGATGCTGGGAGAGTCGGAACAGCAGGTGCTGAAGGGCCGGAAGGGACGAGACTAGGAGCCGCCACAGGAGCACTGGAAATCCCATGAGACAAAAGGAAAACGGGTGCGGGGAGACATGGATACATACACAATAGGTCCGGGAGCAGCAAGAGGAGGACTGGGACGGCGGATGAGACCGCAAGAACAAGTAGGCGTAACAAGCAGACACGTACGAGAGAGACCCCAAAACCTCGTCGAGTGGATTGTGAACCATCCACGCTGCGAGACAGACACAGGTGGTGAGGTAGCTCCAAATCGATGTGTCCTAAGAACAAGGGTGAGTGATAGTGGCACGAAGGAAAAAAAGCGACGTGCCGAGTGAAACCCGCCACACTGAGTGGAGGCAAAGCCGCCTTTGCGAAAGTGGTAGTTGGGGTGGGAGGGATCGGTGCAAGCGCGGCCGCTGTGGTGCACCCATCCATGCCCGCATTGGCAAACGTCTGCAGACGTGTGGGGAACCTGGTCACACTGTCAGTTGTCGCACCAGCATCGTACATGAGAACTTACAAGACGTGGGATGGCTTGTTGTGTCCGTGGATCGACGTCGGCACCGGTGAATACAGCACAGCGAGCGCCATCGGGGCATTTTTGGCAAGAAAAGCGCGCACCGAGGTTGCACATTTTGGGAGAGCGAGTGTAGATGAAAGTGGGAGAGGGAAAGGGACGAAGGCTTGAGAGTCGGACTTGTGCACTACGTATAGTTTCTGTTTCTTGGACGCCGCAACAACGCATCAGCAGCTGAATTTTGCCTGGTGGTGATGCGTGGGTTCCCGACCGAAATTCTCAGGCAAACCCTGGCCACATGTGCGCGACGCAACATTATTCTCCGGGAAGCCCGGCCCCAACGACTATGGGGGTACTTGCGTGCCTGGTAGGATTTTGATCCAGAATCCGGGATTGGCCCGCCGTGTTTCAAGGGCAGTGTACAAACGAGAGGCACTTTTAGCCGCAGAAAATTTGAAGCTGACTTCTTTAAAGATCTTTGAAGATCTTGGTTGAAAAAAACAAAATCAAAAATTAAAACGCATTGCAGAGATCTTTGAAGATCTTTGAAGATGTACATAGATCTTGGCCAATGTTCAAATTCCAGAATGAGGCTGACTTCTTTAAAGATCTCGATGGTGCCATCATTCGAAAAATTGAATTCTTCAAAGATCTTTAAAGAAGTCAACAAAATAATGAGATCTTTGTTGGTCTCGATAGATCTATGAAGATCTTTATAGATGTCGACGAAAAACATGCCAGGGTAAGTGTAAAAAGGCTTTTGTCCGATAAGGACCTTCATACAATCGCCAGTTTCCTTGAAGAATATCGGGTCGTGCGTGAGGGTGGTGAGAACGGATTCCACCGTATCATCAGTCCTTTGGCGGCGCCTTGAGCATTCTGAGCCAGACGCATTGCTGTCTTGTCGGGCGCGGCGACTCATAGACCGCGAATAGCTTGAGTGACGAGGTGCAAGGCAAGAGGCGAAAGAGATCAAAGGAAATTGATCACAACGGTGATCGTCACACAGTGACATCGTGACTTCACGTTGCTTGCCTTCCTCGTCCGTCTAGCCAGTCCAGGCTTTGCTTCCTCTAGCCTGTGCACGGTCGACAAAAGCGCTTTTAAATGCACCGATGCCTCTACATCCAGGACATCGTGGAGATAATCCTCGAGCCGCAGGTACACAAGGATCTCGTCGCCATCGCAAGGTCATGCAAGGCGTTCCACAGTCCGGCTCTTGATCTGCTGTGGAGATCTGCGACGCTTGAAAACCTCTTCCGAGTGCTACCCTCCGATCTCTGTGTCTTCGGAAAGCCTGACTGGAACGCGAAATTCCACATCGTGCGCGGCGAAACATTTGACTGAGAGCGATGTAGCGCTGACGACAGTTCAGCGTTTGCTCCGCCCGTTTCAATCCACAGACTGGGACAGATTTCGCGTATATGCCCCTCGTGTTCGAGAGCTCGCGGTAACCAAGCGCGACGATTTCTCCGCCATACTTTCCGATCTTGTTGCGCATCTCCCCGATAACCTTCTTTGCAATCTCCGGCATCTCTCCTGGTTCCCTCCGGATAGCGAAATACCATGCATCGGCCTGTTTCTGAGTGAGACTGTCACCAGCATCTCTCTGGGTCTCCCCACAGATCTACCCACGGCGGCGTCTCTCTACTCCTTGGTAGCGTCGCATTGCCCCAGATTACAACATCTCCTCATCCCCCAGCGCTTCGGACATTCGGCTTCCGTTGCTGATGTCGACGCGCTCTCTACCTTGGTCTGCATGCTTCACCACCTCGAGTCGATAAACGTCCCTCTACTAGGCGACGCCGCCGTGCAGCACCTGCGCTCACTTCCAACGCTTAAGTCCTGGACCCTGCATGAGATCCCCCACACCGCGAAATTTGGCCCAGCTGGTGCCCACGTACTTCCCGCTCTCTCAGAGCTGCGGCTGTTCACCACAAAAGTGCAGCTCGCTACTCAGTTCCTCGCCTCGTGCCTTCAGATTCCGCTGCAATCTTTCTACGGCAAATTGCCGGCACAGAACACAACCACAGAGACGGAGGATTTCCTGGTCGCGCTTGCGTCGGGTGTCTCGCGTACGACACTCACCACTCTCTTCCTCGATAACCCCTCCCAAGGATGGCGGATACACAACGCGGAGCGGTACATGTTGAGCACCAGCTCCATCTACACTCTCCTGCAATTTACCCGTCTCACGTCTCTATCCATCTGGTCATCCGGTGGATTCGATATCGACGATGCCGTCGTGCACGCGATGGTAACCCAGTGGCCGAACATCGAGACGCTACGTCTGTGTGCGCTATCCTGCCCTCATCCCCGCACCACGCTCGCCAGTCTCCGGCATCTAGCATATTCATGCCCGCGCCTGCGGACGCTCACCATCACCGTCGATTGCACCGTCATGCCCGCTGCGTCTGGCACCGCCAAGCCTAGCTTTCACCCCCCGCTCACGCTGCTTGATGTCGATTTCTCACCCATAGATACGACCGCGCCCGTCGTCGCCTTTCTCGTGGAGATTTTCCCGAAACTTCGTAGCCTTCAGTATCCTTTCGACACAGGGTATTACGCTCTGTGGTCGCAGACCGCTGCGGCCCTGTAGGTTGGGGCGAGGTTTTCAGGGAGCGCCAGGACGTGTAAATTATACCCCTCCCTCTTATGGTTTTTTTTTTTTTCGTTTCATGTAAATCATTCTCTATAGCCTTCGTGTTGTATGCCAAAGATCACCACTTTTCTTGGTTCGTCCCTGGCGCTCAATTCAAACCCAATTTCGGTACTGCTGGATAGACGTTCACTGACGCAGGCAAGCATTAGGATCAAGGCAGCCGGTGGGTGGTACATCGTATTTCTGGATGCCATTCTCGTATGTGGGCCAGGAAAGGCTGATGAACTGCTTTAAAAACTGTTCCATAAACTAAACAATCAGCTGTTTGAGTGCCATTAAGTTTAACTGCTGTCAGTTTACTGCCCGGCCCGTGATGCGCATCAGATGCGCCATTTCGCTTAGCTGAACGTGACGTCACACTTTCCTTCTTCACAACAACCGTCTTGCTTTGGTCTTGCTCCGGCGAGCTCTCCGGCATGTAACACGTTCGGGGCACTCCGCCTCAATTTTCACAAGGCTCGCTCGTCCCAACACCGGCACCACCTCCGTTGTCACGGCCAAGGTTGCCCTCCCAATTTGAATTCGTTTCGACTGATCTACAGGCTTATAAACACAGGAATCGAGTGGGGCGTTTTGGGAGTGCGATGCTTCGGCTCTCGGAGTCCAGCGCCCACCTGCGCCCGCTTCATGCTTCTTCGCATTGTAACCTTTGTCGGTGCACTCCTTCCGAGCCGCAGGGAAATGCATTTCTCCTTCCACATATCCATCTGATCATCGCGCCACCATTGGTCAGATTTTAAATAACGCCTCTCCGCATCAGATTGGGGTGAAACATTAATAATGGGAGCCATCCCTGATACTCCCACGGGCTTTTCCCTTCGCAGTCTTCCCTTCCGCCTTTCTGCCATTGCCCATTGTTCCAAACCACGTTCTTCCCTTCCCTTTTCATTTTGACGCGCCCTTGTTTCTGCCCTTACAAGTAACGACAACATCCTTCCCTTCGTGGCACCGACATCCATCCTATGGCTGCCGCTGTCCACAACATCACCTTCAATGGCCCCAGCGTGGACGACGTCACGCTCGGCGCGCCTAGCACCACCAATCTGTCCCTCCGCTCGGTCCCCAGCGAGGAAAAAGTTGGTGGCAGCACAGATCGGCTACCAGAACCCGATACGATTCTGGAGGGCAAGAAATTGGCGATCGTCTTCGTGGCCATGTAACTAATTCGAGCTTTATCCCACTGCACTCGATTCTGATCACTATGAAAGGTTACTCTCTCTCCTGCTTATCGCGCTAGACGAGACCATCCTAGCCACCGCGCTGCCTCGTATATCCTCTGTGCGTAGGCTTGTCTTGCTTCGTTGACTGGATCCTAATATTCCATTCACCAGGACTTTCAAGCGTTTGCGCTGCAGGGGTGCGTCTCTTCCCTTTCCCCTCACACATCAGGCGGAGGGACAATCATCCTCTAACCTGTGCGCTTTTGTAGATGGGTAGCCACAGCCTTCGTCCTCGCACAAACCGTCTTCCTCCTCTTCTACGGTCAAGTCCTACGCATCTTCTCTGCCAAATGGATCCTCGTCTCCGCAATCTCTCTTTTCGAGATCGGGAGTTTAGTCAGCGGTCTTGCGCAGAACATCGATCAGCTCATCGCGGGGCGCACCGTTTCAGGTCTTGGCGCCGCCGGAATATGTGCGCCTCTATTTAATCTTCACCCTTTCACCGGCGCTGTATTGAAAGATCCACGTACATAGACGTTGCTATTATTCAAATCATCTCACAGGTAACTCGACTTGAGGATCGACCGAAGCTCTTTGGTCTCTTCGGTGCAGTCTTTGGACTGTCCGCCGTCATTGGACCGCTTATTGGTGGCGCACTAACCGATCATGTTTCTTGGGTGCGTTATCTTTGTCCCTCCTCCTCTCACGCTAATTTTTCGCGTCTTGGCAGCGGTGGTGGTACGTTTCTTTTCCCTCTACCGTCGACGCTCGGGCCCAAAACTTATCTGTGTTCATAGCTTTTACATCAATCTTCCAGTCGGCGGCGTGTCCATCCTTGTTGTAATTCTTCAACTCAAAGCCTCGCCGCCGCTGGGCTCGGAGCATACCAAACGCTCGGCGGGTGACATATTCCGGCAAGTGATGCGCCTCGACTTCCTCGGCGCGACCCTTGTCGCCGCAGCGGTGACCTGTGTCGAGCTCTCGCTGCAGTGGGGCGGAAACACCAAGGCGTGGGGCGATAAAGATGTAATCATCGTGCGTGTCCTCCGGTTGCGTCGAGTGAAATATGCAATTGACGCGGGCCACAGTGCTTCGTGTTCGCCGCCGTTGCCGCAGCAGCATACGTTTGGTCGCAGATTTTCGCCGGCGACCGTGCCATGACGCCCACCATCATCTTCAAGAAGACCCGCTCAATGTACGTTCGCCTGAAATGACTCTTTTGTAACGCGTTCATCCATTTATTCATTGGACGACAGATGGGGTATCTTGGCGTTCTCCTTCCTAACCCGTTTCTCCCTCCTCCTCTTCTCCTTCTACATCCCGCTCTTCTACCAGGCCGTCCGCGGGCATACCGCCACCAAATCAGGCGGTGCGTATCAACCCTCCCCGTTTTGGGTTTAACTCAATACAATCGGACTTTCCAGTGGATCTCTTGCCATTCATGCTCGCCGTAACACTCGCCGTCATCATTGCCGGCCAGGTCGTTGCGCGCACCGGCTACTAGTACGTCTTCTCATAATGCCGCCCTCTATGCAATTGACCTCTTCGCCCACAAAATAGCTGGCCCTTCCTCGTAGTCGGCCCCATCTTCCTCGCTGTCGGA
This sequence comes from Mycena vitilis, assembly GCA_029203975.1. Classification (NCBI taxonomy): domain Eukaryota; kingdom Fungi; phylum Basidiomycota; class Agaricomycetes; order Agaricales; family Mycenaceae; genus Mycena; species Mycena vitilis. The sequence goes on from JARGYF010000076.1 coordinate 172,966, forward strand.
TCTGGCCTCTTCTACATTATCAGCCCCAGCACCACCCTGGCGACCCTCATCGGCTTCCAAATCCTCGCGGGTGTCGGCACAGGCTTGGGCATGCAAAACTCGCTCCTCGCCATCCAAGTCGAGTTCAACGACGCGCCGCTCATTCTCGGACAGGCAACATCCATGGCCAGCTTCGCGCAGTTCCTCGGCGGGACCCTCGGGCTCGGCATCGCGGAGTCCGTCTTTGCGCCCCAGCTGTCGAAGTTCTTGCTCAAGTACGCGCCGGAGGCGCCCGCGCTCATAGTGAAAGAGAGCCCCGCTGCGATTTGGACGGCGCTGCCGAAGGAAATGATCCCGTCCGTGTCCCGTGCATACACCGAGGCGCTCAAGATTGTGTTCGTCCTTGGCGTGCCCGTCGCGGGGCTCGCGCTCATCAGCGCGTTCTTCATCGCCAACATCCGGATCCCGAAGACAGAGGAGCCGCCTGTGGATGTGCCGATGAACCGCCTGGAGCACCAGCTCTAGGTGTACGCCCGGATTGTAGCTACAAAAAACAACGACATCAAGACTTCTCACATATTTATCGATCGGACAACAACACACTCGTTTCCTGTTGTCCACGCCCTGTTCCTTGTAGTGTATCCACTCGCTACGAGACCAATCTCTGGCCTCACGCTATCTATTTTAGACCCTCAACTATCTATTCTGCGCACTTACAGCTGTATCTAGTGTACAAAGTATATGTATTGCGAACCTCTCCTCGAGTCGTGGCGAATATCGAGTGCGGTTTCGATGTACATAAAGCGTTGGCGAACCTTTGACCTGTGGCGTCACAATCCGTCTCTTTGGGATTGTTTCACATGTGTCCGTGTGGCACGCTATAGTATGAACAACTGTCTGACGTCGGAGTGTGAAAAGAAATCGGGAGGTTTGCACTCGAGTTTCTCTGGCGTAATCTCGGCTCTGAAGATGGGAAAACCTTGGGAAAACCCGGCATTGTCAGCGCGGGATGGCATCGCATAACGAATTAACGATACGATACAAATCTCGAGGTTCAACCCAGTGGGAAAGTTCCATTATCACAGGAGGTCACCACTGTGGAAAGCCAATGAGTACACTATATACGATCACTTAGGCGATGAGACGCACGCACCGTTGCTTCACAAGACATGCTCCTAACATGGGGCTTCAAGTTGGCATGTCCTGTAGCCGGCAGTCACTGCAGTTGCCAGCAAGTTGCCAGTGACGGTGCAAGAGCCGCTATTGTGCAATGCCATGAAGATCCGGCGTTCCAGCTCCACGGGAAGTTCGGGCATGTATAGTGGGACATAGCACCACATAGCCTAATTAAACTCCGGGTGGCCAAGCAGGAGACATGGTAAGAAATCGACGATGAGGTCGCCGGGAAAAGAAATCACGCCACGTGCGAAGCGGCCCGCCCCCCCCGGGTGACTCGCACCTCACATGTCACGCTCTCTCTAGCTCTCTCTCTCTCGCCAGCTCTCTCGCCTTCCTCCATGGCCACCCGGTGCGGCATGGGGTGCTTGCTTGTTGAGGCACTGGTGAACTTGCCTTCCAGGCTACGTCCCCTCTGGTCTTGCTCTTGTCCGTATACCGAAGCGACTGAGTCATCGGCGTCGGGCGACATGAGCGCAATGGCGGCGGTCCAAGCGTAGCCTGCTGCCTGAGCCACCTATTAATTCTCTCGTTTGTCTCAAGGTTATATAATCAGTGCAAACCCGTGTTTGCACTTCCTCCGAAGGGAAGCCAGAGCGAAACCTTTATTTTCCTGACCGACTGCACTGCTCACAAAGCGCTTCCAAATTAGAAAATGATACATGCTCATGGCCATAACTTCACAGGAAGCAAGAACTTCAACGATCGCCGCTTGCAATCTGGCTGTGTTTGGCACTGTAACATTGTCTCATCTCCTCTTCAAGTTGCCCCTCTTGCTGTGCACCTCAAGTCGCTCTACTGCTACATACTACTGCTCCTACGTCCCGGGTTATAACAAGGTGGCTGGCTCCTCAGAATCTGAACACGTTTGTTGACTGTCTCATGACTCTCTGATATTGGAGTCAGATGCACAAGTGTTTCCATCTGCGTAACCTTGATCGTCTACCCTTTCGCTCTCGGGTAAGTGCCCACAACTCGTCCATTCCGGTCGTCCATTCCGGTACTACCTAATGCAGTTCCCAGAGGCTTGCGATGGCTGCCGCTGGTGGTTCTATCGAGCATATCCAGAAGTTGTCATGGGAAATCAAGGACGGGCCTACTCGGGACTTGCCCGAAGCGCTGTTTTTCCTCCCCGTTTTTTGGGCTAATCTTGATCCGTCGGGTATCCCAGGTCCCTAGCCCGCGGGAGCTTGATGCTCTGATCTCCAATTCTGCGACGCACAAACTGCCTAGTCCACCGTTCTTGGTCTTGCAGCTCCTCCGATTCATCCCGCTCATCCCGCAGCAGGCGCTGATGGACCTGTGGCCGCGCGTGTGGCCGTGGGCGTATTTCCTCGATGCATATCGTGACGTCCTTCCGACGGCGGTTTCTGCCAAACATCTCTACGAGGTGGTTTTCCTGTATGTCGATCGCATCCCCTTCAGTCTGGTCGCTTCTTTGCAGGGCTTTCGAACCTTCGTCGCCATGGCTTGGAAGGTTTTCATTGCGACCGGAAATCCCCAGCCTTTGGGATTGATCCAGCTTATGCATTTCATCGATGCAGATTCTGCTACTCCGATCCCCCAGGCGCATGTTGCAGAGTATGCAGCAGGCGCGGGCGGGACTTTGGATCAACTCGCCGATGCAGTTTGCCGGCATTTAGCCATGGCCGAAGAATCCATGAATTCGGACTTCTTCCACAGCGGCGTTCGTTTCTGCATGGCCATCGAGTTCCGGCGCACATCACCCACGGCTCCCGATCGCAGCTCATTTCATCTCTTGCTTTGCCGTCGAGGAGTTGTAGAACTACTGACGAAGTTCTCGCACTCAATGATGTTGATGATGGGGGAAAATTTGGGCGAAGAAAGTACTCCGGGTGTGGTAACCGACTGCCTCTCGCTATTGGTCCTCGAAATCTCACATCCTCGTGGTCATTTGTCGATACCTGAAGCCATACGGTCAAGACTTCTGAACGTATTGGTTCTTCTGCCTACCAGGTATTCTTCCGCCAACCATCTCGGTCTGCTTCGCAAGATCCTGGAGACAGTGACAACCTCGACAGTATATTATTCGGTTCTACAAGAGTTGCAGCCGTTTATCGTCGCAACGTGCGGCGATATACTTGGTCCAAACCCAACACCATCTCCACTATCCGCCGAGCTGACTATCTTCTGCAAATTGGCTCTGGAGCGGGGGGACGTCAAGCTTGACATCGATTCTGCAGACCATGCTTCTTGGAGTGGGTGCGATAATCTTGAGGTATACTGGTCAATCCTTCTTGTCCTTCCGGACGCATGTACTCATTGCCTCCACAGTGCGGCAAATTAATGAAGACAAGGGAATTCAGATCCTGCGCTGGATGTCGGACCATGCATTATTGCAACAGGGAGTGCCAAAGAGCCGACTGGCGTTTTCATCGTTCAGTGTGCCGAAATCTGCATTTAGTCTACCTTGGCGAGTTTTGCATTTCCCGAACGAACGATGATCTCTGATATCGCAGTCAGATGATCCGCTCGTCAAGCGTGACAAGTCCCTCATGCGAGGCTTGGTGCACCGGACCTACAACGATAACAAGACGAAGATCTGCGACATACAGCTTGAGAACATGCATTCACCCGTTGGCCGCGCGTTCTATATCTGTCTCGACTATTCTATGGGTTACCCAATCATAGATTCGCAGCCCTTCGCAACCCGCGACGAGGCGGCGGAGTCAGGGGATCATCCACGCGCCAGACCTTTCGAGGTGTATCAGGCGGACCAAGAGGAGCGCGCGTTGCAAGACCTGCGCATCCAGTTGTTCCTTGTCACGTTCCCGGGCCAACCGCTCCGCATTTTCGCGCTGCGAATTCACGACGAGTATTATAAGCTCCTATTGCAACGCGGTATTCCGGATCCCGAGAGCATGACGGATCAGGAAGCAGTCGAAGTGCATCAGAGAGTGCAGGCCCTGAAGGCGCGGCTAGGCGTCCATTTGCTCTTTCAATGAGTCGTCGTGATGGAAGTATTCCGTTTGCGCTCCACACTCAAAGTTGGCCAATGACAAACAGCGTGCCTGCGCATATCTAAATCAATGAATACATAGTCCTATCTTCTTGTCATCGCATGCCATTCAATTCCATACCCCAGGTAAGTAAATATAGTCATAAATAGTGCCTATTTCTTCTCAAACCGCGGCTTCACCTCCGTCGCCAAAAACTCCTGGATCGTTCCCAACTCTGGGCCGAGCGCGAGAAGGGCCGGATTCAGTACGGGCGTGTCGGGGTATAGTCCGCGCTCGATGTGCGAGACGAACTGAATTTGGGAGGTGTTTTAGTGACTGTGAATGAAGCCACGAACTGTGGGCACCTTGCAGAATGCACCATCTCTTCAAACGCGGGGCCGCCCATCGGCGGGGCGGTGGTGAAGGTAACCTCCACGCCAAGGACTGCGCAACAATCGAGTAAGCCACCTGTGGTGATTCATGGAAGAGAAACCGACACTGACAGACCTTGTGCGGTTTGTGCGACAAGCTCAGCATGTGGGATGAGCGCAGTGACTACTGGATACACGCTGCCGCAAATTCCCTTAGACGGGTCCGTGAAGTTCTTAAGCAGGGCGAGCACCACGACGGTCACGTCGCGCTCAACCCAGGTGTATGTCATCGGATCGTCAGGGCGGAAGTGCGGAAGTGCGGAAGTGCGGAACCGCCACGTCGTATCCGGTGGGTGTCTCCTTCAGCATGCCGTATCTAAAATTTATTCGAGCAAATAAGATTAAGAAGTTCGAAGGCCAACGTGGATGACGCACGTCCAGAAGTTCCCAAGGAAGGAGCCGAGATGGAGTGTCGCATTTGCAAGGCCGGAAGCACGTAAATGCTCTTCCACGGCGGCTTTTTCTAGCTCGACGAGATGAAGATAATGCTGCCGCAGAAATTGTCGTGGACGCACGCTCAAAATGCAAGGCATTCCGGTATTTTCCGCCAGAAAGCTTGATTAGACTTGTAGAGAGCTATTGTGCCACAATAGCTCTCTACAAGTGGTGCGTCAGTAGGTATTGCGATAGGCGGAAGACTTCATACGTAAAGATGAAAACTTTCACGCCGGCTTCCTTCGCTGCGTCAACCATACTGATTCCCTGGACAAGCTCATTCGGGCCTTCGCCCTCTGCTTTGAGCGGGAGAATAATGGCGGTGACCTGCATTGGCCACTGAGTGTAGGGCAGGAGGGGGAATAATGTCGTTCACCAAAAACCAGCTCGCTGCCTCGCAGGGTTATGTTCAGCGTTGCCCTGTCCGAAGGATCGCCCTTGACGACTTCGGCACCCTCCGCCCTGAGATTGAGTGCAGCCTCGGATTGACGATTGCGGGTGATCGCTCTTGGACTGAAGGTTCCGTCTTTCAGGAGCGCGCGCACAACGGCAGCGCTTATTGAACGAAACTTCCGTGTAAGCGCACTGGCAGACTTGAGAAGCATCGAGCGTACCTTGCAGACCTATGGCGCCGAACACTGAGACAATACGAGGGGACATGTTCATGTTCCCGATTCCTGGAAGATTTCGATATTGGGAAGTAATCCAAGAGGCCCCTTATATAGTATGGTGTCGACTCGGCTGCAGGACTTCAACGTTCAAACGACCAGTCGGATGCGGCTTCGGATAAGCTTCCGCGGGTAATCGTATTGGCTCAACCGCGCTCTTGCAGTTCTTGCTTTGGTATGCTGCGATGATCGGACAAGGACGATTGCCTTGGTTGATTCGTATCCGTATCTCGCTCGTCGCTCAGGAAGACGATTTGCGTATTTCCCCCGGCAATTATGTGTGGCAGTTGGTGCGGAGTAAGTCTCCGTCTCCTGCGCATAGCGGCCGTCGCGGAAGAGCGTTTCGCCCTGGTCAATTTCAGTACGCAGGATCGTGGCCTGGAGCTCAAGACTCACAAGGAAAGAACGCCCTTGGCCCAGCGGGAAAAGACAGCAAAAAAACGTAAACGCATAATCGAAGTTCGCTCAGCCCCACCTGCTGCCGAACCGTGCGTGAGATTGCATACGAGGGTCGCGGACTCTGTTGCTCCCGTCTGCGTCTGGGGGAAAATCATCGCATTTCGGCATATTCCATTACATCCAACACGCAGACGATCGGGACAGCAGTGGGAAGTGAAGAAAGAAGACATATCGCAGAATTGCACCTGAAACCGTTAGCTTGTTTCGAAAGGAGAGAAGCACGTAGTATGTACCTTAGCGCCAGGAGTGTACCGGTGATAGCATCTTTCCTCAGGCCAGCCTCTCGTCGACCGAACCTAACGAAAGCATCTTGTCAGCTGTGGTGGAAAAAAATTCGAATGCAGAACGCACGACCAATTTGTCCCGTTGTCCGTTTGGTAAGCGTGTCCAGTAATTATTACCCGTGAGGACCCCTCGCTGCCACTAATCTGTATAGCCGTACGCCGCCAGTATGACGAAGCGAGGGTCGCTTGCAAAGGCATCCAGCGCGGGGAGGTAAAATGACTTCGGTTCCAAAACGAGGAGGGCGCGTAGACCACATGCCACTTGGGGACATGGGCGGTAATGCGAGGTGTGTGAGCAACGGAAGGTCGGCTAGGATCATCCGCCAGCGAGCAACGAGGTCCTCAGAGGACTATCCAGCCCTATGCCGGGCCTGTGGGTGAGCTGGGAAAACCCTGCCGTCTCTAAGTATTTGTTTTACTGCGACGACGAAAAAGCTAGGCGAAGATGACGGTATTGATATCTTGACCTGTACGTCGCGGACGGCATTTTCGGCGATCTGAGCAGTCCACACATCGTGGGTGGGGTTGTCGGCCATGATGAGGGTATACAGCAGGGGCTCTACCCTATGGGAGATGTTTTAACCACTGCGCCGCTGAATCCTGTGTCGCACCGATGCTTCACCCGTCATGCCACGCGCATCAACTTTGGGATGCACACCTGCCGCCAGCTCGAATAAACGGCGCTCCAGATCAAGGGGAGATCTAGACTCGAGGCAGTCGCGATTTTAGCCTAAGAGAATATTGATGACAATCGATCAATTCGCGGGCGAAAAAGAGACTGGAGCTTAATCACCGGGAGCTACAACCGTCGACCCTTTTGGCCGTCGGTTGTTTTGACTTAGAAAAATTTCGGTGTAGAAAAGTTTCAAACTTTCTCTGTTGAAATTCTGAGTAGACAGTTCTGTGGGGACTCTTTCCAGGTACGCAGTCTATTGGTTATTGAGTTGAATTGGTTATGTCGGCCTCTGCTGAACGGCGTTTACTGGCGAGCTTTCACGCCAAGCCGAGGCAATTACGTTTGATGATCACTGATATCGTTATCGCTGATCACATGGCTGTTTCGAAACGGCGTACATTTTCTCGATTATTGCTCTCCAAACTGCTCGATTCGTCAAGTAAACCACATGGAAAGCCTTCTGCTGCGATTCCCCACAGAACTGTCTCTTCAGATTCTCATATAAGAAAGTTTGAAACTTTTCTACACCGAAATTTTTCTAAGTCAAAACAACCGACGGCCAAAAGGGTCGACGGTTGTAGCTCCCCGTGATTATCTCCCAGCCGCTTCGCCCGACACCCTTTGATCGACTATCATCAAAGTGCAGTTGTTGGGCGTCCGGTTGTGTTCGAGCCTAGGGGAGATCCGGGGCCGCTTTCTGTGCTATTGCGGTTTGGGCTGAAAATACGGACATGGCGGTTCTGGTCAAGGAGCGCCGGAAGCACATGGCCCGCCATGTGACTTATGATGCCATCAACCTCTTGTTCCCAAACCACCACCACCGTGAATCGTCGCCCTCGGCCGCAGGCCAGGATGAACATCAGATTGGCCAAGGTGAGCTATGTACTTGCCAGTATGCCACCAGTCTATCTGGTCGGGCGTGCAATTTTACCAACGTGGCACAATCAAGCCTGACTTAATCGAAAGCCGGACGATCTGCTCGCTATGCAGGCAGCGAACCTCCAGAATCTTCCCGAAAACTACACGTTACAATTATGTCAGCCCTCATCCCCCCTTTGCCACTGTCTTTTTATCACTGTGTGCAGGGATCTATCACCTCGTCACCTGGCCCCAAATTTCCTTCGTCGCCGAAGATCATAAGGGACGCATCGTAGGTTATGTCTTAGCAAAAATGTGCGACAAAGGAATTCCGCGCGGTGGAGAAGGTTCTCACTCACATGTTGCAGAGACGAGCCGGAGGAGAATGACGGTGGCGATTCGAGCGCAGACGTTCATGGCCACATCAACTCCATTTCTGTTCAGCGCACATACCGCCGTCTCGGTCTCGCTAAGAAGCTCATGTTGTTATCCCGTGCGTCTGGCTCTTCCTTTTCGTCACCACGCATGCGATTGAAATTACTTTTGCAGAGGACGCGATGATAGCGGTGTATAAAGCCTCGTTCGTGTCACTGCATGTCCGAGAGTCGAACAAGGCTGCCATATCGCTCTACCGCGATGCTCTCGGATTCCAAGTCAAGGCAGTGGAGGCAGGATATTGTTCGTGTGTTTTCACGTTCCATCTTCGACCGTTCTCATCTTTTTCAGACGCGGACAAGGAGGACGCGCTGTCGATGCAACTCGCGCTCCATACATAGGAATCTCTGGTCATCACGCAGCAGCCTCGCGCTGGGCTTTGCTGCCTGGCGCCGATTCATGCTATCATATAGTATGCTGGAAGGATGGACTTCTACGACAGAGGAGGAAATGTACAAGCAATCTACATCATTTCGTACTGCTGCTGGAGTTGACGAAGTTGGTATGCTAAGAAGCAGTCAGCTCGTTTCATACGACTTCGATGTGAAACTCACCAATGAGCGGGCAACCCACCGTATAAATACCCATCGTTTCCATTCCCGCGCGCAGCTCACCAACCAGCCCTACCTCCGCCGGGCTGGCGGCGGTCTCCCACGCAGTGCGGAACACCTGCATTCGATAAACCTCATCCATCAGGACGTGGCATGCGAGTGTGCACAGCGCACCAACCACCGGATGCGTAATCGACCGGTCGCCAATGCGCGCGTCTCCGAGAACGTCGAGCACAGCGCGCGCGGCAAAGAGGCATTTCACCTGCGCCTCCGCCTCAACGGTGGCGGGGCCCCGGTGGAGGCGGATCACGGCGGCCGCAGTAAGGGCGTGCGTTAAGGCCAGCGTGCGTGCGGAGGCGCTGTCGGGATAGAAGAGGTAAATTGGAGGCAGCGCCTGCCAGAACCCCATTATCCGGTGGTCCAGCCACACGTGGGATGTCGTGTATGCTGCGAGTTCCTGCGGCTGAAGACCTGTGGAATAATCGACTGTCAGGAATTTATGCCTGGACCAAAGGAAGAAGACGGACTTGGCGACCAACCCGCACCGAGGCGCGTGGCTCGGTAGAGAAGGACACACGCCTTGGCGTGCAGCATGCAGATTGGGCTTGGTGGGAACGAGTCTTCCGTGAGGAAATGTCGTATACTTCCTTGCTCTTGGACGTCCGGAGGTAGCGTGCCGGCCTCGTAGTCTCCGATCTCGAGCGGCCAAGGTGTGTCGATCTGCGCGCCTGGGGACTCGAAAATGCAGAACGACACGCTCGCGGAGGGATGGGAGATGTTGAGATGGCTTTGTAGACATGCGACAGCCCAAAACGCACGAATGCGCTCCCCCTCCTCGATAGCGTCTGCGGGCGCAGCATATATCTCCGCCAGGACGGGGACGCCAATGAGAGGCGACGCACATGGGCGCGCCGCTCGGACTTTGTGCAGTTGGAATCCTAGGGCCAGAGTCGCAGCTCCATTGGCATAAAACTCAGCTTCAAGAAAACGCTTCTGGCGCAGGAGGTACGTTGAAAGTAGGATCTGGGCTTGAATGGTGTGCAAAAGGTGCGTCGGGTGTTCGTGGGATATTTCTGAGGAAATATGCTTTTGCGCGCGTTTCAGGAACGCCACCTCCGAAGAATTCAGGAGGGCCGATGGGTCAGAGAGATGAGCACCCCACAAATATACGACATGGAGCAGAGCGGGAGCAGGGCGGCGCTTGTCGTCCATGGGTAAATTAAGGAGTACAGCGTCAATAAATCGCTGGGGGTGTAGGAAAAAGCCGAATTGTGTCGCATGAGGAAGAAACGATTGCAAGCTATGGAAATTGCGGGTGTAAATTGAGGATCCGCGACATAGCAATGAGGACGTACAGTGCGTGTCTGACTTCAAGCGGAGGCTCTGGTATATCCTTGCGGCGCCTCTTAGTTTGTGCATCCGCCGCACGGGCCGAGTTCTCTGACGAAACTGAGGATTGCGATCCGGAGATGAATCCACCAAATATAGGTGAGGACTCGCCGGAGGACGTTCCGCTGAGAGGGGAATTTTGTGCAGAACGGCTGGCGGTTGCCGCGGGGGAATGTGCAGCGTAGTTTGAAGGACCAGCTCGCTTTTCCAGCTCGAATAACTGCGTTTGTAAACGGTACACGGTATTTTCCAAGTCTTGCGTCCGAGAGGTTGTGTCGCTGTACTCGCACGGGTCCTCCTTGGGAACACGCGTACATTGACTGCAAACTGGACGCTGCAAGAAAGAACCCTAATCAATCGGAGACTTCGGGGAAGTGAATGCACCTACCGCTCCATCGCACCTCTGCATCGCAAAATTCAACCGCAGTCAGTGACACTGAAGGACTGATACAGCGAAACGACGTGCAATTTTTAGATGTCTGGGGAAATGGTCAGAACGGTGCAAGGACGATGGGTTGAACATGGACCCGGCACATACCGGCAATTCAAACAGGCTTTCCCCCTCCTGAGAGGTGGGCCACGTGGTTCACGTTGTTTCTTCTCTGCAGCCATGCTATCCAAAAGGTGGGTGCGAATTATGGGAAGGGAGATTGGAGAGCCAAGAATGACCTATAATGGGTCATTCAAGGGTCATTTATAGAACCGGTTAGCTATTCCCAGGTACGTCGGAGCCTATCTGTTAGGCGCTGGGTTTCTGTTCCAAGCTTTACCCACTACCGTGGCATGGAGCGAAGGGATGGGCCGGCGCTCACTTTCAACCAGAAAAGATGTCGGAGGACATTGCGCCGGGCAGGTAATTACACGGGTCCGCAGCAAATTGTCAGCAGAGCGATGCTACCGTTACAAACTCTTGATCGTGATGTCAATTCACCATCTGTTCTCTCGTCAAACCCTTCGTTTACGAGCCGGCGGCTGCAGCCAGATCTGCAGGCTTATGGAGGTTTATGCAGGCGGATGCAGGCGGATGCATGCCGATACCAAAGGCACGGTGCCGATCCTCTACCCGTCTTCACAGAAAATGTATTCTCGGTGTCCTGACCGGAGACCGTCGGGAACGATGGGTTTGGGTTACGGTTCCGTGGTCGTCGGTACGTCGGCATGGGCCCCGACGGCGCTTCTGGATCTAACCCTAGTATCGCTGAAACACGGAGCTGTGGGAGAAAGATGAATCGATATCTACTCCGTTGTCAGGGTTGAGTACTTCGTCTATGAACTCGGACAATCTTTCTGCCCATGCCAGAGTTTCCGAGGCAGCTCTAGAGGGATAAGTATACTCCCCAACGGATCTCGGAAGACGCCGGCGCACAAGCACTCGGCGTTCGCTGAGAATCCTGAAATCCTCTCCCATCTTCAAGAAGGGACGACAGAGACTGGTGATAGCAATGTTAGAAAGTGCTGACGATAAGGTGATTGATGACGAACGCATACAGAAATTTCGCAAGTTATCCGGAGCGGCAATAGTACATATACTACACGATACATGCTATGAAAGGGGGGACGGTAAGCCTGGGCGGAGACCGGCTAAGAGAATAGGTTACCTCCGAGTGCCTCCCGCAAACATTTTCTGGGCGCTTTTGGACGCGTCGAAATATTACATCGAACCTAATTCGACGCCGCATATGAAGTTCGTCGGTTGGAAACCTGGGGTTTTGGTCATCATTACCTCATCTCTGCGTTTCCCTTGTTTCTGAAGGGATAGCGAGCCAAATGTATGCGCTGAGGGTCGGTGCTGGGCATTAGAAGTTTGTTGAAGGAATTGGCCAGATGTTTTTACCTGAATCCCTCGAAGAAAATGGCACCAAGGTACATGGTTGCATATCGCCCAGAATTGAGATGGTTTACCCTACGGGCCTAGAAGGTGGCACTGGGTAGTCAGTGGTTCAGAACAAGACGCGCATTGACGCCGCACGCTGCGTACAGACCTTTCAAGCTGCGTAGCAGCCATGGAAGAGCCATGGATAGTCACTGCCTATCGGGGAGTCAAACAAATGGCTGCCAATGCACGTCTTACCCTTTCACCGAAGGAGTGCCCCGGGCCCCTGCCAGTCACAGTGGGCAAGCAAGCGAGGATGGGGGAGTGTTTCACGGAGCTTCTGCAGCTGGAGAATCGCCTCAAGTTTGCATTTTCCAGCGCCTATCCAAGAGCCGCATCAGAATTGAGTCCACTTTTGCCCGCGCCATGGGCAGGGATTGGGATGGCTCTGGGAGTTGCCTGGGAGAGGGCAACGAGAAATTGATGGAATCACTGATAGGTTGTTGTTATTGTGCAAGGCCTTCAACTTTTCTCTCACGCTCGCTCCTTGCTTCGTGCCACCACAATGCCACCATGTACCACTGTCCCTCCTGCGAATTCTCGGAAATGCAACGCTTTGTTCATGGCGCAATCTCTCATTCTGCTGGGCATTCCCGACGCACGGTCCCAGAGGCAGCCTCATTGCTTGATTCTTGAGATTTCATGTGGTCAGGACTCGGGGTCGCCCTGGTGGCAGACAACCGTGATTACAAGATGGTGGAGTACGATCGGCGGAATCTCTACCGTGTCACTCATACAGGTATCGTGCCGATGTTGAAGAAGAATTTCGAAGGGGACGCACGGAATCGCGCTGATTTATCGTCGTTTTCTCTACAAGGCACGCGCCTGAATCGTATACACTCAAGCTCAGCGAAACGGTTGCAAAAAAGGCTGCGTTGGCGGTGCGATATTCTGCGCATATCTTCGAGGAATAAAAATTCCATGGTTGTCAGTGTTTTCGCATTCTAATCCTGGTAGTATCTCTCTGATCATTCAGACGCCAGCGGGATCCTTCATTATCGCACGTAGCGAGATTAAAACTCGGGGTCAAAGGGCGGAAGTCACAGCGACGGAATACTTGATGCGCTCTGACACGACACGATCCCTGATCCAACGGCCACGTCACTTGGAAAGAACGAAGCGTTTCGCGACTCATATTCATCCACCTCGACGCTATCGCTACGCGACGTATTAGCGAGGGACCTCCGACGTTTCCAACTCTTCTTTCGACGCACTCTGGACGCGTTGGCTTTTGTCGTCTCTTCTTACGAGTCTTCCTGTGCCTGCGAATTCTAGTTTGGATCGCAGCCTCATTTCGTGCTGTCTCACGCGAGAAGGGCCGGTGAATAGATTGGTCCAGTCAGCTCGCTTGCTTCTGAGTCGCCTTCTAGAACGCTGGTCTCTGAAGTCTCGTCCAGGACGCTGAATAGGCTTTCCAATCCGATTGGTGTTGCACCCGCGATGCGTGGATAGGCATCGGCCTCGGCGCTGCGATCTTCACGCTGGGCACACAGGCTCCGGGTGTCCTCTCCAGCGAGCGCGTAGCTTCAAGGCGCTTCTGAGCCGGTGTACTTCCAAGCCGGGCGTCTCGTTTGCCTCCTCGGGTCGGATAGAATCTCGTCCACGGCGTCCTTGGATCACTGCGCCTGCACCCAACATGTCGCTCCCTCCCAGCCGGACGTCTAGACGGGCAGCTCCGGGCCACGAGGAGTCTTGCCGGGACATTGCCATGGCGCTTGCTGCTCATGTTTGGCGTACCACGTAATCAACTACCCATGCCCCACAGTGCCCAGGTACCTGGTCTTACGTGAACTCCCTGGAGTCGTAGCACTGACACTTTGAATCACCGGTCGTCACAGAAGACTGCTGCCCTGTCCATAGAATCCTCAGGGACCTGGTTCCTCGCACCAAGTAAGTGCTCCATCATCGATCAATAGTATCGCGCCGAACCTTCTTTGATCAGCAGCCATTCATCTCCCTCAATCTTCGCTTGCTCAATCCACGGACTTTCGGGCATGGCGCTGCGCGTTATTTTTGCTCGCCCATCCCTCACCTTGTCGCCGTAGGTGGTCGGACACGCGGTGCCGCAGTAAATTCGGTTCGCGATGTTCGATCCTTCACAATGCTACACGCAAATGGAAGGATGTATCAAATGGACCCAGGTGCCTCCCTCCGCCACCCACGGTGTAGTTGCGTATAAAGACAACTGCTATGCTCCACCTGTCGCTATCCCCCAGGCCATCCCATATATCCCCTAACATGCCTTCGTTCTTTGTGCAGCCGGAAAAGCAACTCAAATCCCGGCCCTCGACGTCGCTCTTGAGACGATTCAACGAGCTTTACAAACCCTCTGCGACGCCTTTCTCTTCCTTGGCGCTTACGCCGAAGGGTTCCCGGACAGAGAAGACCCTTTTCGATTTGGAGCAGCCAGTGCGCGTCTCTCTCTTTCCCCTCGACACCAATGCAGCTCGTCGCAGTGAGTCGTGTCCGTATTCACACTTCGTACTATTCCTAACCACCCGGTATGCAAGATTCCTCTGGCGATTCCGAATCTAGCAGCTCGCATTCCGAAGCCAGCTCTTCACGTCAGACTTTAGACTCATCGCCGAGCTCAGAGGCTTCGCCAGCTACACCGCTCCGCCCGCAGCGCCCTCAGATTAAGCCCCTGCGTCCGGCACTCAAGCAGACAACTAGCTGGAACTCCACATCGACGCGCTCGAGCACCCATGGTACGTACTTCTCCTCCACGCTGCCTCTGGCCGGTATGGGCATTCGCTGACCCCATAATCAGACCTCCACGTGTCCTTCGTAATTCCTTCTCGGCCCGATCCCGCGACGTTTACGATGCACCCCCTATTTGAGTACACGCACCTCGACCACGCACCGGTTTCATGCGACGTGCTGTATCCTCCTTCCTCGCGCAGCATCCTCGACCGATCTACGCGCGAGTCGATTCCCTACGAAACGCTGGACGAGCCGGCGACAGAGCCTGCGGTCTACTCGCAGCTTGTGCTCAAGTGCGAGCTCTTCCCTTGGGAAGTTATCGTTCACCCGAACGCTGCTGGCACTGCTCCGGCCAAATCCGCACGTTTCCCTTTCACGCGCCGGCGGCCGGTGACGAACCTGGACGTGCTCTTTGCGCTGTATGACGCGCTGTCGGAACGCCTCACTGAGGACGAGTGGGTGCGCTTAGGGAACAAGAGCCGTGCCCAGCGGCGCATCTCCCACGCGTACGAGCAACGTTGCATCACACTCGGCGGCGGTTGGGACGCTGGCGTCCGACGCATCGACTGGCTTGACGGTCACACGCGCCTCGTCGGCATCGAAATGGTGCCCTCGAAGCACGGCGTCGCTCCCGACGTCGCCATGCTTGTTTTCAAAACCCCAGCATGATCATGACACCTCTGTGGGACTCATTCTTTTACGGACGAACTCTAACGACTATCACGGACTTGACGCGTAGTAAATTATAATCTTATATGGACGCTTTCGCGAGCCCAGTCTATAGCTTGTATGTACATTCGGTGTAGATTTTAGACGAACATTCAATATTACGGTCTTGGAAAGTCAAAACTGTGACTAAATTGCGATCTTGTATACGGTGAATACGGCGCAAGATCCACAGGGAGTGGCGTTGCCCTCTCCATTGCCATGCTTAAACCATAAATCATCACTTTGCGTTCAACCATATGAGCCTGATGAGCGAGCTTCGCAAGGAGCACCCTTCTTATCACAGTATAGCATTTTAATACGGATCTTCGTAGGTTGCCTGCGCCTTGCGCGATGCATGGGCTTATCCGCCAAATCGACGTCGCAGAGACAGGAGAAGATCTGCGTGATCGTGTCTGCAGCCTCCGCCGAATATGTGACGGACAAACGGGTTCGAGAGACATATTCGTGCAAAATGCCAGACTTACCATCAAGAATCCGTTCGCGTCTGCCATCAGAGACGTTGCATCGAAAGGCAGAAAGGGCGGCTCCGAACGTTTCCTCGCCGATGGGCACGCAGTTGATTCTCAAGCTCGGGGTAACTAAGCCCGAGGAAAGTTTATTCCTCCGTACCCAAAGGCACCGAGGAAGGTAAACCCAGCTGACCAGATGTCGCAAGGGATGGTGACGGAGCGTTACCTGACAGGTACGACGGACAGGCAGGATAAAATGCTGCTGCTGTGTTCAAGTGAGTCCTCTGCCGAGAGCCACCGATGAGCGACGTTTGCCGTGCCGCACATGTCGGAATGACGGCGCCCTTCCTCACTTCACTTAAGTACGTTAAGCTTCGATGTATGAGTCTGGAGGGCAATGCAAGTGGAATGAACAGGGACCGGACCATGCCGAGTGCTACTTTCTGGAACGTGAAAATGGCCAGTTGAAGTCGTATGCATATTTCAACCTCCTGTCCAACTCCCCGCTTTCAAGATGAGGTTTCAACCGTTGCAATCTCCATTGAGCTTACTGTCATTCACCAAGATGACCAAGGAAATCGTTGATGGTTGAATCCACCTAGGACGGCCCACCTCGGAGGTCTTATTCTTTTTCTGTTGCGACGAAAGCTCCCAATGATCAGTGGCCACAATGCCAAAAACAGAACGCCGCACGGGAAAGAGTAGCATTTGAGATCGTTGGAATGGTTTAGAATCGAAAACGGCGACAGACGGCGACTCTTATGACCTCGTGGGAAAGTCGAAATTGCATCTAGATCTAGACCCCAGTCGGATCATGCCGCGCACAGCCTTGGCCCTCAGATGGCATATAAGCGGAGGCAACCTATCTCCGTCCCAGGCAACACGAGAGCAACGCCCACCGCCAACTATGGAGTTTGAACCGCGCCCTCGGATCCAATTCCAAGTGTCTGCCAATAGCAGAGCTCCTCTCGTCGGCGCCTTCAAACGACGCAGGGTTCCGACGTATGTGTGGGCGACACTCTTCACAGCATTCGGAGGTTTCTTGTGGGGTTATGACACCGGATCGTACGTTGGCCAAACTAACGCGCACGATTTGCTGACCCCAAACAATGTATAGTATTGGCCCGATTATTGTGATGCCTCAGTTCGAAAAACAGTTCGGATTTCTTTCTGCCACCGTTAAAGGACTGCTGATTTCGTCCATGATTGCGACCGCTGCATTGGCTGCTCTGTTTTCTGGTGCTTTGTCCGACCGCATCTCCCGCACCTATACTATCTCCCTTGGAGCATTTGTGTTCTCCGCAGGGTGCGCCATCGCCTGCTCTGCCAAAGCCCTGCCACAATTTTTTGTTGGCCGGTGCATAGCAGGCTTTGGAGAAGGCATCTTCACCTCCAGCATAACCGTATATGTCATGGAAATATCGCCTACATCAAAACGCGGTCGGACAATGGCCACTGTACAGCTTTTCAATACGATTGGTGTCACGGCTGGTAAACTTACCAATCTCTTCAACGCGTAGGTCTAACTTTTCGACTCAAGGATACTTCACATGCTTCGGGACCGTTAAGCACGCCGGGAGCTTTTCCTGGCGGCTGCCATTGGTTCTGCAAGCAATTGTGGCAATTTTGCTCGCCATTGGTACCCCCTTCTTTCCGCACTCTCCGCATTGGCTTGTGAGTGTCGATCGCCGGGTGGAAGCCGAAGCAGCAGCTCTCGTACTGGGGCTCAATCTTTCCGAGATTCGGAAAGAGGAAGCAACTGCTGAGGGAGGGAAGGCAGCGATCGTTGCCAAACAGTCTTGGAAAAAACAGGCGAAAGAACTATGGGCTAAAGATGTCCGGTTCCGGACTTTGTTCGGTTTGTTTCTCATGGGGATGCAGCAGGTTCGTTTCGCAATTCCCGATCTTACGCTCTCGGCCCTCACAGCGCACTACTAGGCTTCTGGAATCGATGCCGTCCTTTATGTCAGTTGTGCGTTATTCGATTGAGTCGTGGTCTCATTTCGTTTCTTAGTACGCACCGGTACTCTTCCAGCAAGCTGGTCTATCCACTATCTCGGCCTCCTTCCTTGCTTCGGGGGTGACCGGCATCATCATGGTGGTTCTGACTGCCGGGTGTCAGTTTTTCC
Organism: Mycena vitilis; assembly: GCA_029203975.1. Taxonomy (NCBI): domain Eukaryota; kingdom Fungi; phylum Basidiomycota; class Agaricomycetes; order Agaricales; family Mycenaceae; genus Mycena; species Mycena vitilis. Next base: position 191,150 of record JARGYF010000076.1, read on the forward strand.
AAGACAAGTGTAGGTCACCCATTCATCACCGCCGGTTTACGCTGAAGACATCATCCCTCAGGGCATCGGCGCACACAGATGATCAGCGGGGGTTCTTTTATGGCGGGATCCATGCTCCTCATGGGCATCCTGTACGCCTCTGAAGCCGCACAGACCAAGACGGGTGGGCGCACCGTGATCGCGCTCATCTACATCTTTGTCGCCGCCTTCATCTCAACCTGGGCGGTCGTCACTCGTATCATTGCGAGCGAAATACAGCCAAGGCGCACACGGGCGCATGCCACTAGCCTCGCGCAGTGTTTCAACTGGGTTTGCTGTCGCATCCCATTTTCAATCTGCTTCTGACGAGGGCTTTTTTGTCAGGCGGTTAACTGGGTGATAGCATTCTCCACGCCTCTATTCCTGACCCGCTCAACCTCGGGGCCGTACTTCTTTTTCGGAGCTTGCTCGCTAGTGACTGTCTTGGTTTGCCTCGTTTTCCAACCCGAGACCAAAGACCTCAGTCTCGAGATGCTCGATCAGCAGCTTCCAGAGACGAAGCTGCAGTCTGCGATGAAGAAATACTTCAAGTCCCACACTGGCCAATCGACGGCTATCGAGCTCGCCCCGGGGAACATAACACGCGTAGGAACGTAAGTCGCTTGTATTCAAATGCAGGGCCGCAAACGCAGGGCCGCCGATTGAGAACTGGATAGAAACTTGCCCTCGCGCTGACTGTACTACTAGTACCTGTTCTGTAAAATCTCTATCATGAACGTTCCTCGCTGTGTGACAAAGCTTTCATTCCCGAGAGTGAGAGCGCAACATACAGAAAAATGCGTGGGGTTGACTAACGGGCGCTGTTGCGTGTGTTCGGTTGCCTCACAGATTTTAACTCGTCTTGATCGGACTGGTTCTCGTTGATCGGGAGCCCTTCCACATGTCGCCTATCTCGCGCGCTGGAGCCTGGATGCAGCTTGACGGCATAAAAAAAACATGCGGGATTAACTAACACAATTCAACTGTGTTCAATGTTTCAGCGCGTGGCTGCGGGTGCGGGTGCGGGTCAAGGTCACCTGCGACGGCTCGGGTCCGTGCCGATTTCAGCGGTTGCCTCCCTGTTTACAAGGCAGTATGCAACATACTACTACTTTGAATTCCAACAAGTAAGTCATATTGTTGGAAATTTGAATTATATTGTCGCCAGGTTCATCCAGTTATTAACGTTGACCGAGTTACCTCGAATGTCGGGAACAAGCTAGTGCCGATTCTGATAATATCAGCTCAAAGCTTGAGATGAGGAGCAAGGACTAAGTTGATCATTTTGTAATGAGTCCGAAGAGGTAAAAATCTCATTCTCTGGGAACGGCAGCAGACCAATGATAAATAGAAAGGTCGCCGCTTGCTTGATCGGCCGGTCATCAATTTGAACTACTCGTAACTTAAAAATTCAGCAGCCGGCTCGTCGGAGAGGACTACTGCGTCTAGCGTGTGAGACCTGGAGTATATTTTCAACATGTTGCTATAACTCAGAGAATGGATCATTTGACAAAGTTATGACTGGTTCTATGATAGAAACCCCAATACAGTCAGCCTTATACGCCGCCCGCAAGTGTGAACCGCTTGCGACATCGCCCCCGCAGTCCCCGGATTGTGGAATTCTGTCCAAATTTTGAGTAAGCATCCCGTTCTCTAAACAATCTATTTTTCGAACAGTTACGGAGATTTGTACCACCAAGCGTATGTAGAGTGTCGGAAACTCTGCAAGGTCGATGTTCCCGCAACCAATCTATTTTTTGAACAGAACGATGTCACGGAGATCTGTATAGAATGCCGGAAACCCTCGACCGTCGATGTTCCCGCAGCTCGGGCTAAATTTTATAAAGAGAGGGAACTCTCATGGTCAACCCTAATACGCTTCAGCATCGCAACCCACCTGCGCAATCCCCCACTGTTGCTTTTGCGTACGGACACAGAAGCTTTTTACACAAAGCCCAAGCCGTATAGTGAGGACCCAATCCACTCGTGGAGACCTGTATCTGACGGCGGAAAATTAGGAATATCACCTCGGGAACCAGCCGAGATGAATGCTGAAGACTGCGGACTGGGCTACCAAGGTCGATATACTCCCCTTTTCTTGAACATCCATCCGCGCAGCACAAATCTGACTTATCCATAGTGCCAGTTTTCCACGACCTGGACGATTTGGATGCGATTCGGAGGACATTCTACAGGGATGGCATTGCCTATGTCCAGGGCGTCGACGAGGCTAGCCTTGTTGCCCTTGGGAACCATTTTGGTTCCATCGTCAAGCCTAGGAACGAGGCGGGCAAGGGTACAGGTGTCAGCAACATCCGTTTCGCCCCCGGTCTCGTGGGCAAAGGGTACAGCTCGCAGGAACTCTTTTTCCACACCGATCGGAGCGGATGGGACCTCCCGCCGCGGCTGCTCATCACCACGCTAAAAGTCAAGTCCATCTCCGGCGGCCACTCCATGCTCGTTGACGGCCACGCGCTCCTGATGCACCTCCGGCTGAACGAGCCATTCCTCTATGGGTTGATCACCTCGCCCAAGTACACCAGCTTCCGCGGCGACGACGGCAGCTTCACCCCGCGGCCCATATTCGATGAGGCCACGGGCATCCTTCGCCTGCGCTTCGACGATGGCGTGCAGCTCAGTGCTACACTCATCGAAAACTGGGGCAAATTCTGCGACGCCATCTACGCGCACTCTTTCGCGATCGCACTGTCCGAAGGGCAGAGCTACGTCGTAGACAACCACCGCTTTCTGCACGGACGCACCTCATTCACGGGCCATCGCGAGCTGCTTCGCGTGCTCGCCATACCCGCCACAGTCGTCCCGCCCACCAAGGCCATCCTGTTCGACGTGGACGGAACGCTCGTCCGCGCCGAGGCGTTGAGCAAGCATGCGTTCTTCCGCGGGCTCGCGCAGACGAGCGGGCGACCTATCACGCTAGAGAGCTCCGCCAACGTCAGCCTCCATGGCGTCACCGACCTTTCTCTCACGCGCACAGTTCTCGCGCACCACGGCGTCCCAGAAGACAAGTTCCAGGAGCTTACCACGGAGTTTTTGCAGAGCTACCCGCGTTATCTCCAAGATTCGCTCACAAATAATCCCGACACCTTGACCCCTCACGCCTGCACGCGCGTCGTCGAAGGACTGCGACTTCTCGTCTCTTTGATGCACAACGCTGAGCACCCTGCGATCTTGGGTCTCTTGACGGGAAACAGCCGGGCGGGGGCCGCGCTCAAGATCTCGGCGGCTGGAATTGATGTTGGTCTGTTCGACATGGAGGCGTCCTCGTTCGGGGACACATGCTGCTCCCGCCTGACACTGTTCCAAGACGCAAGGCGGGCAATTGAGGCGAAGGTTGCCGGGCCGATCGACCCCAGAGATGTGATACTGATTGGAGATACTCCGCTGGACGTGCAGTGTGCGGAAGCCGTTGGCGCACCGGTTGTCGCCATCGCCACGGGGAGCTATACATCGGAGATATTGAGCGCGTGTGGAGCGGACGTGGTGGTGGAGACGCTGCCGGAGGCGTTGGAGTTTATTGCGGACTTTTTGAAAGCCTGACGAACGACGATTCGTACTGTTTTGGCCGTGATACAGTGTGTGAAATTCATCGTGCTTGAAATAGTGTAGGGTGTTTACCATCGCCGCGAGGAGCTAAAGAAATTTTCGTGGTAAAGTTGATCTACAGAGCTTCAAGTTCGTACGCGGTGGGCTAATTTGAGGTGAATCTTACTGATGGACAGAATCAACCGCACCGCCGTCAGCCTGGATCGGACAGCATCACAAATTGTGCATGGAGCGTTTACCGGACCGATGCCGCATGTCTCGATGGGACGGGGTCAACTTCCCGCTGATGCATGAACGGTGTGCTCAGCGCTCCTTTTTCTTATACCGATAGTTTGGACCGCGCAAAACCCAGAGAAGTCAGTAACGAGCTAGGGAATGGATGGAGGCCCGAGGGCTTACCTTGCCACCGCCTTTGGATACCAGTCGAGCCAAATTCACGGGAAGGAGTGAGCTTTTGCCGATGAGCAATTAGAGACGTCACTGAGGAATAAGAAAAATTGCACGAGATAATGAAGATCCCAGGTTGGTGCTCATAGCGCAGAATCAGCCACCGGTGTGTGAACTGCAGAGATTCGAGATGGCGGTAGTCCCCAGCAAACTAGTCGCAGCATTGCGTTCCAGACGGCTCCACGACAATTTCACGAGGGAGGGACTGGACCTCGGATAGGTGGTGAAAGGGAGGAGCCAGCAAATACGAAGTTGAATTCCGAGGAACTGGCCGGTCTGCTTGTTACAAGCTCGTCCAGGCCAGCGACGCAGAACAAGAAGACAAGGGCCATCACAGCCACATCGGATCAATTCGGAGTGTTGCCAAGCACGCGCACATTCTCACCTCTTCTTGACCTCTTCTGTTCTCCCACCATCTCAGGCGACATCTATCTACGCTGGCCCACGCCAAATTCCAGGCAATACTTCCTAGGCAATTCCTTTTGTCCATCTCTTGCCCTCCCTTTGGGCTGAGCCTGAGGGCGATTCGATATTTCGATTGACCGATTAGTACTGTACTATTTCGATCAATTCGAACGGCCTGTGACCTGTGACCCGAACATTCGAACTTGAGATTTCGAAAATGGGCGTGGGTGGCCGTGACAGGTAGAAAATTTCGAAAATCAACGGCAGCTGGGGCATCGACTCTCCCACATATTACTGAGGGGCTTTGAGGCAACACAGAGGTGATGTAGAGCAGATACAAATTGAGATGGAAAGTTTACAGGAATGATCAAAACATGATCCTATTGACCGTGCCAGCTTGATCCGAGCAAGCGGCAATGTGATGTTGTGTTGTGCCGTGCGTATCCGTGCGCCGGAATCCAGCAAACAGCCGGCAGATGATAGTCAGCGCTCTCAGGTCGTGTTTTGAGCAAGGTTCGCGGCGCCATGCGCCGCGCGCGCGAAAATTTGGATTTTTTACCCGTTCTCTACGGTTTTGTGACATGTTTGGAACATTCGAAAATTGCTCTGGTGACCCGTGACAGGCTCGAAAATGTTCGAAAATTTTTCGCCTTGTGACGCGTGACATTCGAATTGATCGAAATAGTACAGTAGTACAATCGTTGTACAATCGTCTTGCTCTGCAGCTCTACGAAAACTCCGCCTTGGGACTGCCAGCTCGCGATATGATATACCGGTCAATCTGCCGATGCTATGGAGCCTGTTATCTTGGTCATTTGGGACCACACAACGATTTGTCTGCACCCAGTACTCAGCCCCTGGCATTTGCGCTGCTCATCTCAGATCTTGTACTCTCCACATAGGAAAACTCCTTGCCTAAACGCTCGTGGATTCTCAGGTAATTCCACCAGAGCTCGCTGTTCTCGGTCACCACCAGATCGAAATCAACACCATTCAGGGCGTCCAAGTGACTCCTGTGATTTCACAGCCTGTTTTGGAATATAGGAAGACCAGTCTCGAGGTCTTCCTCAGTTGGAGAGCCCCGCCGACTCGCCGTGCCAGCCACTGGCGGCACTTTGACCTAGTACATGTATATCTTTCGTCTACTTATTAATACTTATTCCATTTTCCGGCGGCTGTTCCCGCTCCGCCGACCTAAGAAATCATCCGGTGGTTTACGTCACATCAGCGAGAGTGACGTTTTCTGATTCCTCCGAGTCACGTCTTCCTCGTCCCTCATGGCGTTACCTCCTCCCCCACGCACCGTCACCGAATTCATCCAGCGGTACCAGCACCCAGTGATATCATCTATCAGTATAAACACGACGACCAAAGCCATCTCCAAGGCCGAACGTAAACTCACTCGGAAGCTTCAATCCGTCACGTCTAAATCGGATTGGGTGGACCGCCTCAAACCTCGCTACAACTTCGACGTCGAGATTCCCGAACATTACTACGCGTCACATTCCTGGCTACTCGGTGATTTCTACTCCTCGGCACGGGAGCGGTCCCTGGAGGAGAGACAGGAAACGGATACGCATAGGTTCCACGACCGTGTCCTTGAAGCGGCGGTCGACATTGTAACAGCCTATATTGACTTGGGAGGGACGTGCAACGGCCAACCATTCTGTAACGCTGCACGCGATGCGACATCGAGTTTGAAGGCTTCAGCGGGCTTCCGCACCGACGACTCCTTAATTTTTCCCGACCACGAAGTCACCATCGATGTTCCCGCGGTACAAAGATGGCTGCCGAAGCCTTCTAGCTCCAACACTTGTAAAGCCCATGTACTTCTGGGCGAGGATAAAACCCATCGTGTCATGGAAAAGCTGCGCCCAAAAATCGACGCCATGGTTACCGATCAGACGTATCGGTGGCCCGGGCTGGACGCAATTGAGTCGGCACCATCTGCTGTTCGGGTCCTCACCCAGGTTTACCCCATCATTCCCTATGTATCGCAATCTCATCGTCCCCTTTCGCCAGGTGTGGGGTCAACTGTGTGCCCAAAGAGCCAGCAACGATCCTGCGGGGTGGATGAGTAAACTCTACGCTTCCTCGCCCGCCGAAGGCCCCGGCCTGCACTGTTTCTTCAAACTGGCTGAGGAGTGCACTCTCGAGGTCTCGAAGTGGTACACTGACTCCGATAGTCTAGAAAACACCGTTCTTGTCCTGCTACACTCATTGGAACAGCTCTTCACCGACCCGGACGATCGTACACTGCCCTCGAACTTGATCGATCGCCCCTCTAACTCTGGGGGTTTTTCGGCCGGGTATTCTCCGTACCGGTGGAGATACACCTGGCCACTATTATTCCTAATCCGACTTTTTTGGTACATCATCGTAAGAACCGCCGAGGAACAGACGGACTTACGCTAATGAACCATCTCTGGCAGACTATCATTGGCGACTTCTTCGGCAGACCCAGGTTCAACTCGGCGTCGGCATTTCTCGAGCTTGATCTCACAACACAGGACGTGCGGCTGTATGTTCCTCCATTCTTCCTCCTCATGAAAAACGCTTTATTGATGGCTTACAGTGTCCATGCGAGCGGTCAAGTCATTGTATTCGACGAGATTGTCGGGCAAGGGGCCGTTGGAACTGCCATGCGCAGTCGACGGGATGGGATGGTCCTCAAGTTTGGACACTCATCGCCTCTCCTCCATGAAGCTGCAGTTTACGCTCAACTTGCGGGGCGTGGAGAGCTGCCAATACCTCGCTACTTTGGCTTTCTTCCCTTTGAACCACAGCAAATCGCCATTCTTATCGGTGATGTCGGAGACCGTATTGGCATTGATGAGATGACTCCGGCACAAAGGTATGTTACTTGAATGCCTGTCGTTGCGATAGTTAACACTGGTTCTATGTAGACTCAGTGTTGTGCAAGCAATTCACCGTCTTCACGCAGTCGGTGTCCATCACCATGATGTTATCGGCAATACGGTCGTCGATCATCTTGGAAAGATCAGGCTTATAGACCTAGATAAAGCAGAACTTGTCCCTCCTGGTACCCCTTGTTGGAATTGCGACGATGAAGATTGTCTCTTCATGCTGTCGAAGTACTCCTAATTTTTTCCTGTAATATATCATTATCCACACTCGAATCTGACTCTTACACCGCCATGAAAGTGTCGCGAAACAAAAGACAGGTATCATCCGCGTAAAGGATGAGGCTAGTTCAACAGGTTTGCCCCCACTGTGTCTCATGGCGCATTCAAATAGTCTCGCAACTAGCCTCTATATTGAGCAACAATGTTATTAGTGGCATGAAAGAAGAATTCGAACCAATGAACCAAAGTTGAGAATGAAGTGGCGGCAGGGTTGCTCGTCCATGTTCGAGTAAGTCAGGTTGCTTTTTTTCCCATTCACTTTTGCTCCGATTGACCTAAATCAAATCACATACTACTGTGACTACTTACACAATCGAGTCTGTGTGAAGTGTGAAATGTCTTATATCGAAGGAAAAGACGGGGCAAGAGGAAAGCCAGTTCAATACAAAAGCCAACAACAAACCGTAGCGTTGTAAATCACCGATTTATTTTGTTGTGATCCCAAGTGTGGGCCGGGCGGTCGGAAGGAAAGCGTCAAAGGAAGACCAGATAGAGACCCTCGTGTAGCAAAAATCCCAAGATCTGGGAGGGATGGAGACGCGGGGGAGAGCGAGAAAGGCACGGAGAGTGTCGTGCAGATGAGTCTCCGCCTGTTCTTGCCGTCGATGGCAAATCTTGAGGTCGTCGAGAAGCCGCTGCTAATGGATGCTGAAGCAGACGCGGAACCACGCGAGGAACGACGGGTACAGAAGGCGCACCCAGGGAACGCGCCGTGATTCTCCGGAACCGTGATCGCCCCATGGCCCAGCTGCGGCCGAGGTAAAGACGGCGGGGAGTATGGGTACGGCGTAGTGATGCGCTGGCGCAAGGATCGAAGTGTACTAAAAAGAGAGGGAGCAAGGTTAGCGTCGTTGATATTAAAACACGAACAAGCAAGGCAAAAGACGAGGGTGGAATTGGGGAGGCGGACAAAACACAGTCAGGATCCTCGTGCCCAGGCAGACGCACACTACGGCTTGCGGCGAGATGGATACCCCTCGGACATGGTGATGAGAAAAATCGACGATTGAAGTACGTCGCTGTCTCGCCGCCTCAGCTGCTTCCGCCCTGTCCTCCTCGTCTTGCACCGCATCCTCAATCGCCTCGTAGTCCTCGGGCTGGGGAATCATCTGCCTCTTGCCTTTGACCGGGTCCAAAAAGCAGGCAAGGAAGTCGTCGCGGCTGGCAAACCGTTCCCGCTCATAATGCCACAAGTACCCGGTTTCTCCATTGTACTGATAGTATTCCAACCCAGCCTCAAACAGCAGATGGGCATCGTTACCCTCGTGAAAGGCCAGCGGGACAATCGGCTTCGGTAGCTTGTAGATCCTGTTCAGGATCAACTCGGACTCGCTGATGTACGTCCATATGCCCCCGGGAACTTGAAAGAAATCGGAGCAGGGCCAGTGTTCCCAGTCGCATGAAAAGTCTCCAGCGATTCGGGACGTAGTGGTGTGGCAATGGTCGAACAACTGTGAAAAAGTCGGGTCGCCGCGACAGGCGTAGGGCTTGGAATAATATGATTAATTCACTGTGCAGAGCAGAGACAGAGAGCAAGGTACTTTCTCAGCGTCACGGCGCATCGTGCAAGAAGTGGCTGGCGCTGAATGGTCTGAGCGCCCGCGGGCCCCGCTGGTTGCACACCAGCGTGCGCCAGTATACTGAGATGCCGCGGAGGCGGGGATATATGATTTTGTGGGCACGGACCGTACAGTGCGCTTGACTATTTGCTTTACACGAGAAGAGAATGAAGGGAGAACTCGCCGCATGTGGGTGTCGGAAGAGAAGAGCAGATGTGGCTGTGCGATCACATCAGATGGGTGACGTGTCCCGGGACCCGGCGGCCTCTCTTGTCCTCAACCGCCGCTGAGGCCTATCTTGTCTTGCTGGCGACGGGACAAATCCGCTTCTCCGGTGAGAATATCTGGCTCTTTGCTTTCCATCTTCCCCCGTTTCAGCGGCCACTACTTACCCCGCCGCGCGCTAAAACCAAGCTCGAGCCTAGAACCATCGATTGCAGCCTGAGGCTTTCAACACTATTTCCCCCTACCCTATCGCAGGCAAGCTGCCGATAAGTACTCGGGGGGTCTATTCAAAGGAAAAACCGCCGGCGTCTTATCTATGCCTTTTCTCGAATCCACATCTCGTCCAATTCGGCGGCGCACCCCGGAGTTTCTCTGCACACAGTCAGGGTCTCACTGTCGCTTGGGTCTTTGGGAGCAAGGTTTGAAATGCATCTGAGTCCATCCATTTGCCCGACGAGCGTCCCACTGAGTCCCTTACTCTATAACTGCCATGCCTGTTCTCCGTGCTCGCCTCTCCAATCTACGCTGTCTGACTGGACTCCGGACCACTAAGTATTGCTATTCGCAGCCCCGCCAACCTCTGCGACGCGAGGCAACTAGCTTCCTATCTACATTCCGCAACACAATCTCACCACGCTATACTCGTTGAGCTCATGGGCTATGATTACGACGTCGGTAAGTCGCTTCTCTATCCTCTGCGGCGGGCAATTAATAATTGAGATTCCCCAGCGATAATGGAATAGTATAGTACGTCCCCGTGTCTCCAGGCTGTTGAAAGCTACGAAAATATAGGAGAGGAATGGTGGGCACCGCATCCCATTCGAGGAGTGTCTTAGCTCGCGACACTGAATGAATTGATTTTAAGAAAATGCACCGCCACTTGTTCGACTCGAGGATTTGTACGAAAAATCATCCAATACTACAGCAATAACAACTGGTATCCAGAGACGTCTCGTTACACCAGGTTTTCCTGCATGTGGGTTATTCGGCCAATCATTCATTGACTGAACCAGACGCGGTCAGCCCCCATCCAGTGGCGAAATGAATGAACCAGACTCGCCGGTGAAGCACGACCCATCATCACTGACGATACACCCCAACGTGTTTGAGAACCCGCACGCGCCGCACGGAACCGCATTGTCGTGGCCACAGTATCCGACGAGTAGCCGCCGGTGCCTTGGAGGAATGCACAGCGGCCGGGGCACCCGCTGGGAGACATGCAATCGCAGCTCTGGCGTTCCGTGAGTGTCGTGTTGCCGATCGGGGTCGCGCTGGCGACGAAGGTGGATGCAAGGGTAACGGCGAGGAGGGGGAATGTTACGAAGCGCATGTTTGGTTTGAGAGGCTAAGTGGCTCTGTGCTCAGAAACTAATGCTGCTTCTCTACGTCGCGTCAGGTTATATACTGCAGGTGGTGAACATCCAGCCCAGAATGGCGTAGCCCGTGGAGTAGTAAGTGCGGAGTTTCGGCGGCACTTGTAATGCTACTTGGGTCCAGTCTAGTCCTGGAGGCTCCCGCGGTATTCAGAAAGAGACCGTCGCAACACCGCAGGACTACCAAATAACTCACCGAAGATAAAATGCCCACCATTTCGCGTCGAAACCCGCATAAAGCATGGACCTTGTGCCCCGAGCTCCCCGGCAGATGGGAGCGCCCGCAGATCCAAACTTGTGTGCAATCGAACTTCATGGAGCAAGCCCGGGCAACAGGCCGGCATATTGGACACAATGCAATGGCGATTGGAGGCAGATCCAGAGGGGCGTCGGATTGAAGACAATCACTAGCCCAGCGTCTAGAGGGATAGGGATAGGTATTTCACAGTAGGCTTTCAAGCCCAGCAAGAACCAGCAGCACGCAAAAAAGAAAGCTCCAGGCAGAGAGCGGAGGGATGGAGACGCAGCAAGATAGCAGCGGAAAGCCCGCCAAAAAGGGCTACTATCGGTCAGCAGTGAGAGCAAGGAACAAAGACGACGAGGACTCGAGGAGACGCGTCATCGGTCCGCCGAAGTCAAGCCGAAGTGATAGCCGAGCGGCGAGCACTGCCACTTTTCCTTCCTCTTCCTCACCGCCACCAGCCTTTTCCGCGCGCACTTATCGAGCTTTATCTGTCCATTTTAACCATTATGAAGAAACTCACAGAGTAACGGGGCAACATCTGTATTTGTCTGTGGGTCGATCAATGGTCTTTACGAGTCGGACGCTGATTGATTTCCGCATCTTGCGGCTTGCCACACCACCAGTTTTCAATTCTACGACTGTTTCTCTGCCCCCCTCAGCGCTATCTGTGTTACCCCCCCATATTGGCATGTGTATGTCCTTAATCTCGCTCTGGTGTACTATCCCATCCTCGATGACTTACATAAACCGTCTAAAGTTTGTTATCCGCCATGACCAAAAAGGGATCATCAGAGCTAGATAGCACTCGGAGTGCACCCGCAAGATCTGTTTGATATGCGCGAACCGCTGCAGCGGGTGGTCCTCGTTCGACTCGAGGTTGGTCCTTGCATTCTTTTTCTCACTTGCGATCCATCTTCTATGGCGTTCTGCGCGCTCCAGAATCAAATGGAAAAATACCATACAACGCAGTCCCGTTACCTTCTTGGCACTTCTTTGTCGCCGTGGTCTCTTAGATGGCCGAGGTCTCTTAGACGGCCGATCCGGACTTTCAGGCCTTTGGTGTTTTCCCAGTATCCACTGACGCCGCGACCAATTCGTGGACGCGGCGACCAATTCGCGACGCCGCGACCAATTCGTGGAAGGCTCCCTATAAACGATAATTTTTACCCATTTCTGCTTACTTACTGTGCGCTCAGGACATGAAACGGTGCGACTCAAACAGCTGGTCGATTACCCACACCATCAACCTGTGCAGGATATGCATGCACGCGGCCCTGGGTACCTGTCGCGACATTATCTGATCACCTCCTTGCTTCTGCGCATGGTTCAGAGCACTCAACGGCAATCTTGTTTACGCCAGGGACTCCGTTCGATTCGGGGGAGGGTGTGCCACCGCTCCTTTTACACCTCTGCACTAAAATTTACAACACGCTCGCCTCCCAAGAAATCTCCGCCCTGCCCACAATTAACGAATTTTGCGATCCGAAACTGTGCCTCCATGCAACCAGTATGAAAATTCCGTGATGACCCTGTTCGATTTCAATCTACTTACTGCAGACTACGTATCGACGTCTTCATCTCTCAGGCATAATTCAGACTAGGATCCCGGGGATGTCATTGGGGAAGGAAATCCTCTCAAACACCGCTACCTCTGGGGAGAAAGAAATTGTACGTAGGTCCGTTGGCCACCCCCAAGATATTTGCCAAAATTCTTCTGCGCGGTGCGCTGGGAAACTCGTGTACCGATCCAATTCCGTGCAACTAGCAAGCGAGGTAGTGAAGAATTGTTAAAGCGTCTGGCTGCGAGACTGAAGTGCAACTGCAGTCCAAGCTGCCCGGCTTGGATCTCAGCGAGATCAGAAGTTGTAAGAATAATTGTTCAGCAAGGGTCACAGTTCTGCATATGGAAGAGTGGAGATCGTGCTCGAGGTCAAGAACTGTCCGAGCCTTTCAAACATCGTAGGTACATGTATCTCCCAGTCCTCTGCGACGGCGCGCATTGCGGCATCAGTCTGTCCCTGCTGTTTCCAAAGTACCCGAAACGCCGATTTTATACCACTGACCTGCAACGGAGGTCAGCAATACCCTTCTGATAGACCGGGCACTGACATCTGCAAACTGCTTTCTCAGGTCAGCATGTGTCCGGGTCATCTTCGCTGTCTTGGTCGTGCGAGTCATAGGGATATACAACGCCAAGGTCCCGCCACCTGAGAACTCCGCCATACGCGCCCAGTCGCCCTCAGCCGGCAAAGACAGCCAGAGCGGGTACATCATAGATCTGGCGTTGATGGAGATGTACGGTGTGTCCACTGCAGCTTGAAGGCACTTGTCCACACGTTCGAGGAAGGCAATGAACTCGTGAAGGAGAAACCTTTCTGCAAATTTTCCCACCGCCTCTGGACGCGGCAAAGTCACGGCGTCCAATAATGACGGCGGAGGCCCTTGAATGGGTCCTGTCTCGAAAAACAATCCTTTGAGTTCCGCCTCGGAGGGCGTGGGTGGTAGCGTTGAGTCGAGGGAGACGAGTATGGGCATGATGGTTGGCTTGGGTTGTGTTCAAAGCCTGATGTTACATCCGCAATTTATACTCGGACTCCATGTGGTGTATCGCCCTCGGTGGTCACAGGCACCCACGATCTATTGACAGGCTGTTGGCATGAACAAGGGCAGTACTCGATCTGGCGATGAGTCGACAAATAACTTGAAGCGAAGACGCGCTCGTTGGGATCGTGGAGCAAACAAGGAGCAAAGTTGCCCAGTGCGTTGACGATCCCATATAATCTCGTGTCAACGCGCTAGCCCAGATTTTGGAGGGTCGTAGACTCGTGTTTCCTCATGGGTCCCGTAGTTGGAGCAATTTTAGGCACTAGCATTGTATCGCTGCATCATCGTGTGGCGTCCTACCGAAATTAGCGAAACAATGGCAGGAGTCATCACAAAAAGACGTTGTTCGAGAACGTCAACATGCCGAGATGCCGCACGAAAGCGAAACAAATGACTCCCTTGCCCTTGTTGCACACAACATCGAACCGAGGTACATACGCACACAAGCTTTTTGTTTATTACCACCGTTATTACGCCCAGTCACAGGCGATCTCCATACCTACAACAACGGCGATGGTTGAGTTGGATTTGCTATCTGCCGGGTTGGTTCTGTAGATAGCCCCAAGATTTGGAGGCAGGCGTGCGATACGTCCTCCGCGCGCCATGTCATCTGGCGGATTTCTCGCGTCCATCTTCAAGATTTGAACTAAGACGTTCGGGCACACTTTGGCTTTATGTGCCAGTGTTGTCACATGATCCGCGCCACTCGCATCATTCGCCTCTTCCCCTATGCCACCATCTTCCGACTCATGCGTCTGCCACTTCCTGGAGCTCCCTCCTGAGCTCATCATCCAAATACTGGTTCAGCTCGATGTCACGGATCTCAGCAACTGCGCGGATATCAACAATCGCTTCCTCCAAAGTCTCATCCGCGACTCGGTCGTTATCCAGTACGGCGTCGACAAACAGCTGGCATGCGTCGAGGATACACCTTACGGGACGCGAAAATACTCCATTCCTGACCGAGTTCAAGAGCTCTCCCGTCTCCGGCGTGCCTGGTTGGAGTTCAACTGTTCTCCTCTCCGCACCATCTACTTCGTCCCTTGTACCCCAGATATCGATCATTTTGCGTCGGATATTTACTTCCTCAGCAGAGCCACCCATTCAGAAAGCCATCTGTGCACGGAGATATCCTATGTGGATCTTTCAGAGACTACAAACGCCGATACAAACTGGGGGTGGTGTCATTTCGATGTTGGGGAGCCGGTCGTGATTTTCGCGTCGGCAATTGAGGAGCACAACCTCATGGCAATAATCACTTAGTGTGTATCCCTGTTGAAAGTGTTACAGCTCTAACGACTGCGTCAGCTCCTACCACAAAACTATGCGAATCATGTACTCTGTGTGGATCCTTCTGCGAGACTTTTCGACGCAGCAGCCCCACAAACTCGCAGAACAGCCTCGCATTCTGGTGCACGATACGCACATGGACGACGGAATACCAATTGCAACATTGGAGATCGTCGGAGACCGCTTACTTCTGGCTATCCGATATCATGAAATTGAGGACCCGATAGACAAAGACGTCGCAGGCAAGATGCTCGTGTACAACTGGAAAACTGGCGCTCTCGAAGCGGTGAGTGTTCCTTCGTTTCAAGAATAGCATATTTTGACGATCCCGCCACCAGGACCCGGTCGATATCTGCACCATTGGCGCCACATTCCTTGCCGAGGACGTAATTTTAATGCCAAAAGCCAAGGACAACAGGCTGGACTTTCTGACCATCGTAGGTGATGGCGCCGGAGCAAGCCTTTCTCTCGAGCTCCCTCCGCTCAGTCCCGGGTACTCCATGACATCTTTTCACTGCACCGGATCTCCTACTCCCATCGGACGTGGATCGTACTACGCGAAACCCCGGAACGACAGAAGATACAAAAGTAATACCGAACAATCCCTTGTGACTGTCTTCGTCGAATTCTCGCACGGCGACGACGCATCAGAGTTCATCTTTGTTGTCCATCGGAGCGCGTTGTTGCAGGAGATCCGCCGCAGTTCGAGTACCACAGAACGCACTACCATCCCATGGCACGCGTGGGGCCCTCCCATGGTGCACTGGCTCGAGATAGAGAACATGGCACAGCCGCTATTCAGCATGTCGCACGGGCAGCGTGTGGTCTGGATCTCGCCCGATGCACGCGATACTTCTGCGCCCATCCGCGTCATGGACTTCAACCCCGACACTGCACGTCTGCTCAAACAGCTCGACCATCCCGTTCGTTCTGTCCCATCCGCGAAAATCACTTCACATCCCGTGCTGCGAGAATGTCGGGTTATGACCCACCCCGTGTTTGCCACGCGGGTTCGCTCCTCGCTGAGTTACATCGAGACCGAGTCGGCGGAGCCATCTTACTCGTTTACGAGGCGGCGCAAGCGTGGTGTGTGATCTTAATTTCTCCATCCAATCGCCGCTCATCTGCGTAAGTCAGACAGCGGAAAATATGCACGGGTCTGCACATCCATGTCAGCGCACTCTGCCCGATTTCGATTTCATGCAGCGCTGGCTTTGCATGTCAACGCAATATTTATCTCCCTGCGGGTCAGGCCATATACTTCCTTTGCTGGTCCGGATGCGCACCAGTGGGGCGACATTAGTGTGATTCATTAATCTTGGGTTGTGGGTGCGTAATAGCACAGAACAAAAAGCAATGCGTCTACCGGCCCATGCATCAGCGGTGCGTGTGCGAGCCACTGAAGAGATTTTTTGCTCGCTATTACTCCCACAAGCGAGTCGCACACTTGAGGCGAACACTGCCGTGGTGGGTTTGTCTCCGAGTCGTTTCCGTGTTTGATCGAGTTTTCTTGTACAATTGCTCCAGGTCCAAATCCGAGCTGACTATGAGTGTCGCTGGCAACGAAAGGGTTGCCTTCATATATAGGCACTCATTGACCTAATACTAGATGCCTGCTGTGAAAGATTCGGGTTCGGCGGGCGATCAACGGCCCAACGCGAGTGGAATATATTGAAACGGAATGAACGGGAGGTCGCTCGCAGAGCAACAGGAAGGTAGAAAGGATGCAAATTAATACCTTTTCGCGTGTGCTGAACTCCCTTAACACCAGATAAGAGTTCTTTCGCCGAACAGCCTTACGTTGAGAGCGGATCTTCAACGCAGCAAGATGAGAATAATCGTCAACTCGCGGCTGCGAACCTAACGAACAGAGTAAGTGAATACGTTACCAGGCAGTTAGTCGTGCAATAAGCCTAATGAGCGCGTGGCATTCACTGAGGTTCACACACAATTCAGGGCGACAGATGTCTTACGGGTCAATGCGATGTGCAGCAAGTAGTTGTGGTCAAAAGAGGAATATATTCAAATGGATTGAGCCTGGTATATATACTGTATGTAAGGAATATTCTACAAGGCTCTGCAACTTTCCATCAAGTTCCACCATGGCGGTGAACATCCCCGAGAAGCCCGAGGCTGAACACCGAGGTTTGCCCGAAGTCGAACATGGGCCGAGAGTTCATGGAGGATACTCCGAAACCAACACATATCCATCACATAGCCCCCCCAGCCTCCATGTACTCGAGCCAACGAACAATAATGAAAATGAAATGAAGAAGTATAAGTAGCAGCAAGCTGCAAATATGAAGTGTCAATTTCCATACACAATCCCTTCTCTCCGAACTAGTCTTCATCATCCGAATAATCATTGTGTGAGTCCGGAGACGCCGAGCTTTCATCGCTGTCGGAAGAATCTGTTGAATTATCAGTGTCCTCCGCGTCAGACTCAAATCTCTCATCAGAAGAGTTATGGTGTGCCGCATCCTCCGAATCAGATGACTCATTGGGCGTGCAATCCACTTCAAGATTCCCAGAGGCGGGGACATTCGGGTCAGAGTCCGAGGAGTCGCTATACATGTGAGCCGTGCTCTGAGTACTCGGAGATTGAGAGAGGAATACCGGTGGCGCGAGTAGTTCCTTCGAACGTGAACCATATGCAGCGGACACGGGCGAAGGGATGTCATTATCGGAATAAAATGGACGCTGGTGTTGCCTGTTATGAAACCCTTCCTTTGCATGAATGAAACGGCTATCAGCCGATTCTGAGAGCGGCGCGTTGAAAGCGCGACTCGACGAGGAAGAGGGCGTCTGAACGTCGTCCAAGGACATCTTGTACACTTTCCTTCGGACAGTTGTACTCGAGCGTCCGCCAGATTTCGGCCGAGAGTTGCGGAGACGGTTCAGAGGCAAAGACCTGTCTCGGACCGGTGGGTGTTTACTGTCAGTCAGCGTACGGGGGCCATTGGAGGAGTGGGAAAAGTGCTTCTTCACAGCACTGAGACGAGAACGAGTAGTGGGAACAGGCAGTACAACCGAACGCCTGGGAAGGATAGCCGGAGACCCTCGCGAGTTGGATTCGAGAGTAGGTGTGGTTGACGGGCGGGAGCGATTGGAGTCGCGTGGTTTGTTCAGTGCAAAGTTATGTACCTTATCCAAGGACACAAGGAATTGTTCAACCTCTGCTCTGAAACAAACACCCAAAATCTCAAGATCATTCTCATCGTGAAAGTTGAGAATATCGTCATCATTTCCCCAAGCTGGAAGCCGAGGGACAGAGTTCCCAAGAAGCCGAAAAGAATCCTCCGATACTGAACGCGTGCTCCAGAGTGCGTGCATGAGCAAGCGAAATGCTGACTGTTGAACGCGATAACCCGTTGGCAAGGATGAGGACGGTGAGCCGACGCGGATGTGCTCCAAGTAGGTGAGAACGTGTTCGAGAAGGTTCAACTCCTTCGAGAAAACGGAAAGAAACAGACGACGGGAAGCAACAGCGGCACTAATTAAAGCTGGCTTGTCAAAGGCTTTCGCACCGAGCTGCAGTGCGTGAACACGCCGTGCTTGAAGTTCGGGGCTCCGTCCGATTTGACTGACAGCCTTGAGAGACGGAATGTCAACTAAACAGGGCATGGGAGCCTCAATTCCATTGGAGTTGACAATGGTACCGCTGAAGGCTCGAAGATGAGCAGTGCCAAGAATTATCTCGGCCTGAGTACTTGCGATACTCTCTGTGGCTGACTGATCGGAAGGCATGGTAGAATTAGACATCGTGAGCGAAGGGGGGACGGGAAAGAAGTCGTAACACTGGCTAAGCAAGGGAGTTCCCAATGTGTCCACCAGTGTGAAAGATTCGGGTTCGGCGGGCGATCAACGGCCCAACGCGAGTGGAATATATTGAAACGGAATGAACGGGAGGTCGCTCGCAGAGCAACAGGAAGGTAGAAAGGATGCAAATTAATACCTTTTCGCGTGTGCTGAACTCCCTTAACACCAGATAAGAGTTCTTTCGCCGAACAGCCTTACGTTGAGAGCGGATCTTCAACGCAGCAAGATGAGAATAATCGTCAACTCGCGGCTGCGAACCTAACGAACAGAGTAAGTGAATACGTTACCAGGCAGTTAGTCGTGCAATAAGCCTAATGAGCGCGTGGCATTCACTGAGGTTCACACACAATTCAGGGCGACAGATGTCTTACGGGTCAATGCGATGTGCAGCAAGTAGTTGTGGTCAAAAGAGGAATATATTCAAATGGATTGAGCCTGGTATATATACTGTATGTAAGGAATATTCTACAAGGCTCTGCAACTTTCCATCAAGTTCTACCATGGCGGTGAACATCCCCGAGAAGCCCGAGGCTGAACACCGAGGTTTGCCCGAAGTCGAACATGGGCCGAGAGTTCATGGAGGATACTCCGAAACCAACACATATCCATCACACCTGCCCACCCATGCGAAATCAGTTGGTCGTCGGCATACAGCCAAATTCAACCCCCGACCAGTCTCAACGGGTCTGCGACTACAGATTCGTCACTAGCCAAACCGAGAGAGTGTAAAATTCCGGCGTTGGATTCAAACGGGCCTCCAATATAATGATGATGCACGAGCGACGGGGTGCGGGGGAACTCCGCATACTAAAGGGAGCTGCACTAATCGATGGTCCGCACTGAATATAGGACAAGCGGGTCTGTGAATAAGGTGGACAACCATGAGCGTAAGGGGAAATGGGACGGGCGCACCTAAGAGAATTTTCCCCCGCTCCAAGATCGAAGTGAAGTTCGTGTCCGTTGACTGGCTCATCAAGAAAAATAGACAAGCTGAAGCTGTCCCGCTCGAACTCACAAATCCCTGCCACGAAATGTTTCCGTGTACCGACATGCTCTGAGTACGAGCATGCATTATTCTCCGCGTATCTGGAATTTGGTGCACTGTGGGAAAGTTCGGTGGCCGGCATGCTGCCGGCACACCGGCTGCCGATGACGTATCTTTTTTCTTTCTTGCCACCATCCACGCTCGCCGTGCCTTCGCTGCCTTCAACCACCGGGCTGGTGGCTTTGAATCATCCTGCTGGTACACCATGGTGCTAGCTCAAGGACTCAAGGTGGCTTCAAGAGGATGAATCTACGTACTACGGGTTTCCTCTTGCTCTCCCATGCGTTCAATCGCTTCTAGCATGCCCCTTCACTCGCGTTTGTTCTCGGCGAGGCGTCCCTTATCAACACATTGGCTTCTCCGCTTGAAGCACGCCCGCAGTCTACCTTGGGTCTAAGTCTGGCTGGAGCTATGTGTGTGTTTCTGAAACGGCTGTGTAAGTGTCTATGACACGTCTTGAGGAAGCAGGAACAATTCTGGTGCAGGACCATCGGTCTTCCTCGATCTGTGCAAAGCGACATCAGATGGTTACTTGGCGCGAGAATTTGCCATACCATGCTACAGTCATTCTTTTTTCCTGGGTGAACAAGCAAGGAGTGGATGAGATGTAGCCTGGGCGGCTCTCGTCCACTCTTTATACGATCAAGAGTACCCCCAGCAGCCCCTGGAGCCCGACTACAACGCTCGCCGAGTTAGCGGATACAACAGCATTTTCGTGTGCGCCTCAGCGGTGATGGAAAGGCTCCGCCGATGGCTCTGCGACGGTAAAAGGCAAATAGGGCAATGCTGCGCCAGATGCGCAACCGGGGTGTTTCCGCCTCCGCATTGTTTCCGCCAATAGCCGCCTCGTATCTCGATATCCGTGGTCCAGGTCGCAGATAGCGGGGTATTGACCAAAAAAAGCATTTTATTTTCGCCGCGAAGGACACTCCGCCCAATCTGTGCAGCGACTGAACAGCTTCCTCCTCCCTTGGCCTTCCGCATGAAGGGACTAGTCTGTTGCCATTCCACGAACGGTTGTCCGCCCTCTCCTTCCGGCGGCACTGGCATAGACAGCAGGAACACATAGCCTCTCATGACTTCCGCTCTGCGACCGTTGTCCGTCCGGACAATGGTGTGGACAAATTTGCTTCGCCATCTCTGCGCCCATCCGCAACTCAACTCTTTGGAGGTTTATTTCGCCCGCGCCGACACTACCGCCAACCTTCCCCTCCTCATATCACAACTGCCGCGATATTCCAGCCCAGGCTCTTCACAGCAGACAAGGACAGCCTTCCTCCCATAATTGCCGTCCCCCCTCTCGTCTGTGCAGCCAAGCAATTATTTTGATATGGACAGCCAAAATCCTCCCTGTGTATCGCAATGGGCGGTGGTTGCCCCCGCCTCATCTTCCCCACAGACGAATAGCCTCCCCGCGTTCACCGTTCCCGCCGCCTTTAAGCCACCCCGGCTGTTCCGTTTCAGAATGTTCACAAATATATCCCCCCCCTCGAAATGAACCGTCTAGTCTGGGATATTCCACCACGCGTACTGCATCGGCTTTTTATGCCGGATCCACCGCCGAGACAACCAGTCTTATCCGCGCAATCTATAACGGATGCCACTATTTTCGCAGTGTTGGCCAATAACCCTTAGAGAACGTCCTCAAGGACCGTTAAGGCTTATTAAGCCTTAAGGGTTAACCTTAAGGGCAGGATTAAGGCCTTATTGTCCATTTTAGGAAATACTTTCCTACGGTTCATTTGAGGGCAGACTGCATCGTATTGTGTGTCAAAGGAGCGTATAAGGTACCTGTTACATATCCCCATCCTCAGAATACTTGTTTATCTTATCTTCAGTGATTTATGGTCTGCCCCACCCGATCTGCATGACACGTTCATGACCAGTTCATGACGGTTCTTTTTTGTGGTTGTAGATAAAAAGCACCAAGGTTTGTACGATCTTATTCCAGAAACTTTTTTCTTCCCTCAATCATGCGAGGTGGCGGCACTGCACAAGCAACAGCTTGAGGTAATTCCGCACTCCCGTTATTTACACCCAGCAATTTCTTCTCGTGCTTGACACATCCTTTGCAGTAGGTGTTCCAGTGGCTGCTGTTCTGCTTCGTTGTTCCCTTGTGAAAATAGGGCCACAGCGGGCTGAGGAGGGACATGGCTGGTGTCGTCAAGCGTAAAGCAAATTTTCATCAGTCGCATCAATTGATGCGACCGGGTAACTCGGCCCGCAGCGGTCCGAAGCCTTAAGACCTTAACGTCCCAGAAGGCCGACCGTTAAGCCTTATGATAAGGGGTTATTAACCCTTAATCAGATTAAGGCCTTAAAGGTTAGGCCAACACTGTATTTTCGGGATAACACGGGTTTCTACGTGCAGAGGCTAGTCTTTTACGACTGTGCCCAATGGCCGTGAAGTGTTTTGGACCGCGAACGGTTGCGGCCTGAGCGGCGAGTAGTGCCCTGCCTCGGCGTGCGCCATAATTGGATGCGACATAGGTGCAGAGACCGCGACTAATTATGCACAAATTTTAATCAGCTAACGGGTGAGATATCCTCTCCTGGTTCGCAAACACTTGCGCTCCCAAGGCCATGCGACTGCTGTTCCATCGCCGGGCTGGTGTATTGGAGCATCCTGAAATCTCCCGCCCCTCGGCGCCCATTGACTGCACATGCCGTGGTGGATCCTACCTCGATATCGTGTCAACTTCTCCCTCCTGCAACTTGTGGACAAGTGAGGGATACGTGCGATCTCGACCACGATGCCTCAGATCTGGAATCCCGTGCACCAGTTTTGGATTGGAAGCATCACCGATGTAGCGGCCCATCCACATATCTGTTTTTCATGTCTGATTCATCTCCCGATCTTAGCGTTGCATGAATATCGGATGAAGCTGGGGTTGGCAACTTGGCGCGCTCAGTTACAAATAGATCCGCGCAAGGAACAGAATTGTACATTGAAGGTATACCAGATCCATCACAGTGAAGTACGGGGGATAATCAATATCCGGAACTTGCCATGCAGCCAGCTGCATGTGCGCAGAATTAGTTGAGCGGTGGTCACTGTCGATTGTAGTTGTACCATCGTGATTTGGTAGCGTTCATTATCCTTTGTCTGGATTGAGAACTATTCAAGATCCAGAACGCCCATTTAGATTGATCGCACACACCGTGGCGTCTATGCAGTCTACTGCCTGTCTTCCACAGATCCATGGCGACGGGGTCGTTATATGCGGCGGCTGGAGATCAATTAGGGCTAACAGCCACTCTCGAATCGGTAATACACACGGTTTTCAGAGTAGTCTAAGTACGAATCAATCAGGTGAGATGACGGGCAGGGATGCATGAGACGAACCGGCTGGCGTCATTGCGCTTCTATCGCGTCCACGAGTCGCACGACGCCGCGGACCTGGGGCACAAATCAGCGGGGATTACTGTCTTTTTCTGTTGTGGACACGCACGAGAATGGCTAGCGGGTTCGGCTGTGTATCAACGGGCGATGGGCCATAGTTTTTTAATAAATCGCTGAAACGCACGAGGGGGTGGAGGGGGTTGGACTGTGAGTAGTGAGCAATAGGCGACGCTTTTGACTACAGTATACCGACATGGGTTCAGAGCATATTCTGAGAATCAAGGTTAACACTACTGCTAGCTGCCAAATCAACGAAACGGACCATCCAAAGGCATATGGCCTCTGCTGCGTCGGGCAGGAGCTACGGTACAAGTCAGCGAGGATAAACGACCCTCCCATTGTTTCCTGAATCACACTCACTGGGCCCAATAGAATGACGAGACGGACCAGCCTCGTTCCTATTGCTTCGGTGGTGAGGTCTAGGTGCAGGAGGAGGCGGAGGCGGAGGCGGAGGCGGAGGATGGTGTTGTGGGAATACGGAACGGAGCACTGGGGGCAGGGTCGGGAGGGTCAGAGGGGCTAGAAATCAATCAGGGAGGATAAATAGTTCATTTGGTTGACGAGACACACCAGGCTGATGATGTCCATGCCGGGGGGGTTGTTGATGGGAGGGTCTCGTTGGACCTGGGTATCTGGCTGAGTCTGGCGATGTCTCGTGGAACGCTGATTACATTATATACGCACGGCGGTTCCCTGGCAGTTGTGAATCTGATGCGCATTAAGGTCTGTGTGATCAAGATTAGTGTCGGGGTTAGAAGCACGTATGGTCAAACGAGTTGAAATGCCCCTCTGTGGCTGGATTGTCTCTTGTATAAGGAATACCGGAGCCGTTGAAGGCACGGGCGAGCGACGACTCGGAGAGTGGTACTTGGACTTAGCTCCGTCAGTGATGCCAAGGAGGTGTGAAGCGATTCAATAAGACACACCGGGTGGGTTCTGGGCCGGTTGGGATGGTGGGTAGTTGGGGTATGGTTGTTGGGTTGGGTACGGCTGTCGATTCGGGTACGCTGACTGGTTTGGTCGGTTTGGGTGAGCCATTGAATTTGATTGGTCCTTGTTGGATGGGCTGCTGTCTGTTCCCTCGACCCTCGCCCCTTCTTAAATATCCCAATCTCCTACACGACGGCCTTGTCGGCAGCCGCACGGGCTGGTGCAAGCACTGGTTGAAAGCGAAGACCTGGGCGTGTTCATGAGCTACTCTTTCCCGTCGGACGACCACGGGTTTTGAGGGTGTTTCGGCGACAGTGCACGGTTAGAGGATGCATTGTCAAAATACCTTTCACGAAATCGGTGCTGTGAAGGCTTTCAGGGCTTTTGCCACAGTTAGGGCTAAATCGGTATCGGAGACGGACGTCGCATTGTCGCATGAGGATAATGGCAGCCTGTCACTCACTAGGGGTTGAGAATGGTGGTATAGCCAGAGGCAACATGGGCGTGGGGATGCGCCCCGAGGTCGTCGAAACAGGGCAATAACTTGTACATGGGCGGGGGAAATGCCTGACGCGCCGCATTGGGGGCACAGATATCGAGACGGAGTTCAACCTAGGGTACTAATTGCGGAGGCTGGGATCCAGATTTGGAATGGTGCAGAGACACCTTGAGGTTGGGACGCCGTATGTTGAAAAATGGTCCGCCTACGGGGATCAAGAGGGCTTGTTGCCATTCCGGCAAGAAAGCTGCATCGTACCGCAATCTTCGTTGACGGCGGCCAATGGTTCAGCATTTTCGGGGCACTCGGTTGGCGGACATCGAAAAATAAGTGTGGCCAACTCTGTGCAAGGAAACGGACATCAGGCTGCGGCCGTTAAGGATGACGGAGGGAAAACGGACGGACCTGCGTATTTGGTCCGGGTTTAGTCAATACCTGACGGTAATAGGATCAATCCTTTCCGACACTTTGTGGAGGATGGGATTTTTTTTCTACGTCAAATTGTGTAATCCTAACTCGTGTTCCACCCAAGTCCTCTACGAGTAATGTAATTCATGTTTAACACGAATCTGCGTAAGAAAGTCAGAAACGCAGCCCCGGGTGGAGAAGGCTGAGAGGATAAAATAGGATGGGATAGGGTAGGGTAGAATAGAATAGAATAGAATAGAATAGAATAGAATAGAATAGAATAGGATAGGATAGGATAGGATAGGATAGGATAGAAGGGCCAGCGTCTCCAAAATGTGAGGCCTATCCTATCCGTCAGTCGCCAGCGTCCATAGGCACTGCGATGGGATAGAGCAGGATTGCTCCAGTGGGGTCCGAGTCCTAGCCAGATGCGTTCAGTGCTTATTTTGTAGCCTTGTTCGACACGAGCATGTTGGGCATCACACTGTGTCAAAATTGGCACGGATCCCAGCTGTAGAACTCTCACCGACAGTGGTCAAGCACCAAACATTGCTATCGGCGTCGCTGGGTGTCCCAGATAACCCGACGGGAGAGGGCCATGATCTTACCTCGAGACGCTTCGTCGTCCGCGGCGAGTTCAAGACAGGATAAGATCAAAAGATTTGCAAAGATTTTGCTGCACAGCATTTCCATTCAAGAACCGCCTCCGTCTTGTCTCCTGAATGATAGCTCAATGAATTGCGTTGAAAGTGCGTTAAAAGACAGGGTGTGCACTGACGTCTCAGCTAAATTCTGTTCGGACCATATACCGTCAACGTCGCCCAGAACATTGGTTGTGCCACTGCGAAAAGGACCCAACCTGCCTCAGCGAGATATCTACGATGACGAGTCGTCACTCGCCGTTCGTGGTTGAAAATTGAAATATCTTTCGGCGCGGAATGAGTACTGCACGGTTGACGAAGAGATCGAAGTACAGACCGGGGAGATGCAGGGGAAGGAACAAGTCGGTCTCGGAAGGAGCGGTGTCAAGATAGAAGAAACAAAGCGAGGTGGAACAAACGGGAGAACAATAGGAACGGATCAAAGCGGGCAGAGTCCGATCGATGTGACGGCATTTACACAGACAAACAATGCTCCTTGTCCTCGACCACCACCATGCCCGCTTTCCTCTACAGCCCAACGCGGACTCGGAATCGCTCGGCTTTCCGTCGATGAGCTGACCCTTGGCTTGATCTGGATAACTCTGGCTGGTCCCCATGCACGCAAGATTTGGTCGCCACTTTGTCGCCACTCGTACGGGTGGCAACGTTGGACATGCCCAGTCTCAACGCTACTTATAACACCATGCTATGCACCAGGTATCCGCAGAATAGCCTGGAAAATCTCAACTCCCACAGATACGACACAAGAATTTTTGAAGATCCCGCGAGTCCGTGCCGACTTTTTGATAGTATGTCAGCATTGTAGCAATCCCTTGACATCCTGGCCAACGAGACTGATTCAAGGACCCTTCGGCTTGCGATAGGATGATCATCTTGACCTGAAGAGATATTATTGTGTCCCTTTTGTTCTCTGTCCCATCCCATCCCACCACGTCCGATTCTTTCCTTTCCTGTCCTGTGCCACCCAATCCTATCCTATCCTATCCTATCGTACTCTATCCTACCGACGACGAACCCATATCCCATTCTGCTTCATTCTATCTCATCCTATCCTATCCTGTTCAATCCTATCCGCCCCTACCCTAATCCTTTCGCGCAGAAACCCTTGAAATTTCCAAGCCGGGACTGCCGATGAACGGTGAGTCGTTTCACATCCTAATTCCAATCGTGGTTCTAATCCTTTCGTGGAGTATCACTCTCCTTCTCCGTGCTATGGGATCTGGTGTAACAGTGAGTCCTATCCTCAGTGAGTCCTATCCTATCCCATCCTATCACCCCACTCCGTTTCTGGCTTTCTTGTGCAAATTCACTACTTTGCATTACTTGTAGATTACTTAGAACATGTCTTAGGATTACACAGTTCGACGTAGAAAAAAAATCCTATTGTCCACAAAGTATCGGAACGGATAATCCGATCATCTGCGGTCGTCGGTTTAGTAGTCGGTGCTTCGGTCCGCGCGCTGGTATATAAAGGGGAGATGTTAGCCCAAACTCAAACTCACCCACCGGGTACGTCGTCAGCGCGATTCCTTTCCGGGACGTACGCAACAACCCTCGCTCGATGTTCACTGGCGAAGTCTTCGCACATTCTCTAGTACTTGATGACAAGTTACTTCCGTTTGAGTTCTGTGAGGCCGTTTATCAAACGGTGCGCGCTCGCCATCGAACAATGATACCTGTGTGAGGTACCACTGCCTGTTCCGCCTGACGAAGCTAAACGGTGTACGCAGAGGTTAAGATGCCAATTTTTTTTCACCAGTGACGACTCGCCTTGGGCTCAACCAAAGCATCGCTGTCTCGAGGTGGATATTGCGCCGAGGTTGGAAGTACAGTGACCTAGAAGCGCGCGAAAACTACGCGCTCGCTGGAGGAAAGCGTCGGAGCCTGCGCCACAGGGTGAAGATCACAGCCCGACGCCGACACTTATCCACGCATTAAGAGTGCGCCGCCAATCCACGCAGCACGAGCTGCAAAGGTTACTCAACGTCCTTTCCTGGTGTGCCGAGAAGCAGGCTGGCTGGGAAAATCCACGCACCCTTCTTGTCGACAGCAAGGATTCGTCTTGTATCCTGGCCAGGAAGCCACTGGAGAACGACAAAGATCGTAGGCGAGCCATGACGACTAGGGAGCAGACAGGCGGGGTAGCAGAGAGTGGTACGGTCCAGCTCGAGACAAGGATCGAGGTATATGGATGATTGCGAATCAGCAGGATAACGTGTCGTTCCGCGACAAGTAGGAGTAACGACTGCGGCGAGGGGTATCTGGGTACTCATCGAACGAATTCCGTCGATGTCTTCCCCCGGCGCCTGTGACGGATTGGCACTATTAACAATCATCGCCTTCATATGAGTGGTGATCCGCAATGCGTAACACAAGGCCTGCAGACGGACGGGCTGCACTTGCGCACTGTAGCTTGACGAAAGTCGACGTCTTTGCGCGGAACCCCGTTCGATTCGGGGGCAGGTCGTCAAGGGCATAAATTAGATGTTGCTTTTTTCTTTTGGGACGGCTGCATACCATTGAAGATGGAAGCCGTATGGACGAGCTGTAGAACGCTGAGCATTTCCGCAAGCCGCATATTGAAACAGAGCCCCATGGAAAAGAGATTTTGAGAAGGGAGAGGACGACGCCCGCTTTTGCCAGAAGTTGACAAGAAAACAAGAGTCCGACATAAAGGCTCGACCCCGAGTCGAACGGGTCTCATGATTCACGAGCTGGGAACAATTCGATGATATTCGCGAGCTAAGACTACGGCTCAGCGCATCGTGCCCGCAGCTAGTTCCAAGAACGACGACCACCGGGATGTGCAAGAAAATCCAGATGTGCAAGAAAATGGATGTACGCACATCGAGGGATCCAGAAGAGACCAGGAACAATTTGAAGGGTGGTGAAGCGAAGGAAAGGCTGTGAAAGTATGCCGCATTCCAAGTCAACGGGTCATCGTTGCCGCCGCAGAGTCGGCATTTAGCGTTCGGAGATCGCCCGAATACCCTTTTCGACTTGGCTCCGGAAGAGAGCGCACGCAACCAGCGAAACAAATTGTGGGATTAGCGAGAAACATGCGAAGCAAGAAGAGAGTTTGGAGTCAAGAGCAGGTCAAGACAAGAGTCGAAAACTCGAGAATTCACGAGGATCTGGGACCCCAGCATAAGGACCAGTAGCAGGTGGTGGTTGTGTTTAATATGTCTCGAGGCCGGCAGAGGAAACCCAGGTGGTGATGGAAAACGACGAGATGATGGTTGAGAGAGAGAGGCGTGCGGCTGTGTAATGCAATCTGATTCTGATGAGTGACGCGTCATCAACCGGGCCGGCCACTTTTTCCACCTCCTTGTTTGCTCTTTCTTGACATGAATCGTGGCTTGATGGACCGGACTGGGCCAATGATACCTGGGTAGCTGACCGCAACTTTGAGGCTCTCTCTCTCTCAGCCTTGCTCAATCGTATCGGCGGATGCAACTTCTTTGGCCCTCGCCCTTCAGGCTTCAAGTTACGAAAGACTGCTGGCAGAGTAACGCTCACGCCCATCGCTGCTATAACCAGAGGAACTACTCTCGTCGAATTGGGCACTCACGCTATACGAACAAATGAAAGATGCAATCTCTAACTATGCGCGCGCTTCTTGTGGTTGATCATTCTACTCACTCCAGCCTCTTCAAGTTCGGGGCGCCTCGTTGTTCTGTCGTGCGTCCACAACGTTCTGGCGCTCCCACTGTCTGTGCTAATACATCGCTGCCAACACCAAATCCAAGCACGTTCGCAGCGGTTCGTAGCCGACAGCTCTCGTTCGTCAAAATTACCAAGGAACGGGATTTCGTTTTCTTCATCGAGAGTGTCAGAGTAAATTGTCTCGCTCAGGATCCTCAACGATGCCCTGTCACGACGACACGTTTCGTACTCCCTCGCTACTCCCATCGCTCCCTGTTCTATACAGATGCAAATCAACCCTTGACGTCGCTCTAGCTCTTCGAGCCTCGCGCTCTCTCCCCCGAAGGCACCTCACACACACCTTCGTATGGGTGGGTCTCAGTACAATCATGAGCCCCGCTGGCATTTGGTATGCGCCGCCTTCTAATACGACCTTCAGCTCCGTTGCGTCCCGGGAGACCCCGTTAAAATCGGGAGTGGGGCATGTTGCAGCCGTAAGGGATGCCTCGTTTTTTTTCGTCAATGACGCGTGACTAGATAGCCTAGCACCGCTCGCTCCAGCAGCAACAAAGAAAAACTAGTTATAAAATTCCTGGCCATGCACCTGCTGGAATCGACCCCTCCCAATAATTCGATTTTTACCGAATCACCCTTCTGTTGCGCGATGGGTATGTGATATCATCCCCTCCAGACTGGTTCCAGACTGAGATGTCCTAACCGTAACACTGCGACTTGAAACCCTGCCCGTTTCAGCTGATCCTGGGCACCGAGTGTATTCATATGAACAAGGATGAGCAATTCTTGAACAACCCGCAGACCATTCCCTTCAAAACCGTCCTCTTCAGCTTCTCGCCCAACCGGAGCTTCACATCCGCAGGAGTTGGCACATAATCCCCGCTAGCATATAGTATACGCCGACTTCAAATTCCACTTGAAGTCCTGGTGAATCGGAGACCCCGTTCAACTCACGAGGGGTATGTATACTCTGGAACCGTATCGCCTTTTTTTCTGAAGTTTGAGTATACCGCCCATAGCCGTTGCATGGCCGGGCGGCCCACAAAAAAGAAAAAGCTTACATCATCTGCTTTCCGACTCGGATAATGACAAGGGAAAAAAATAGCATGCTCCAATCTTCCATGCACCCGCCGGGAGGAATCCGGTCCAGCCTGGGTCTAATGTGGTCCTGCGTCCACGATCCGCGCTGAACTACCCATACTTAGGTGGGATGAATATCGGACGATTTCAGTCCATTCTTTTTGTGTGCTCAATTGAATTCATCCAACTGAACGCAAAAACTGGCGCGCCCGTCAACTATCCTCGTTCCTGGAAACAACCGCGGAAAATTTAACTATATCGCTTACGTTCCAATCTCCATCATCGTCACACAGGCGTTTACAGGTTCGGTCGTGGCCGCGGGAGACCCGATGCCGCTAGGCGCCGTAGGCGTCCGCGGTTTTGTAGTGTAGCGGTTATCACTCCAGATTTTGAGACGAAAATTCTGGTAACCCCGGTTCGAACCCGGGCAAGACCTTCTGTAAGGAGACGGTTTTTTTTTCTCTTGTTCTTTTTGCTACCTGTTATCTAAGATGTCCCGCACGCACATAACCATGTGACAACGAGAGAGAGAGAGTGTGCTCAGCTCACGGTCGCCACTGTTCTACGAACATGGAATCCGATAACTTTCTCAATGACCAGACATCAATTGACATGGCAACAGACTCACAGAGCTGCCCACAGCAAGTTGAGCATTGGTTCACCGCGAGAGCAAAAAAAACACAGACGTGGAGCAGCGTCACCTGGCAGAGGAAATACGGAGTGAATATTGGGGATAGATGGGGGGCGAGATGGCCCACGCCAACAGGCCGCGTTGGAAGACAATGAGACTAGACCCGCTTGGCTGCAATGAGGATGGAGATCCTGATGTTATTGAGGCCAGCGAACCCATCTGGAAATTTCCCTAGTTCAAGATGTTGCCGCCGCGCAGGAGCAGGTTCTCGGCAAGCAGATTATGGAGGACAGATGTGGCCGGCGGACAAGGAAAACGGGGTCGAGTGACAAGGAAGGGCCTGCGTCGTATGGAGATTGTCGCACACCGATGACGAGACGGCAAGGGCATCGCGGGACGAGATGAATAAAAACGCATAACAGGGACGACTTGTAGCCTCGCACGAACACGGGATATATAGGTGCTGGGATGAGTCCGCCATCATTCAGCCCAGTGGGTCTTCCACTTGATCTTCCTCTCGTCCACAAAAAATGTGGAAGCTAATGAAAAGTTCTGGTCAGTTACATCTCACATATCAGAATGCCAAACGCACGATCAATGTGTCCCGCCTTGCGCTTCGCAATAAATGCATCGGCGCGCGCCCAGTAATCGTCACCCGTAAGCACACCTTGCTGCCAGTCCGCGGTGTGGTTCTGCACCATCATCATCATGAAGCGAGGGTCGCTTGCCAGGCTGTCCATCATGGGCGAGGGGCCGGGCTGGATATCGAAGACGATGAGCGCACGCAGGGATTTGCAGTCCAATAAGACCATAGAACCGATCCCGGCAGGATCCATGCTCGGCAACGCGGCCGCCAGGTGCGTGAGTTTGGGAAGTTTGCTTAGAACTGTCCAGCGAGCGAGATTCTCCGTGGGGGATTCGTCGCGGTCGGGCGCCATGCCGAGGAAAAGCTCCAGGTGTGTGAGATTGGCAAAGTGCGCCGAGCCTGTTGGGTGCACTACGGCGAGAAAAACGCGGGGACTGGCATACAGCTGCTTTAAGCAGTTGAATCCGCCGTGCGCAACATTTGGCAATGCTCCGTGGAACTTGAGGTAGAGGTTCTCCATGGAAGGGAAGAGATGCATGAGCATCGACATGGTCTCGCATTTGGATGTGGTGATCAGTATGTTGCGAACAGCCTGGCCGAAGTCGGTCGAGCGGGAAAACTTTGTCGGCGTGTACTGGGGAATCCCATCGATCGCCTTGATTCCGACGACCATCGTTCGGTACAGAAGAGGCTCTACCCTAGAAACATCGTGAGACATACAACGATCTTGGGTGACTCGCTGTGCTTTCTCACCAATTCTTGACACGCCACGCGACACGCATCAGTGTCGGGATGTCCACCGGTCGGGAGAGGGCTGCGCACTGGAATATACAGCGTTCCAACTCGGGCGGAAGAGATGGGACCACTTCTTGTATTGGGGCGCCAGATGTGGACATGGCGGCTTGGGACAAGGAGCACCGGCAAATGCCGAGCCACGCAGCAGACGCAAATAAGCCCCTGTCTAATTTTATCAGTTGTGAGGACAAACGTCGAAGTGTTGGTAACGTTTCACGAGCCGAGAGCTCTCGGCTGCATCCATCCAGCTCCAAATTCCTCTAAGAATACGACCGTAGGCGACTTCTGAACACCGCACCTTCAGTGGCAGCTATGTATCTCTCCCACAATCGAACTAGTGATCAACTGAATGGACGATTTTGTTCCGGAGTAAAGTCTTAGCTGTTGAAATGCCTCGTACAGTGCTCAGATAATTGGCAGTGGCTTATCATTAATATTTATGCGCGAACCCAGCAACGGAATACAGACCCTCACGTGCATTAAGGTATCTAACATACAGCCCAGTAAAACTCATACAACACTTATACTCACAACAGCTCAGTTCGCGCCAAAGAACTCCTCCGCGACAAACTCCCAGATCGCCTGCGGCTTATTGAACAGCTGCGGCGTGAACTGATACTTCTTCGTCCCCTGTTCCCACACGTACTCCAGAATCCCGTCCTGCGCGTCGACGTACGGGATCGCGTTGCGGAAATTCAGGCTCAGGTCCGCGTTGATGGGGAAGGGCTGCGGCGCGCCGGGCGCGTCGCTGAGGCCCGCGAGGGCGAGCTCGGCGACGACGGAGCCGAAGTCGGTCACCTCTGACCCCTTGACACCGCCGTCGAACTGCGAGGTCGTGGCGCTGGGCGTGCCGCCGAAGACCGCGGAGCGCACGCCGTGCTTCTGGAAGAGGTATGAGGAGAACACGCTGGGATGATTTATTGATTAGCAAGGCGGAAGGCGGAAGGAGCTGGAGGAGGGTAACGTACGAGCAGGTGGACGCGCAGATGGAGTTGGCGACGAGGACGTAGTCCATGCCGTCGAGCGCGGGCGCGGTGAAGTTCGTCACGTCCGACGCGGCGCCGAAGTCGTCGAAGAAGGGCTGCGAGTAGGCGTCCTTGATCCCGTTGACGGTCTTGGGCACCGGCGGGTCCATGAACTGGCTGTTGTTCGTCAAGAGGTTGTACTCCAGCTGCCGCAACAGAATCAGTCTCAAAATCTCATGCCCACAAAAAGCGGGAAAACTTACATCGCGGTAGAACCCGTAAAAGTACTCGCTGTTCTGATCCCCCGCACCCGCAGCCGCGGCGACCGACTCCTGCCGTGTGAGCTCCGTATCCCTGAGCACCGCAGGGAACCCGGGATACCGATCCGTCGGGAACAAACTCCACAGCGCCACGGCGCCCGCGAAGATGTACCCGCCGCGGTTGCCCGAGTTGTCGATCAAAACGTGCTTGACGCCGGCAGCCTTGAGTTTGGTGAGGCCGTCGTAGAGCGTCGCGGAGATGCCGTTGATGTACGTGGTGAAGTCCGTGCCGTCGCTGGGCTCGAACTGCTCGAAGTAGAGCACGCCGACGTGTGGGTGCGCGGCGAGCTGGTAGACGTCGAGGGTCGTGATGTGCCCGAAGGAGGTCACTGAGTAGTCAATTAGCATGTGTGATCGCGAAAAGGGCCAGGGGGAGACGCACGGTTTGGTTGGACGTAGTTTGCAGGCGCAGCGACGGACTTGGCGGCGCTGTTGCGGACGGGGCCCTGGTTGTCGGGGCGCACGACGCCCTTCTTGCGGGTAATGAAGCTGGGGATCGAGTCCGCGCGCTCCTCCACGGTGCGCTTGCGTTGGAGCGAATCCGCGGCGGGGAGGTTGCAGGTCTGTGCGATGAAGTCCGCGGTGGTGTTGCCAGTGCCGACGAAGGTTGCGGCCCACGGCACGGTGAGGGTCTTGAGACCCTTGGTGGTCTGAAGCAGCACGCTGACGGAGTCAGCGCCGGGGTAGAACGCGCGCTGTCCGAAGCGGCCGACTTCTTGGGTAAAAGAACCGGACACAGTGTCTAGAATCGACGTCAGGTATCCACTACGTGAAAATTGTAGGGATACTTACCAGCGGAATATCTCGACATCAGGCGCATGTACCGCGGGTTCACAGTTTCATACGCGCCGACGAGGCCCTTGTAAATGCTCGACTCGGTCGCGAGATCAACAAGGTACTGCGAAGCATCGACGCCGTTGATGGCGAGGATGCGCACACCGTCGTAGGGACGGACGTCCACGCCAAGGGACTTGAAGTACGCCTCGAGCCCCGTGCGGCCTTGGCCGGGAAAATCGTAGTTTTGAAGGAAGGTGGGGTACGCGGTGCGTGAGGTGGGGCTCGAAGCGAGGGTAGCGATGGAAAAGGGGAGATTGTAGCTGAAGGCTTCCGTGCACGCCGCAGAAAAGAGTGTGTGGCCGTCTGCTTCTCTGTTCCATGCGTCTGTGACCTGGCACAGCGTCAGACAAGAATGGAAACGAGGAATATAGCAACGCACCGCGACGTTGAAGTCCCAGTCAGTTTTGTAACCTGAGGTGGAAGCTTTTTTTTGGACCGCTGCATTTTCCCGTCAGCGTGAAGGAGTAGCGACGAGATAGGGAACGGACCTCGCAACAGGGAGCTGATGTTCACGTCGTGGGGAATAAGCGGGTTTGGCGAGTGCTCAAACCAGGTCTCGAGCGAGTACCAGGGCAGCGCCTTGAGATTCGAGTCGACAACAGCCAAACTGCGGGTCTTGTTGAAGGGAACGTTGAGCTCGCAAGCGTGCGCGGCTTTGCTCGACACCCAAGTTGACGCTGAGGCGACCGTGCATGGGTCACTATCGCCTTCCTTCAGTAATGGCCGTTGAACGAGGGGAAGGGGACGCACGAGGCGGCTTTGGCCAGGACCGCGGAGGCGGCCAACATAACGAACGACGACAACATGGCCGCGGGGGTGAAAACGAGTGGGGGCGCAGGGAAGGTGCGTGAAGCGATCCAGGAAGGATTCGGTACCTTTAAACCGGGGAACAGATAAGGGGATCATTGGACGGCATGTGCGCGATGGCGACGCACACATGATACTCGCGTGGTGTTGACGCCGCCTAGGCGCATGCTGTGCACCGGTCGGCCTTCCTTCCTCCGCTAAAACCCGTGAAACTGTTGCCATCCTGGACTAGTAGTACTGGGGCTTTCCATGGGGTGTAAGTGGACAACTTGAAGCAGAGAGAGGATGAAACGCGTGTGCGAGGTTGATCAACGGTTGATGCGTTGATGCGTTTTCGGACACGTGGTCCGAGCGATTCAACCAACGTTCAACGGTCAATGTCTGTTCAACCTCGCAACCTATGAGACACACCGTCGCTCTGGAACATCTTAGATTCAGTTCTCCCTTCCCCCCAATTCCCGGCCAAGCCGGTCGTAAGGCGTTGCTATCCCCAGCGCTTCAAAATGGCATGAGCATCGCGACTTATGGCGTTGGTAGGCACTTACATAGTCAGCAGTCAATGACGATTTTTGACGCCAATGCACTGGAGGGACCACACCGTCGCGCAACCCATCGAGAATGTAGGGTGAAAGCCGAAACATTGACCGGGTTCGATTCCCGGCCGGTGCATGTTGAGCAATTTGGGTAATATTTTTGCTTTCGTGCTGTCAAAGGCGGTAGTCCAGCGAGGAGCGAGCGTTATCTTCCGTTCGCAACGAAGGGACTATCTGGTCAGGCCTCCTTGGCACACAAAAAGGAAGCACGAGTAACGGACATGCCCCACTCCCGATTCGAACGGGGTCTCCGACGGGAGGTAGCAAAGATCAGCGGGCGGCGCATACCCCATGCTACTAGTAGCGGGGCTAGGTGTGCTGATATTCACCTATACGGACGTGCGTGTGGGATTCCTTCGCGGAAGAGTACGAAGCTCGGAGAGCTAGAGTTTGCACTGGGAGAGAGCAGGCAGCGATGGGGAGCACCAAGGAGTACGAAAGGTGTCGTCGTGACAAGATAGGTGGCTTCCCCAGAGGATCGTGAACTACGGGATCCCATCTTCCCCCGACGCTCTCGATGAAGAGAAACGAAATCTCGTTCATGGATAATGTTGACGAACGAGAGCAATCGGCTGCGAACGTGTTTGAA
The DNA here is from genome assembly GCA_029203975.1 of Mycena vitilis. NCBI lineage: Eukaryota > Fungi > Basidiomycota > Agaricomycetes > Agaricales > Mycenaceae > Mycena > Mycena vitilis. The sequence goes on from JARGYF010000076.1 coordinate 227,654, forward strand.
TTTGGTGTTGACAGTGATGTATATATCACTCCAGATTTTGTAAAGCGTTGAAGCATTCAGGACGCAGGACAGAACGACAGTTGCCGCCAGCTTTCCGGGAATCGTTGGCTCAGCGCTCAGTACTAGTACTGTCATTGGAACGTCCAGACGGTCGACCAGGTCACGTTTCTAGAACAAAGCGAGCGCGCGTTAACGACAATCGAGGCGAAAGGCAAGAGTGGCCGGCCCGGTCGATGACGCGGCGCCATCAGATGGTGTTACACAGCCACATGCGTCTTTCTTTCCACCACCACCTCGTCGTTTTCAATGGTCACCCGGGATTTCTCTGCCAATCTCAACATGGATCGAACGAAGCCCTTTCGCTATCCCCTCTGTCGGGGCTCCGGATTTCCGTAGATTCTCGAGTCTCATGATCTTTTTTGGCTTTCGATCGACTCCTGAAAGTTCAATGAAAGTTGTTCAAACTCTTCTTGCTTACAATGTTTCTTGCTCATGCCACAATCTACTTCACCGATCTTGTCTACTGTCCTCTGCATATCTGGGCAATTTCTGAAGGCTAGATACCGACTCCTCTGGGGCGGCAACGATAACGCGTTGACTTGGGATGCGGCTTAGTTCTAGTCTCCAGACAGACTATCACTCGTAACCTCATTACTGGCTTAGTTCCCAGGTCCTTCCCTTTCCTTCGCTTCACCACCATCCAAATTGTCCCTGGAGTCCTCTGGATGGCTTGCTTAACTATATCTATTTTCTTGGACTCCCGGTGGTCGTCGGTTCTTTGAATTACGATGCGCTGAACATTCCTAGCTCGCGCACCCACACATCCTGACATCGGCTCGATAGCGGTAGGCCGCGTCTGACTACGGTATTTACATAATATCGAATCCTTTTCAGCGCGTGAATCAGGACACCCGTTCGACTCGGGGTCGAGCCATAATGTCGGAATCTTGTTTTATCGGCTGGAAAAAGCGGGCGACCTCCTCTCCTTCTGAACCCTTTGTGAGCGCTAACATTTGGCGTGTAACCTGCGGGCATGCTCAACGTTCTGCCCCTCGTTCATACGTTTTCTATCGCCATGTTAATCGGCGTTCCAAAAAAGCAGAGCAAAACGCCCTCGTCGCGACCCGCCCCCGAATCGAACGAGGTTCCCTGCAAAGACTTCAATCTCCGTGAAGCTAGAGTGCGCACGTGCAGTCCGTCCGCCTGCGGATCTTGTGCTACACATTGCGGATCACAACTCATATGAGGGCGAAGAGTGTTAATTGGTACGTCGAAGTGGGGATAACATCAAACGCGTTCCTTCAGATGTGTACGGCCAAATCTTGCTAGTTTTTGCTTTACAATTGACGCAGTTGGCCACACATGAGTACGCCCAGAATGCCCAGCAGGAAAAAAAAGCGTATATTGGAACAATACATGCCCCACTCCCGAGTCGAACGAGATCTCCGACGAATGGAATAAAAGCCAATCGAATTCCGGGTCGGTGCATACCCATTGCTAGCGGGGCTTGTGCTCGCTCTTGGACATTGTAATATACATGCGCGATTTCGTGGCTGCCCATGTAAAGCGTCGCCCTATGTTGGATAATCTAATTCCATCGAGACTCACCCACAATGTGTCAAGGTAAGCGGGGAAAAAGGCTGGCAATCATCAATATGCCCCGCCCCCGAGTCGAACGGGTCTCCGACGGTTTGCGGAATCCTAGTAATTGTAGGTCGGTGCATACCATATGCGGGCGGGGCTCGTGAGTGTACTTGTATTCGCCGATACGATGGTGCCCGTTGTGTTGTTTCGTGGGAGATATGCGGGCTGGAAAACTAGAGCGACGGCGTAAGTTGGAATTTCGTACCACAACAGTTGATTTGCGGATGCGGCAGTCTAGAAATCAGCGGCGATTGGCAAGAAGCGGACGTTCTCCAGGCGACTTACGGTGACTGGGATCCGGAGAATCACAGAATGGAATGGCGGACCACGCCCAGCACAGAATGGAAAGTGGAGTATCCGATAAAGGGTTAGTAGGACCGGCAATTCGTCCTAGGCTTGAGCTGCACTGGCAGTTGATTCCCAATCTCCTGCATATTTCACAGCGGGGGTTCCCCGGGGATGAGGAGTTCGTGCCAAAGAGGATAACAGGTAACGGCAGCTTCTCATCTGAATCTGCGGCAGATCTGCCTAAATCGCTTGCCAAAGGGGAATGGCAGCAGGTCAAAAGGAACAAAAACTCGCTCGAGCTCCTACACGACCCATTCCCCGAATCGAGGGCGACGTAATGAATTCAGGATGTAGCGTGGATGCGTGCCGTATGCCAACGGGCATTCTGCCTAAACAGAAGGAAAGCCACACATCAGTGAATAAAGGTCTGCAGGCAGGATCGTCGACCGACCATGAAGGGGACTTAGATGAAAAGCACCGACCATTGAGGCGACTTACATGAGAAGCACCGCGGGCCCGGAGATATCTGCGCAGACTAGACGGTGTGAGAGAGAGAGAGAGAGAGAGAGAGAGAAAATGACCGAACACTGCAAGCGATGCATCATGCCCGCCCCCCCGAGTCGAACGAGGTCTTCCGCAGATAGTGACAGCGTGGTCGGATTTTATGTATCTGGCGCGAATGCATCCATATGCTAGCAAGCGTTGGGAACGACATCGATTGGCAAGATATAGCGACAAGTCATAAATCATTGGGTGAGACGTGTTGGGCATAGTGATGCCCAGGGCCTGGCTTGGCCTGAAAGCCAGGGCTTGGGCTTGGCTTGGGCGGGCTTGGGCTTGAGATTCTTCAGGCCCGAGCCCAAGCCCGCGACTAGGGCTTGGCCTGGCCTGGCTTGGGCTCAGGCCAGGGCTTGAGTACTGCAATTTTTTCTTGCATGCTAGGTACACCTAGATATGCTGTGTTCGTACCAAACACTTTATATAGAGACAGACCACTCACTCGGAGACATTTCTTTGGTTTGAGGTGAGTTCTGACCATGTTTGTCTCATTTGGGGACTTCGTGCCAAATGACTGATTCGAAACCGTCCCAGTATCTGCACTAGAGGAACTCAAAAAAGACGGTAATGGTGGTTCAGAAGTCGTGCATCGAAGCCTAGAGAGTGACGAGGAGAATTTTGCCATTCAAATGTGAGCATACCATTGTTTTTACCCCAGTACCCAGGCCAGGGCTTGCGGGCTTGGCTTGGCTTACAATTTCTCAAGCCCGAGCCCTAGGCCCGGCCGAAGCCCGAGGGCGGGCTTGGCTTGGCTCGGGCCGGAGCGGGCTTGGCTTGAGGGCTCGAGGGCTTCAGGCCAAGCCTTGGGCATCACTAGTTGGGCAATATTTTCGGATCCGGACGATAATGGGTCTGATATCGGAGAGGAATATGGTCGTGCACTGGGGAGGGCAAAACATTTAGACTCAGCGTTTGAAACATATATAGTCACCAGCTAGACAGCGAAGAGTACTGCGCCCAATTGCGCGACAAGAATAACGTTCGAAAAAAGACAGCCATCAAAGAGATCTACCGCCCGCCCCCGAGTCGAACGAGGTCTTCCGCAGATAGTGACAGCGTGGTCGGATTTTATGTATCTGGTGCGGATGCATCCATATGCTAGCGGGCGTTGAGAATTAGGCTGACCCTCGAGGTATGAACGACAATTTGAGGATGCGAGAAGCGTTGGGCAGTATTTGAGGGTGTGGACGAGATCTCGGAGAGGAATACGTCCTCTGAATATTCAAATTCGGCGTTTGGAGGAGTCACTAGCCGGACAGCGAGGGTGATGACGCGACAAAGACTAGAAGAAAGTGCGAGATAAAGAGAGAGATTTTAGGGAGGTATCACCCGCCCCCGAGTCGAACGGGGTCTTCCACAGAAGGGACAGCGTGTGTATCCAGCGCGGGTGCATCCATGTGTTAGCGGGCGTTGAAAATGAGGCTGAACGACAATTTAATGCCACGAATTTAGAGAGAATTATATGGAAAGTGTTGGGCAGTATTGACGATCTTCTCCAGGACAGGAGATGGCAGATCGGTCGAACGGGCGGATAGGGTACCCAGGAAATCAGCGGGAGACTGTCGAGGCGCAGATTCATACACTGATACAGTGCAGCCAGAGGGAAAAGACCCTTAAAAGCGTCGATTGTAGACTTTGGAGTCGACGAGCCAAACGTGCGGATGGAAGCACACGCAAATGAAAGGGGTGATAGAAGTGAGCCGGGGCGCAGTTCACTGACTGCCTGACTTGTCCTGGTGGCTGGAGAATTCGATGTCTTGAAACGAGGGTGAGAGGGCAAATGTGGCTGTGTGATCCCATCAGAGGGACAATGACGCGTCCTCCGGGCCGGTCTCTTTTGCCGTTAACCACAACCTCACCACGACCTTGCTGTTTTTCCTCTTTGTTTCTTCCCTTGCAATTGCGCGCCTCGCTATAGCTTGCCCACAGGCTCCCCAAATTTTCACGGCCGACGGTGGCTCCTGTCCTCCTCCTCGTACCGCCCTGCCCTTCAGGCATCGTCGATACGACCTCGTACTAGAGCCTGAGCGAGACGAGATCCTCAGCGATTACTAGTATCGACTAGAGGAAAAATCGGGTGTGATATGACTCGCCTCGGTTCCTGGACTTTTTTATAGCTTTTTGCACTGTTTCAAGTTATGCTCTGGTGATTTTTGTTCACCTCATACACCCTGCACCGTTTACACTCGCTCGAGGGCGTACGCGCGATGCGTGAAAGCCCCGCAAGCATTCTTATACCGACCCTCCAGTGCATGAAGTCAGAAGTGTGCCAGAAGGACCTTTGCGTTCGGAGCTTTGGTACGTTGAGTGATTTGCCAGTGCCAGCTGCGGCCTCTTTCTGCTGGGTGCTGATCATGTTCCGCGTATGTTCCCGAGAAAAAGAAATGCGTCTTCGCTAGAATGCATCCGCCTGGATTTGATCCACGCCCCTTGTACGCGCCTGCACCGCCGGAGTGCGCTGCGCACTACGGATGCTTGTCAATGTCATGCAGCTACACTCGGCGAAGGGGATGATAGATTTCTGTTATACCTCATTCTGACCTCCTCCTTCTCATGTTTGAAATCGACGTCCTAGAGATTTCAGCCATCAGTATCTACTTCGTTGGTTGCCTCGCAGAAGGTTGACATTCATACCCTCGTCAAAAGCAAACTATTTGACCGCTGCCAAGTTACCACCCAGCGGACCCGCGAAGACTTTGGACTGTCGGATTGACCAACACTATAAAACATGCACTGGTATGCTATGTAGAACAATTACACCTTGCTGGCTACCATTCCCAAGATCTCCTCCGGTGCGATATCTCTGAGCTCTGCTTTGTACAACAAATTTAATTCGCGGCTCAAAGCGGAGCAGTTTCTGCATTGAGGAGCGTAGGCTCTTGCGTCAATCAGCAGCTGCAACAGGTCCCTCGGTGACTGGGACAATCCGGGAATCTCGTAGTACCAGGGCTTTCCCGTGGCGGGATTCTTCTTCTTCAACTCCCTGACTCGTAACGCAATTGTGTAGAACTTCTTTCCCGCTTTGATGTCGAGGTGCAAGCTGGAAGCTCAGTCAGGGAACCGAACTGAAAGGAGTTGACTATTGAACAATAACGTACGCGAGCCACGCCATTGTTTCAGCGCAATGGCCAAGGCACTGTCCGTTTTGGTCCCTCAAAGGCTGTACAACGTCCTCGTCGATGTCTGGAAATATGGCAGTGAAGTCTTTTACGTGGTCCTCCCTCACTTTGTCTTTGTCTTTGAGTGTACCACTAGGCATAGCAATTGTGCTCCCCATGGCCAGGAAGGGTGTGGCAATCACATAATTACTTGGTGCATCCCGCTCCCAGGTAATTTGAACAACCCTAGGAAAGTAATTCTTTCTCAATTCCGATATCGCGCCGCAAAGTCCCGCAAAATGGGTAATCAAGGATGCGCAGTACGCCTCCGCCTCGCCATTTCTCTTGAGTATGACACCAGAGTGGACGATATTGGCGTACTCGATACGTGACGCCATGGCACCTAGGGTTATAAAACACTGAGTAAGATACGGAATGTAGCGGCGCAGATATATATATAGACTCACTCAACCCGCCATAAAGGTGGGAGATGTTGATGCCGGACGTTAGCCCAGCAGTTGGCCAGCGATATGGCGAGAGTAATCGCGATTCTGACGCATCGCTCCCATGTTCAGGGAATTTGTACATCCCGCTCTCCCTAGTCAGGAATCAATATCGAGCGCGAGCACCTGCTCAATCAAATACGAACAGGGCGGGTCGCAGCCGTTGCTCGAACAGGTTGCGGCTCTCTGTGTCGTCCTCGGGAATAATCTGACGAAGTTCCGAAATTATCTAGCATGTGCGTATGAGGCGTCAATGCTGCATGAAGGAAGATTAGACACACGTCCGGGCCAAGCTGTGGTCTCCACGTTTGTGTGCCTGACTGCACAGAGCGGATTCGTTGGACGACCGCCGTGAGTGGGCTAGAGAGTACAGGTCGGAGGGGCTTAGGAGGCATGGAGAGGATGATGGAAGAGAGTACTGAGAGGGGATTCTTTTATACCAAGCGCGCCACATCTTCCTTCGCTGAACGTCGACACCAAATCTAGTCACCATTGTGTTTCCGCGGATTTCGCTGAGTCGGAGTCAGAGAACGATAGCTTCAACAAGGCTGATCACACCCGTTGAGATACGCGAGAGACTTTCGATGGTGATCCCAGTCACAGTCATACGCCACCTCCCCCAGAGGCCAGACTAGCTACCCCAAAACAATACCCGTATCCGTGTACAGGGCAAAAGGTGAGGAGTCACTGTTAGTTGACTCTTGCCGAATTACAACGCCATCAGCCTGAGCGAGATAGGCAACCCCTGGAGTCATGACCAGGGACCTCAGACATAAATCGGATGTTCTCCCTCAGGCCGCGTGTATGCATTTACACGAACGATAACGCTCGAGTCATTAGACAAAAAGAGTTGAGGCCTCTGTGGGGCTTACCAGTAGTTGAACGTACCGAGCCTTCTTCTTTCAAGTTTCAAGTTGGTATCAATGATCAAGATCCACGCGTGTCACTGTAATCAATACAGCATTCAGGGTCGCCCACAATTGCGGCTGCATGACTCGCAATCTGGGTGGCGAGCGAGTGGCGAAGCTTCGAACAATTAGTCAAGAAGATGACATGAGCGCTTAAAAATATTATATAAGGTGGACCCACTTCTTCCCAGACGACATGCGACTTCGCCCAGTTGCAACCGCATTTTCTGTTCGTGCAAAGCAAACGATCCGACGCACCGTGCTATCCATCCCGAAAGATTCGTAGGGGTACAATTCTGCTGCCAGGTAGATTCGCTCACACCGGTCCGCCACCAGTAGGCCCACTATCCATCGACTCAGGCTCCACACCCATAATTCAACTTTGGCAACATCTTGCACAATGAGCCGTGAAACCGAGAAAGTGTGTTGCCCTCCGTTTGCTTGCACACCGAGTTGATCATGCGTTTCCAGCCCTACGCGCGGCGCGGTGACCCAACTTTCTCACAATTATTCGACCATTGCCACACCACCACCACCCAAATCGCTGGAGGATTCTCTTGTGATTGGGAACACTGGCCTTGTTCCGATTTCTTCCAAGTGCCCGGAGGAGGGATCTGGACGTACGTCAGTGAGGCCGAAGTGATTTTGAATAGGATCTACAAGCTACCGAAACCGATCATCCCGCTGGCCTTCCACGAGGGAAACGACGCTCACGTGCTCTTCGAGGCTGGATCCGAATACTACCAGTATGACGGTGACAACGGTTATCTGTGGCATTATGAGCGGAAGAGCTTTATCAGTCGCGATGATTTTCTTGCCAACTTTCTCAAAGGCAAGAGGCAAATCATTCCCCAACCCGAGGACTACGAGGCGATTGAGAATGCCGTGCAAGACGAGGAGGACATGGCCGAAGCTGCTGAGGCGGTGAGACAGCGCGGATAGTATACTTTAGTCGTAATGAGCTCCAGTATCAATCCGGTGGTGTATTAGACTCGCCGGGGTGTATGCGATTTCGGGGATCCGCTGCATTCTATCAACTTGAAAACAAAAGCGACGACCGCAGCTTTTGTGCCGGACCCCGAGTCGGACGGGGTCGTCCACAGATATTGACAGCGTGGTCAGATTTCATGTATCCGGCGCGGAGGCATCCATATGCTAGCGGGCCATTGAAAATGAGGCAGACTGGCAAGATATAGCCAACAAGTCATGATCATAGAGCATTCTGTGAGACGTGTCGGGCAGTATTTGCGCGTCTGAATGATGAGGAGCGATGTCTGTCGATTTTGGATAGAAATATCGTCGTACACAGGGGAGAGCAGAATATTCGGATCCGGCGTTTGAAATATTTACTAGCTTGATAGCGAGGAGTGCTGCACCCGAAATTGCTTTGACAAGAAGGTGGTGCAAAGGAAAAAGGCATCGAACACTCACATGATTATCGCCCGCCCCCGAATCGAACGAGGCCTTCCGCAGATCGTGACAGCGTGGTCAGATTTCATGTATCTGGCGCGGATGCATCCATTTGCTAGCGGGCGTTGGGAACGGCATCGATCGGCAAGATATAGCGAACGACAGAGGATTAAGTAAGAACGAGCATTAATATTATCTCGGGTCCGGACGACGCGGAGCGATGACGAATATTGGGAAGAAGCATGGCTACTGTTCATTAGACAGAGCGGCGCAGTATGGGTAGATTCAGTTCTTGAGGGAGTAACTGGCTGGACTATGGAGGTCAGCGCTGACGTCAAGGTAAATGGCAATACGAACAGGACGGCATCGTTTTCTCCCTCTCCCTCATATAGGCTAAGCAATGAAAAGAGAACAAGGGGTGCCTATCACATGCAGAAAATTGCTCTCCAGAATTCGAAGATGATCAAGGCGCACATTACTTCCAACATCCAGAGAAAAAAAGAGCCTCCGAGTCACGGTCCTGCGGATTGACCGAGCAAGGCGCGCGGATGGAAGGCGTGATTCTGAAAGAACCGAGCAGTAGCGTGAGCTGGTTGAGCATTTTGAGTGCACTTGGTGGCTGGAGGCTTTACGGTGTGACTTGCTGTCCTGAAAACGGAGACGGTGGTCGCGGGAAGAAAGAACAAATGAGGCTGTGTAGAGGCTGTGTGATTCCATCTGATGGATGACGCGGCCTCGGGCCGGTCTCTCTTGTCTTTTGCCTCGACTTTGGTTGGCTCTTTTCTTGCTCTGGGCTTGTTCTTTCCGTCATCGCGCAAGCTGGGCTCAGTAAATCCCCATAGGCACTAGTACTACTGCTGGGCCATGGTCGATGTCCTCCTGTTATCCTGCTGGGCCTCTCAGAGAGTCAGAGATGTCAGTCGCACGACTTATCATCGAGTCTGTAAGTTCTGCACCGTTGACAGTAGCGCGATTCTACACTGGGCTATCTGGTCCCAGCACAATGCTGTCATGACCGTCAAGATGCCCACTGGTGCAGCGGCCCTAATGCCGTGGGCTGGTTCTTGCGAGTTTCGATTGATGATGAATGATATCATCCCGGCGCACTCTTTCAGAAAACTTTGGCGATACCGCCAGTCGACGTGCATCTTATTGCTAGTCCAACTTACGTTTTTCTGTTGGTTTCTCCCTGCCGACCGCTGATCGTGGTCGTCGTCTGTTTTTTTTTTCAAGAAAACTCATTGCCTGCATGTACCCGTAATGGATTCGGCCAGCTTCGGCCCTCGCACGCGTGCCCGCAGTGCTTCCTGTTATGCCCTAACCCACCATCCGCCCTGGAGAATACGTTCACTCCCTCACTCGACTTTAGAACGGCGCGTTGTTCGATGTCCTCGTTCGGAAATTCTGACCGAACCTCAAGCTTTTTGCCTTCGCAATCCGAAGTCTGGGGCTTTGCCGCTCGACACAATCCCCCCCAAAAATCCTTCTGTGTAATCCCGCATGGATTCGAAACCGGCGCTTCGTACGCGGGCTTGCAACGCCGGCATGCCCTCCGCACCACGAGATTTCTGCCGTACATCTACCTCGCTGAGTAATTGGCCTTCATCAACCTTGTTACACCTGATCATGAACTTGAAGGACAAGTTCACTCCGATACTCATCCAGAACAGCGGCCGGCGGACGCCGTGTGTTTTCCAATGCAGAATCTATAGCTAGACACCTCTCACTCGTACCTTTGGGCGACTCTCATTCGCAAGGCTCCCGCGAAACGGCGAATGGGCGCTGATACGGGACCCTCCTGGGCGGGCGCTGATCGGGAGGCGTTTTATATATCGTATTCTATCAGCGGGAGCCCGAAATGACTTGGGCTTCTACGTCGCTTTGAATCGAAGGAACACTCACACTGCGCCCGTGCACCGCGCATGCCTACCAACCGTCAGCCGGTTCTGAATCACCGGCTGTTGGCGGTGTTGGGGACGCCGTTTTCAACCCGATATGTGTTGACGACGGAACACCGACACTGCCCTTTGGCGCCATTGTGAAGGTATTTAAACAGGGAGCAAATACGCTGACATCCAGTCTCAAAAACACTCATACCACCACCTTTTACTACTCACTTCAACTTCAACTCCATTCACATTCAAGTACGTCCTCAGGCCCATTCAAAAGGATCTTCACACTGATTCCCAGAACACAGTCATGTCCTTCGCCGAAACCAGCCAAAACTACCGCCTCGTCAACACCGTCCTGCACGCACAGTGCCGCGACGAGCACGGCAACTTCCACAACTCCTCCCTCGACCTCGACCACATCCTCGGCAACAGCGAGGGCCGCTTCGACCCCAACGGCTCGCGTTTCTTTGAGAGCGCGGGCATCTGTGGGCTCAACGCCACCACGCTCGTTGCGACGCTCCGCCGCTCGGATGGCTCTTTCCATGGCGCGACCTTCGACCTTAATGAGATCGTCCGGAACGACAATGGAAGGCTCGTGCGCTACTAGATCGTGGGTTCGTTGAGCTTTCTGCTATGGAACACGACTGATGCCTAATTAGTTAACTTCAAGATGGAGCAATCTTCGATGAACAATTTTTGAAATAGGGAGTGATGCATTGTCCCGGATATGTATTTACGTGTAAAGACAAAACCCTTCATATGTGAGCTACGGGGTTTATCCAACGACAAAGGGGATGGGGATATCTTCAGTGGTAAATGCAAGGTAATTGATTGTTCAGCGCCATCTTGAAGCAGATCGGTGAACGTAAATATAGTCAATGCCGCTGGCGGCTGCTGCAACCAATTTTGATAGATGTTTGCAAGATGCCCACTATCTTTAGTAGTAGGGTATCGGTTGGCCCTATCAGCTCAGAAATGAATCATGATCTTAATGATGAAATTACGACCTTTTTCCTTGATCCTCGCGGTCCCCGACGCATGCCAACTCAGGCCGGCCGCAAGCCGACTGATCCTTTTGTGGGCCGATGCTGTGTCGCTTTGCGCGTTTTTGCGTGGATCTCGCCCTCACGTGCGATTTAGCATCGCCACCAACTCTCTCATGAACTTTTTTACGTGTCGAGCTCCCCCTCATTTGTACCCCCTCATCACAATGTCTTTTATCTCCCCCAATTTTTGGCCAATTTTGTTCTCCTTCCGCAGATCGGCTTAGCTGCCCTGTCCCGGCCTTCCGCCGTTGCAACATAACAATCTGATGTTCTCGTTTGGCTGTTTTGTGACATGTTGTGGTCCTTTACATTTTTGTCTCACAAATCACATCTGCTGCTTATACTGTCTTTGAATTGGCTTACTCGAAGTATTTCTTCACCTGTATGTAGCAGTCAACCAAAGTCACTAAAGCTGGCCCCTGGGGTTTGAGATAAAAAGTACAAGTCTTTGGACTGGTGCCAGTGGTGGGTTCCATAGTGGTTCTAATTGGGGGTCGACGCGGTAGCGTCGACCGGGGGATTCTCAATGTGAGCTGGTTGACGCGCTTGCGCGTCGACCGAGCGAATCCTTGAGCATCGCTTTTTACTTTCTCTTGCTTTTCAGTCGTGGAAATTTCTTGTATGGATTCCAGCCATACTGGTAAGTAGTTCTGTCACGCGGGGGGGGAACCTGTGGCACTGACTTGAACAATGTGTGTGTAGTGCTCCTACATATTTCAAGCACATCTTTGAGCATCTTCACTCGGACAAGACCATTGATATTGTCAGTACTCAGTATCGCAATTTATGGTTGGTCAAAAGATGACATTGACAGCAACCCGCCCTCTGGGATAGTGGGCTTTGCCGCGCTAGCGGGCCTACAGTGAGTATTCGGTACGTGAGCTGTGTCAGAGGCGATTACGCAGGCAGAATTAAAGCTTGGAAGCTGGCCTATTACAACCGGATCAACGCTGTCTGAGTAAAGCGCAATAAATATTCCAGTGCCTGTGTTACCTGCTTGACACTCTAACAAGCGAGGTACGAGCTTCCCATGTTAGAGTGTCTGGCTGCGAGAGACTAGCTTGACCCCCCGGTTGCCCCCGGGGCCCAGCGGTCCCCAGAATTTTTTCCAGTCTCGGACTCAAACCACATCACCACGAAAGACGTGGAGAACCAGTGGGTGGTCGTATGACGCATACCGTTAGACGGCAATCAGTGTCCGAAGTGCCCGCTCTCATGCCGTGAGACATCCTCACAGCCAGTATGCGGCAGTGGAAGCGGCATCCATCAGCAGTGTTCCGTCGGCGACCACTGACGATAACCCGAATCTTACAACGGAATTCATAAGTGCCAGTGGTCGCCGGCCCCAAATCTGAATCCACTGGCATCCAGTGTGATGACCCTTCCCAAACCCTTCCTCTACATCAATGAGGGTGTAGCAACGAGCGGTTTCCCCCTCCTTTCACACGGTTGAGTTGGTGGGTCCAAACCCAACAATGAAACCCCAGGGCTTTGGCCATCGAAGAGCGATTCATGTAGTTCTCCGGAAGCCGATGTACTGCATGTAAAAGCAGTCTGCGATGATTTCCATATATATATATACAAAGTCCAACGCCGTAGATAACACAGGATCGACCTTCCACGTCTCAGTCCGCTACATAATTTGGGGGCATTTCTTCTTCTGCCCTTCCTGCTGTCGATCGTACACCCCGGTCGGTGCGCGCAGTGGATTCCGTCAAATTGCTGCCTCGTCTGTGCTGTTGCAACGCATGCGTCTGCTCTCTCTTCATCGTTGAAACAGACCGTCCCATGGAAGCAGTCTCGGAAGCCGCGGTGCTACTCGCGTCTCCTCGCTCCCTCACGCGTAGAAGTTCATCTGTTAGAAGACGCACTTGCTCCCCTAAGCGGAGATTCTCGGTACCGCTTTCGTCCGCTCGCTCCTTCAAACGGAGAATCTCATCCGTCAGCAGACGTACCTGTTCCCCCAGGCGGAGATTCTCCTGCGCGTTTGAGCTTGTGTGCGTGGTGCCCGACAGTACTTCAACTGCTTGTGGCCACGATTCCTTCGACGTATCCACTGGGTCGGTATCCCGGGGCCCTGACCGCTCCACGGCGGATGTATATCGACCCTTCCCATATTTCGCCCGCCGTGCCAGAGTGAGACCGCCGAGAACCAGAACGATCAAGGCGACGGCCCCGACTACTCCACCGACTATCGCGCCGACCGGGGGCTTTTTCTTTGAGCTTGAAGTCACCGGAGTGTGAGCGCTTGGCGAAGCCTTGGGTTTGGTAGAGGAAGTTGGATCAGGATCGTTCGTGCTGGAAACAGGAGTCTGAGTACGATGGGCATGGAGCGACCCAAAATTTAGGGCGTACGTGTAAACTGCGTAATCAAAGAGAGCATGGCCATATATGGCCATCTTGAACGTATGAGGACCATTTGGGATGGACTGGTTCGCGTACACAGAAGCGTTGTATTGGGGCTCAGCCGGAGGTGTAGTCGGAAGATTATTTCCCCAATAAACACCAACGTTGTCCAGGTAGAATATAGGGCTCAGTAATACCGTGGGGATATTTGATTGCACGGCTACGAATATGTAGACCGCTACTCCTGTTTACAATTCGAATCAGGCACTGTGCCAGCAATAGGGTCGGTGTGTAACTCACCTGTGAAATTAAATTCCACGCTTGTACCCCCGTTCATTTCCGTAAAAGTCCCGTTGTGGAGGCTGCTGGCATCTATTTCGAAATTGCCTGCAGAGCCAGGGCACCCAGGCGTGGAGCATGGTGGTGTATTTCCATCGAGCCAGGAATATTGTACAAGTGCACCTGCGTCGTCGATAGAATGATTGGTCTGTAGACCAACCACGAGAAGTACGCGGAGCCACACCAGCCAGAATAAACGCATGTTAGGCGAGGGGATGGGGGACTGTGAGGGTAGAGATCAAGAGCCTTTCGTCGAGCTGTCGCCAGGTGGGTCCAAAGTCTGAAGACCGTCCAGTGCAACGAGGTGATGCCCGTTCAACAAACTGTTCGTGCTCCGGGCTCAGACTCGTGACGCGAACAACCCCGTCTATTTAGAACGCAATCAGAACGATGTAGTTCAGCTGGTAACGAGGGTCGCTACTTAGTACTGTCTCAGTGGAGTTGCGAATCCTTTTTATTGTTTGTGAGTCGTAACTCAGGCGCAAAAAGATGAAATGCTGAGTCACAGCGTCATCTCTTTACATGGAAAACGCATGGGCAGTTCCGAGCCTAGCTACTAACAGACAGCTTGTAATTACAGACTAGCCTGATGGGACAGTTCCGGTGATACGATCAAGACGTGCCCCCTGGAGAATGTTACTTATATACTCCCTGTTTCAATCGTTTCTTGTGGCATTTTCTGTCCCTTTCACCTGAAGGTACGAAATGCGCTTGACCGCAAGATATCTCAGATCATGCAATGAACCTCAACCCTTGCCTCAACCACTGTTTTCAACCTCGGCGAGCATTGCTCGGGTATTATTCAATGGCCCCAAAGCAAAACCTGGCCCCGGAGCTCTTCAGTAAAAGCCCGGAGAAGGTGTCCATCCACGCTGACTTCCCTTCATTTGCCTCTACAAGGGCGAATTGAGTTTCAACCACTCTTCGCCTATCAGACAAAACACCGGATAACAACGCAACAGCAATCCACCACAGTAGGTGCACAGCCACTCGCCTTTTCTCCCTCTCCTCTCATCTTCCACGTCTTGCACTGCAAGCCCGCGATGGCGCTGCCGTTCGAACTCGAGCAGAAAATCTTTGAGCTCGTCGCCTTTTGCCACCCAGACTGCATCCTATTGGGGCAGTTTACTTAGATGAGTTGGTGACGCGGGGTGAGCGCGTCTATATAATCACACGAGTGTAGATTGTGGTGGTTCAGGATGAAAGTAGTTATTGTCATAGTAAGGAATACAGCGGTTTAAATACTACGAGGCGCATAGCCATAGGCGAGTCATAATGAGTCGTAAGGAGTCAGAATAAATATTCTCAACTATTCTACAATGTTCTCTCGGTTCCATACGGGTCCGCACTGACTCTGGCGGGTTGCCCGAGATGCCCGAAGGCAGTTCGCCCAATACTCCCCCTCAAGCCGGCAGTAGTCCCATGCTTGAGCAAAACTGCTCATGCTTCACTCGGGGCAAGGCCTTGGTGAAGATGTCTGCAACCATATCATTAGTTGGACAATATTCGACGTTGATGATACCGTCTTCAATACATTCTCGAACGAAGTGGTTCTCGATCCGAAAATGTTTCGATCTTGCATGATGTTGAGGATCGTGTGCAATGGAAATTGCTGACTGGTTGTCTGAGTAGACCAACGTCGAATCTTCAATGGGAAATTCGAATGGGAGGGCTTCAAATAGATATCGAAGCCATATCGCGTGTCTTGTTGCGGCGGTGAGAGCTGAGTATTCAGCTTCGGCGGTGCTTAGTGCAACTGTTGGTTGCTTCTTGGAATGCCAAGCTATTGGTCCTCCAGCTAGAAGGTATACATACCCAGACACTGATTTGCTGTCATCTGGATTGGATGCGAAGTCGGCGTCGCTAAACGCGCCATAGTGGTTGAAGATTGAGGTTGAATCGGACCGAAAGTCCGGACCTCCGAAGGTGATCCGCTGATCACGCGTTCCTTTCAGGTAACGGAAAACCCTCTTCATTGCCGTCCAATGTGTTGGGCTGGGACTGCTGGTGTATGCACCGACTCTTGCGACGGCATACGCGATATCTGGACGGCTAATGGTGGCTGGCCAGATCAACGAGCCAATGTATTCGGCAAAGCTGTGGCCTCGCTCGTCGGATGTCTTTCCGTCGTTTGAGCTCTTCTCCAAGACGACGTTAGGGTCCATGGGGGTCTTTACGGGCGACATCTGGTCGTACCCGAATCGCTTCAAGACACCATCGATATAGTGCTCTTGCGAGATCTGGATAGTCCGCTTTGCGCGGTCGCGGTATATCTCAATACCTATCAACTTCTTCGGCTCTCCGAGGTCGTTGATTTCTACCTCTTGCTTCAAGGCGAGTTCTGTGGCCGAGAGCATGGTGGGGTTGTTGCTGAAGAGAAGTAAGTCGTCCACCCAGACTGTGATAACGACAAACTGATCCTTGATTTGGCGTGTGTAGACGCCGTGGTCGACTTCGACGCGGGTGAAACCGTGCTTGGTGAGTATTCCGTGCAGCTTTCGGTTCCATTCTCTGCCTGACTGCTTCAGTCCATACAGAGTCTTCCTGAGTCTGCATTTGCGCCCAGAACCGTAGTCGAAACCCGGAGGCTGTTCCATGAACACCTCTTCTTGTAGGTCGCCGTTAAGGTATGCTCCTTTGACATCTAACTGCTTCATCTCAAGGTCTTGGACAGCAGCTATTGCTAGGAGGGCTCGCAATGATTCGAGACGCACAACCGGGGAGAAAGTATCGAAATAATCGATGCCAGGAACCTGTGAGTAGCCTTTCGCTACAAGTCTCGCTTTATAGCGGACAATGTTCCCTTGCTGATCTGTCTTTAGGTCGAATACCCATCGACATCCAACTGGTTTCCTATCGGTAGGACAGTCCTCAAGATTCCATGTTCCCATGGCGCTCAGGTTGTCGAGCTCGGCATTGATCGCGTCTTCCCATTGTGGCCATTCGGGCGAAGATTTTGCCTCTTGAATGCTCTTTGGGATGTCGCGCTTGCCTGGGTCAAGATCTCCGGTTGCTGCTCGGTACGCAAAATGTGCGATCGGGTTGTCCTCTTCGTCTTCTGCGACGGCATCGGGTTCAGCCTCTGAACCTCGATTGGGACGATGTGCTTGCTCTCTGCGAGCGTCGGGATTCCCGAGTTTCAGATAGTTCTGATCTTTGACGGTACATGTTAATCTGCGGAGCGGGATTGGATTAAGCTGATTTGCTTTAGGATCGTGTTCTGTTGTGAGACGTGGTGTTGACGGCGCTGATGCTGGCGCTTTGGGCTTCGGCGTGGATCCGCTCCTATGCGGTAGTGCCGGTGGTGGCGTGGACGGTGGTGTGGATGATGGTACTCGTGCTGGTACGTTCTGCTTCGCTTCTAGCTTATTTGCTGGTTTAGCTGATGTGCCATGTGCATTCCCGTTGTTCTCCCCCTCAGATGGGACATCGGCTGAAAGTTCAGTAAACCTGATGGAGGGATCGGTGAACCGGAAGTTGCGGGAGATTTTGACGCGGTGAGTGTTCGTGTCGTAGTACCGTACTGCGTTGGGGCCGTCCATATGCCCACAGAATATATGTTTAATTGCCCTGTTGTCAAGCTTCGATAAGTTCTTTACGTCCTCGCGAAAAATCCACACGGGTGCTCCAAACTCCTGGAAGTGAGAGACATTTGGCTTCTCCTTCATGAATGCTTCGTGCGGGGTGATACCGCCGGGCAACGCTTTGGTCGGGGATCGGTTCCGGATGTATGCGGCGTGAGTTACGGCGAATTCCCATAGACTTTTAGGCAAATTCTTCTCCGCTAACATCGCTCTCGCTAGCTCAACGAGCGTCCGGTTCAGTCTCTCAGAAACGCCGTTCTGGGACTGCGAATATGGTGCCGTCTGATGAATTTCTATACCTTTTGCATCGAGTGCTAACTTAAGCTTCTCATTCAGGTACTCAGTTCCCTCATCGACACGAATCCACTTTGGTTTAAAACCATACTGCCGTTCCAGCCACCCGATGTGATCCATGACTTTTGTTTTAGCCTGGTCCTTGGTCCTCATAAATAGGACTGTCTTTCGACGGCTAGCATCATCGGTGAAAGAAATATAGTAGTAATTTCCCTCCGTTGACCGGGTTCGTGCAGGACCCCATAGGTCACTGTGGACGCCTTCTCCCGGATTCTCCGATCGGTGAAGGGCTTTCTGCGGGAATGGCTTGCGATGCATCTTGGCCTGAATGCAGGCTTCGCATACCTCGGATTCGGGTTGAGTACTGGGATCGACGGTGAGTCCGTCTACGGACTGATTCTTGATGAGGAGATCTAATGTTGAATCAGAGACATGGCCGTAACGACGGTGCCATGCTGTCCAGCTATTGGGGTTAGTGTCCTCAGAATCCGCGACATTAGCTCGGTTCCGCACAACAACCGCTTGCGTATCAAGCCAGTATAGTCGGAACTTCTTCTTGCCTTGCAAGACGAGCTTCCCAGCCTTGGTGCGAATGCTCGCGGTGCCATGTTGAAATGTGGCTGCTCCTCCGGCATCATCTATGCGGGGAATCGAAAGCAGATTGTTGGCGGCTGCCGGTGCGTACAATGTGTTGTATAATTTTACTGTTTCCTTCTGACCATTAATAAGGCTCTCGAGTGTAACAGTGCCACAACCGTGGGCTTTAACCGCATTGTCGCCCAGTCCCTTGATGGTTTCGCCCTCCAGCGGAGTATAATCCGAGAATAATTCTCGTTTATTGGCGATATGGACCGTGCAGCCGGAATCCGCAAGCCATGCGTCTCTCGCTAGACGCGAATCGAAGTGGGGGTGTTCGGAATGGATGGCCATGAACGCGGCATGTTGGGTTGAATCCTCAGAAGCCTGTTCCGTACCAAGGTTAGCAGAGTTACTGTTCTTACCGTTCCATTTCCCCTTTCCCTTTCCACCGTAATTCGATGGGCGCTGACCTTCTTTGCCGCCGCCCTTGCTCCAACAATCCCTTGCCATGTGGCCCTTGGCTCCGCAATTGAAACATCCGTCATTGGTGTTCGTGGAATTGTTGTGCTGGTTGTTCTTTGCGAACAGTGCTGATGATCCCCCTGTAGATTCTCCGGCTTTCTCCTTCTTACGTCGATGCTCCTCGAGTATGAGGGCAACCAGCTCGTGAGAACTGATCGTGACGGGACTCGCTAGTCCAGGTGAGGATGAAGTGGCGGGTATCGGGTTGCTAATTAACTTCCCGTTATTGGCCGCCAGATATGAGCTCGTGAATGAATCCCATGATTCTGGGAGAGAGGTGATCAACGCGATGAGGAACTCCTGGTCCGATACCAGGCTACTCATAGTATTCAACTGCTCTTGAATACCGCGGAGCTCCGTGATGTGGGCTCCAATGTCGGCGCCTTCTTCGGCAATCGTCCGGTATAGTCTCCGTCGATACGACATGATTCCTAGCTGACCTCTGGCTTCCTTGACTGTGCACAATTGTGACCACATCTGAGATGCCGTTGTAGCTCCCGCAATATGTACCATCTGGGAATTTCCCAAAGCAAGCTCAATCTTGCTTCGTGCCTTTCCATCTGCCTTGATCCAAGCTGCAATTAACTTCTGCTCGTCTGTAGTTGGTTTCGCCGGGTCAAGGACCGTTGGGTAAACCTCGGAGCCAGTAATGTAACCCTCAAGTTCATTATCACGGAGTATCGCCGTTATGCGACGCTTCCATGGCATCCAGTTCTCCTCATTGAGGAGCTCAATCCGAGTGGAAGAATGTTCAGTCATGTCCAAAGTCGAAAGTGCGTAGATTGGTAAGTTGTCGGTGCTGATTCAAATGAGAATAGAGTGTCGCTAATAAACTGTGTGATTATAAGTTTAGGGCGGGGCCCATAACCTATTGGGGCAGTTTACTTAGATGAGTTGGTGACGCGGGGTGAGCGCGTCTATATAATCACACGAGTGTAGATTGTGGTGGTTCAGGATGAAAGTAGTTATTGTCATAGTAAGGAATACAGCGGTTTAAATACTACGAGGCGCATAGCCATAGGCGAGTCATAATGAGTCGTAAGGAGTCAGAATAAATATTCTCAACTATTCTACAATGTTCTCTCGGTTCCATACGGGTCCGCACTGACTCTGGCGGGTTGCCCGAGATGCCCGAAGGCAGTTCGCCCAATACATCCCGACCCTGGTACGCGTTGCGTGGCGCGTCAAAATATGGTGCCCTCAATCGATTGTGCGCATACATACGGAAGGCGCTGACGGAAATACAGGATGGAGCCATTGATTTACCGTGTACTCTCGGTGTACGATGACTGTCACGGTAGTCCCATCCGAAAAGGTATTCGTCACTCCCTCCTCGGCGTCTTATCCGCCATCGCATCTCGCCCTGCGTTGTTCCAGGACCATGTTCGCCATATCGCAGTCATGTCTTCTCTGGACTCCTCTGAGGCGGGCCTTGCCGGAATCACCACCGTACTCTCAGTCAGCGTATCGACGATCAATCTCGCGCTCTTCTATAGCGGGAGTCCCGGTCTACTCCCGCTCCTGGCTCAGCTGCCTTTGAAGCATCTTTCCCTCATCCGAGAACACTTCTTCCCGCTGCCCACCGCCACCGACTACGCGCATTCGGCCTTCTCGCAAGTCACTCATCTCGATATTCTTGATTGGCGCCGACGCAGCGCGGAGTGGGATCCTCTAACGGGCGTCGCGCTGATCCCACACCTCACGCACCTCTCTTTCCACGATTCTGGTGTCACGATCGCAGTCTGCAAACATGCGCTCGCGGACTGCAAGCACTTGGAAGTGTTGGCAATGCTTTGTCGCAGCGCTCTGGCTGTCAGTCGCGCGACGAGGGCTCGCGAGGAGCTGGCGGCGGACCCACGGTTTGTGCTCGTACTCGTCCCTGACTATGTACAGGATTGGGAGAATGGGGCCAGAGGAGCCGAAGATTACTGGAGCAGGGCTGATGATCTTGTTAGACGACGTCTGGCGGGGGAAACAAGTACGGTTATCCTGTTCTCCGCTCACACTCGATACTTATCCGGGCGCCAGAATTTATTGCAGATTGATCTATGCACCCTTCCTGTTGCATGCTGCCATATGCTGTTCATAGCATGCTTCCTGTGCGGATCGTACGTTGACCTCATGTGATACGTTCAGACGATGATGCTCAATGCGTACTGGTTCCAGTCACGCACGGTTGCGCGCCTGGCGCCTGGTTACGCATCTGCTTATTTTCAGGCAGAGGATTCCGTTCCATTCGCGGCTGGCCCATGCCGCCTTGCCATGGACGATGTTCCTTTATTTTATTTGGGCCGGCTAGAGCGCTCAACGGTACTAATGACACATCACAGATCGTAGTATTCAAGTGAGATGGCGTGGAACTCTATGGCACTGCATGAAAACATTTAGAAAGATCACCAATCGGGGCAAGGAACGACTTCCATTCCATCTTCGGCAAGAGAATAAAATAAGGAAGATTTTCCACCGCCTATGAAGGATCGAACAACGTATCATTTTGTTACCGCGGTGACTGAACGGGTTTACCATCTCCAGATATATATGACCCCCATCGCGACAGCTGTCGCTCTACTCCCCCGTCTCATCTCCCACCATGCGCGCACTGTGGCTTCTGGTCGTCCGTGTCCTTTTCGCAGTTGCGGGGCAGACAAACCACTCCATCGACGACGCCAGTGGGCTAGTGAATTATCTCGGGAGCAAGATGCTCTGCATTGGATGTAACTACTGGGTCGAGGGAGGGGAGGTGCTCGATGTCAGCTCAGCTCATAACGGTACCGTCTCACTATTCTCCGACGCTGCTGGCGCTATGGAATTCAAATTCATCGGTGCGTAACTGGCATAAACGTGATGAACGTAACATGCACTTATACAGCTCAAACACATACAGGGAATGCCCTTTACATATTCCTCGTCGTGCCAAATGTGCCCATTCTCGTTGCGGCGAAATTGAACTTTTCTCTGGATGGAGTGCAAGTTGGCTCCAGACTTCAAGCAACTTCGGCCGCGACTGAATACAATATATCTGCATACACAAACACGTCAATAATGGATGGAGCCCATACGTTCCGAATGGATGTCTCGGCTGGAGCGGCTGATCTCCCGATCCTGTGTGTCTTTGATTATGCCGTCTACACGTGCGATCCAAGCTTGGTTTCCCCCGTGTACATGATCCTGATATAGCCATAGCTCGAATGATCCCACTCCCAGTTCGACTTCTAATACCCAACCTGTAACTTCGAGTTCGAAGAGAAAGCCCTCCGTCGGCGCGATAGTGGGTGCGGTCGTTGGCGCCGTCGCCGCGATTATTATATCTGCAGTCGGTGTCATCCTCGTGCGGCGGACACCGCGGAGTAAACGACAAGACGGGCGTTCCACTATGGCGGATTTGGAGTCGACTTCCACGGAGGCGTTGGACCTTTCCAAGGGACCCATTGCTCCTCCCACCCCGGCAGAGGCAAAACCCCCGCCCCCAGCGGTTTCGAAAGAGCACACGCCAGTAGATGTCACTGACGCACCATCCCCCGTTGAGCCCCGGCAGTCCGACCAGCTGACAGCACACGCCAGCCAGGAAGAGACCAGTGTGGCGGAACAGTTCCGTGTCCTTAGATAGAGAGGAATTTCGGGGGGAACTTCAACAGTTGAGGCAAGCAACAGCATGGGCTGGGTAGCCCTGTATCCGAGACCCTTGTCCAGACGGATATCGGGCTGCTCGGGCTGCAGTTGAACGCCGGGAGGGCCGACGAACTGCCCCCGACCTATGGTGCAGACTGAATCTGGATGTTTATGAGCGGGGAGGGTGGGAGAAGGCAAACTGTATAGACATTGTAACGGTGGTTGCAAATTTCCGGCTGAAACACCTCTGTGTCTTTTGGGTAAGACGAAGGCTCAAATTGCCTTTTGTGTTCCCGCGCGTCTCACCGGTACACGATGCCAGCTCACGGTTGTTATAGCTGCTAGTCACGTTAAGGGATAACAGTTTCACGCGGAAACACCCGTTCGATTCGGGACTGAGACGCATGCTAGAATTGGTCCACTCGTTTTTCCCTCTCTCTCTAGTGTCCGAAACCTGCCCTCTCCTAGGCTATTTGGCAATGAAGTTGAGATCATGAATACCTCGGGGTAGTTTGGCTAGCTTGTGCGCGTGCTCACTGCTGGCTTATCATTCTCGAAGTATTCAATAGGCTTGCAACACCTCTGCAAAGGAGATTCGACCTTGGATTCGACTTGATCAGGTGGACTTACGACATACAAAAAGTTTGTGAGACGGACCTGTGTGGGTGAGAAAAGATCCTTTGAACCCAAAAGGCCTACATCCAGGTACCAGTCTACTTTCCACGCTCGCGGCACGAACTTTCAACTTCGTCGTGGCAGTTGCGCAGAAAAACTGGATCGAGTGACAGTCGGAGCCGGGCGACAATTGAACAGAGGGTTCAGCGGAACAATGAAAGAGAATTGAGCAAACTGCCTGCAGGGACAATTAAGTGAAGGCTACATCGACTCGGTAGCGCGTGGTTGCGCATCGGCTATTGTTGGCCACTGTGTTATCATGCAATCATGCAGAAATCCCTGTTCGATTACATGGATACTTTTGAAGTACGTTTTCTCTACACCAAAGCACCTCTTCTTCGATTCAGTCGATGGGGAGCAAATTCCTGGCGTGACAAGCCCTTCAAGTTCAGATCAACTTCCCTGCGGCCATTGTCGGGCATCACCGGATCAAATGCAAGCCTCGCCAAACCATGTCCCTGCTTGCGACCACCACCAATGCTCGCAAGCTCTTCACGAAGTCTGCCCTGCCCGGCTTCCAAGGATGCTCATTCGAACTTGCAAAACAACCACTCAATTGTAGGGCAAATAGGCCATGGTAGTAGCGCCGGCAGCAGGAAACACGGCGTCCACTTCTGCGAATTTATCGCTGCGCCTTCATCCAAATCGGCATCCTTATACTTTTTCTCAACAGAACCTGGCCGTTCCTTCCGAGCACCCCGATGAACAGGACGGTAATGGTGATGCACTACGTTGATGAGGCCAGGCGTAGGATGTAGTCTGCGTGTCTGGACCGCAGTTCACCGCGAAGCCCCATTATGTTATTAGCAAGAACTCCATTTTTGTTTCCCATATTCAGTATCCGCGTGCGTTCGTTCCTGTTCTCCTCCCAACCGTTCTTTGCTCATTGCTGTATCCCAGGGACAGAGTGGAGTTTTGGTTCCACTGCACCCATCCACGCCAACAGTATCATTCGGTGCATGTCCTTATGCATGACCCAGATATCCCGTTCGACTCGGGGTCGACCCTTGGAGCCAATAGTACGGCGTTATTTCCAGGGAAACTATGCATCCAGCCAGACCCCGTGCGACGTCTTCCGTCTCAAAACTCTCCAATCTGACCGCCGAAGCTACAAGAAAATCACGTTGTGCAAGGATCCAGTCCACTGGAACACCCGTTCGCCTTCAGCGCGCGATCAGGATCGACAAGGCTCGATAGCAGTGAGACCGCACACGCAAAGAATATACACAATGCGCGGATATTCGCTGGCATGCGTTCGACTCGGGGTTGAGCCTTGTTCGCCCGACCGATCGATCGTGTTGTGGTTCCGCCGGCTAGATCATGCACCGATGTCCCAGGTCGGCGCAAGTTGCGTGGTGAGCTGTTTTTTCACATTTCATCTCTACTGGCTCGGGCATCAATTAGCGGACAGTACTGTCATCCACGCAGAACTGATACTTTCTCCCGTCTTCGTCAGCTCACGTTCCGCTCACGTCTTCCCTTCAGTCGGCTTTGAATCGATTTCACTCAAAAACTTCAAGCTCATGAAACGCTTCACAAGAAATTCATCAGAACTGCCCGTCCGTGAGGGCCTCAATTTAATCGGCGGTGTACAACAAGTTTATGACGTTTTACAACAAGTTCTAAAGTCCCAGGAAATGCATACAACCGAATAAAATAGTGAGCAAAGGGCGCTTCAGAAGTCCCACTACATCATCCGTCAGTCTCGTTATTACTCACCAAGGAAGGAAAAACGTACCAGAGTACCAAAAGCAGGAATGCCCGCCTTCTTACACCCCTCCATCATCTCCGTGTTGCCGCCCAAGTTCGATGTGATGAAAATCACCTCCGCGTTCCACGACTCGAACGTCTCCTTCAGCAGCTTCATTATGTCCGGCCGGCCGCCACGCTCCTTCGAATCCCACAGCGTGTACTGGGTCGCAGGCATCGAGTGGATGAGCCCGGAAATGGTGGGGCCGAACGTCTTTGCCTGATCCGAACCGATCCAAATGAGGTACCTGTGTACGAGGTCGGTGGATGAATAAACCTGTGCGTTCTTGTTACATACCAATCAGGGCTCTGCAGGCAGCTGGAGAGCGCCGCGCCGAGGCCAGTGCCGGTGCACACGCGGATGCCGCGCTTGTAGATCTTCGTGGTGTTGGAGACGCCGGCGAACTTGAGCTGGCGGGTCCAGAGGTGGGTGGGCGGATTTTCGACCAGGGACTTGGTGAAGTCGCCCTGGACACCGCAGATGAGGTAGTGCTCATTTGAATTGCGGCCTTTTCTGTTGGTGCGTCAGCGATTTAATACTTAATGCAAAGAGGAGAGGTCTCACGATATAGTCCCGAATGCGTGGTACTCCATGACGGGTCCGAGGGAGATTCTGCCCAATAATCCCTGCTGCATTCCACGCTCGAAACGGAGGACGGCGACTTTGGAAGATGGCTGTAATGGCTGAATCAGTCGCAGTCTTGAAGATGACGAGGAGCACGTACGATCTCAATATCCACGGGGACTTTGCGCACGGTGAGCCACGGAACGATGACACTGGGAAATGATTAAACATTCTGCGCAGCGCATAACCGTGAATAAATGACTCACCACACGGACATGGCGAAAGCGAACCAAAAGTCTTGCTGGTGGATGATGTACTTGCCGTTCGGGTTCCAAGTGTGCGTGACATGGTCGTAGGAATCGCCGAGGACGACGAAGACCCATGTAGCGATGAGCCCGAGCCAGCCGACAAGGCGATGGTAGCCCTCGAAGACGTTATGGTGGTGGTCGCGCACCCAAGGCAACTGCCATCGATTTGATGTGAGTCAGATCGTTCAGAGCTGGAGGAAATTGAAAACGTACAGCACAAAGAATGGAGACGAAGATAGCGACAGTGGTGACGATCCCGGCTGTGATGATTGACGCAGGGAAATGCGGGTAGTTGAGGAAAATGAAGACGATGCGAAAGACGAGCCACGCTGCGCCAGCGACTGAGCAACCGGTATGGACACCGCCGAGATGCTGAAGAGCCGATGTCAGGCCGAGGCGAAGCCAGAGAGGCGGCCACTGCAATATTGCTGGTGAGTGAAGTTCGTAACAATGTGAACGGGATACGCACCTTGGCAAATAGCGTGTTGACGAGCAGGTACAGGAACCGACCGAAAAATTCGTTCCGCACGAGGATAGCACACTGTAGGTTTCCCAAGACAAACGCGCCGGTGTATCTCCTGGGGTATTCCCATATGCCGACCGCAGCAAGAACAAGCGCGACCATATTCAACGTCACGATAAGAGTGAAGAATTTTCTTTGCATCGCGGTCAGTATAGCTCGAAGACGGTGCATGCGGGAACTTACCTGTATGTGTTGAACCACAGCTGAAACTTGATCACGCGGCTGACGGTCCGCTTCTTCTTCGGGAACGCAAGCGGGGGGATGTTATGCTTTTTCTCCGTCTCCGGCATCGACAATGGCTTGTGCTTCTCGTCGGTGGGTGTCGACCGCGTGCTATCCTGTGGGGCGAATGCGTTGGCCGGGAGAGACAAGGTCAGAGCGTGCATAGGGATTCCCCTCTCGACATCGGGAGCGAATGAAGGCATCGAGGTAAAAGCGAAGGTGGGGGGAGGTCACTCGGGGTGATGCCTTACAGAGCAAAAGGGGCGCCGTCTTATACTCCTACGACAGGAGACGAGACAATTTTACTTCCGCTCCGCGGTCTCACTGTTCCGCAAGCCGCGATCGTTAGCTTCGGGTACCTCGGGCGGCGCCATTTTATTTTATTGATGCGGCTGACGTGCTTACGAGTCCAACTTCGCTATGCGTCGAGGCGTCAGCGTGCACTGGTGGTAGATTGGGCTCCACTTTGAAATGTCGCTCCTCCAAGGTTCTGCTTCTACATGACGTCCTGTGAATTCTCTGGGACGGTGACGCTGGCGAATGGCGGCTCTTTGGGCACATCCGATGGCGGATTTGATTTATTCAACACAAGAAGCTGGAAACCACCCGCCAATCGATCATTCCGCTGCCTCCTGTGTTTACCCGACTGAGTTTTCTGGTGTTCGCGGCACCCTGACTCTGAGTTGACAATCAACACGGCGGTAATTTGTGGCGGGCCCGTCACTCATTGGAGACGCTTCGTCCGGACCCTTCATAGTCCGGACAATGCTCAATGCAATCAAATCTCAATTGGTCCACCGTCTAGTAGGCGCGGCGCGTCCAGGTGCGGCGGAAGCATCAAAAAGATCTGTGACGGAGGGTAATGCTCAGGGCGAGAAACTCAAGACACAGCCAGGTTTCTCGCTCCGGTATCAGACACGGCCAGAGCTCACGATCCGCTATCAGAGGAAGATGTGTGAGACAAGATCATTGGGAGGATATTCACAGACCTGTGCCTCGGGGTGCCATGTTGCCGTAGGTCATCGACCAGCAGAGCCCTCGAAGGCGTGTCAGAGAATGCACCGACAACAGGTGTGCTTGATAACTGAAAGGGAATGGCTGGCCTGGCCGAATACAGGTCGGCGGGTGCAAGGGTAGGAAGCGAGCTTCGCTGTCGGGCATCGCTCCCCACGAGAGTTTGATGAGCGGTACCGGAACTTTGCAGATACAAATATCTGAGAAGGTTAGGCGTCACTGAGGGGAGTCAACGGTGGTAGCACACGCAAGATCATGGCTGGGCAAAACGCTGGTTGAAATGATACACAGTTCGATCCGGGGCTGTCAGTGGGTCATGTGGGAAATGTGTACACATATGCATGTTTTTTGGGGGGGCGGTTTATTTCCGATGCGAGGGTGAGCTCCGTCCTCGAAAGATCCGTCTCGCGGGGAGCACGAGAATACTGACCGAAAAGATCAGCTTTACAAAATAAGATTCGCCGTGGTCAATTTCAATTTGGAGCCAACCCTTTTGAACACGTTCGGTCACCACCGGTAAATGATTGTAGTGAAGCAAGCTGGGTTCCCCAGAAATCACCGACCTACCTAGCACTCAAGGAATGGAGGTGGAGTGCATGTGAATGAAGTCGTCGCTCCCCCTAATCTATCCAATATCTGGTCGCTAGGGAAAATGTATCAGAAAGGCGTCCAAGGAGTGCACACATTGGCGCCATAAAGAAAGATACCTTCAATCTCGCCCTTGCGTTTCCGCGCCACAAAATCATCCGCCTTGGACCAGGCGTCAGGGAACCCTTTCGCACCGGCCACCCAGTCATCCCAGTAGTCTCCATACGTGCCGATGACGAAGCGTATGTCATAGACGTGTGGAATCTGTTCGTCCATATAGTCGTCTTCTTCCATCATTGGCCATTGAATGAGGAGAACGTTGAGGCGGGAGCATTCTGACAGCGCCCGCAACGCGTCGTCTCTGAGGATGCCATTGGGTAAACACAAGTGTGTTAGGGCAGGGAGCGTCGGGAGGTTTGGTAGGGCCCCCACCACCCCCTCCGTACCGAACATATCAAGATGGGTGATGTACCGGAAGAGCCCATGCTGAAGATCGATCGTTCCATTGAAAAGCACCCCAAGATTCACGCCTAGCTGCTGAATGCGCATCCCGGCAAGGAGGGGGAGAAAAGCTGCATCCAAGCACTGACGCCGGGCACTAAAACTTGTAGCTTTTTTGCATAACCGGAGCAGCTTCATGTTGGTGTCGGAGGTAAAATCGGGGCTGTCCAAACCCAGGTGGCGGACGGCGTGGAAGAATTCTGGCGGTTTGACTGCCAGCGTGTGCAGGATACCATTAGTCACGTTGAGATCGCCAGTCGAGTGGATGATCCTGTACAACAGCGGTTCGATCCTAGAGCAAATGCACTGAGAGAAATGGCTCGGGGAGGCGCAGCACTGACCAGAGCAGAACGCGGCGTGCAATGCGCAGCAGGGAGAGAATCTGACCAGGATGCATCAGTGCTGTGGTTTCGAACATCTCCCGTTCCAACTCGCGCGGGAAGACAGGCTCCAACCGATGAATGCGCGGGATGGTCATCAAGTCATGGTGGGAGGTGGCAAGGGTTGCATCGGGCCGGATGATCCGGTTGCCAGACATCAGGGCCAAACATCGACAAGTCAGCAGGTTGAATTTTGGAATCGAGATTAGCTGGGACTCATGGCCTTACACACCTTCCGATTTGTTTACATCGTCGCGGGAGCGGCAGATTTTGCCCGTATCTCTTAGTAGCTATCCCTGGCTAGACGTTTTTTCAATTTTCTTGTATAATCAAAAATGGAAAGGTCCGGTAGGCGGACTGCCTGGAATACAGCGTCAGGATCCGAGCTCACCTCAATCACAGCTTCCATGTTCCACATCTATCCGTTCCATTCATGATGCCTCGATTTCAACTTCATCCCGATTCCCGTGCTTCAGTTCAAACTTCCAAGTTCAAAGCCAAGGATACGGTCCCTGCAACATTATGGCAAAATCCACTCATTCTCAACGGAAGGCAATTACCGCGATTCCAACATATGCCCGCAACAAAACAAAATGCATTGAAAAAACAGTTATATCCGGGCCAAGGTAGCGCTGTACTTCCTGTGCACGCCCGAAGCCTAGTCCGCAACATAGCTTGGCGGCAGCTCATCCACCGCCCTGCCCGCCGTTAGCCTTAACCCGCTGTCGGTGTGGAAGAGAGTGTCGGTTACATAGTTCCCAGGCCCAAGTTGCGGTTGAAGCACCCGCGTCTGCTCCCTCTTCATCGTCGAAAGGGATCGTCCCAGGGACGCGTTCTTTTGACCCATCGCCGTCGCACTACCTCCATCTACTCGCTGCTTCGACTGCTCGAGTTGCTCCCTGAGGATGCGGACCTCATCCTGGGCTGCAACGGATGGCATCGGGTCGCTCGGCGGTGGCTCCACTAGAGGGGGTGGCACATGTGCGGTGTCGAGCGTGTCGATGAATGGAGAGCCCGTATTGTCTATCATAGACGCTTCCACGGGATCGGAAGGCGGTGTCGCTGGAGGCAGGACCTCCTTCGACACAACCAAAGCGTCAGTGGCAAGCTGTCCGGATTCCTCCATTCCCGGGCTATTGCGCCGTTTCTTGCGCGCGCGTTGCACGACCCGTTGCAACGACCATAAAAAGGCGAAGATAAATGCGAGCAACAGGAGGGCACCAACAACTGCACCCACTATGGCGCCGACTGGGGCCGTCTTCGATGGGCGGGAAGGGTGACTGGGGCTCGGAAGTGCAGTACTGCTCGGCGAGCCTGAACCGAGATCAGGGTCGTTCGAGCTGTGGATACAATCAGTAAAGTGTGAAGGGGCAGGCGATTCCGTTGTACTCACGTGTAGTAGAGGGCGTAATCAAAGGCCATGGGGCCTCCAACAGACCCGTCAAGCAGCGGTGTCGGATCTAAATTCATCACAAAGCGGTGGAAGCCCATCTGCGAGTGAAGTGTTTGTGTATACTGACACGTTGTATCGGGCAGGTTGGACAAAGGGCGTTGAGTTGGAACCGACTTGGACACCGTCCAGAAAGAAATTCCCATAAGCCGATCGACTCTTGGACGGCGAAGAAAATGTAAAGCGCAGTTCCTGCGTTGAGTTGCTTCAGGTGCTATGTCAGACCAATCGCTTCATAATATGGCGTGAAGTTCAACTCCATCGTGACCGGCAAGGGAGAGAACAGTGATAGTGTCCCGTTGTGGGCCTCGCTGACTTGGAGTTGAGCCAGATTGGCATCCTTGCATCCAACGCAGCCCATCGCGCTCAATGGCGAATAGTTCACCAGCCCACTTGCATCGTCGACGTAATGATTTGGTCTGCCCAGCAGCCGCTAAAAGCACAGGAACAACATGAAAGAGAAACCAGAAAGAGCGCATGCAGAAGTGGACAAGGACAGACGAGGTGAGGGGTAAGAGCAAGCCAGCGACTCCTTGACCACAGACAATGTGGGACCGACACCTCAAACCAGTAAAGCCGTCCGGCGACAGACTGATAGCCATGAGGAACGCCAGAAATCGCCGTCCTAACCAGCACAGGCTCTGTGACTGATGATCACCGCAAGTAGCGTAGGTGTCCGTAGGGCTTTATACTTCGGCCGTGCCCGATTTCCTCGAGATTTGAGTCGACCGTCGCATCCAGGTAGCCGAGTCAAAGGTTATTTGCATTCTATCACGAACAGATCATAGACACTGCAGAAAGCTTACTTCGCCTTGCCGCACTTGTGAGTCCGCTTATGTTCGCTCCATCCTTCCCGGAGACAAGCCGCCCCGCAGAAGAACACTCGCCCGTTACAGGTTCCTGCGAGAATCAATCAGCCATCTCCTCGCTATCGAATAAGTGTCAACGCACCACCACACTTCTTCCACGGCCCCGCCGCAGCGCACGCAAAGCAGCGCTGCCACGGACCTGCAGGCGCAACCCGCGCCTCTTCTTCAGCATCCACCCCATCAAAGTGCCCGCCGGGGAGGTCGACGCGCAGCTCCCACACATCGCCGAAAGAGCGGGAGATGACCTTGGTGTGCGTCGGAATATACTGGTTGTTGGTCCACCCGCCGAACATGTACGTCTTGCCGGTGGCATTGTCGACAATGAGCTGCGCTTGGCAGCGATACGTGGGGAAGCCTGCGGTGAGTACTTGCTTCCACTGGGGTCCCGGACGCCGCGACTCGTTGGAAGCGTTGGCAGTGGGATCTAGATCGCAAAGGAAGGTGTCGGCGAAGTACGAGTAGGCAAACTCGAGTGTTTGACCGCCGGGAGCCGTGACGGTGGTGGGCAGCGTGGGGTGGTACCCACCAAACACAACGACCCTTCCAAGTTTCTCGTTCTATGTGAATCAAATCAGCGGCGATTCCCAGAGGAAACCGAGAACGCACGTATGTATACGCAAACTCAGTCCTCGCGGACGGCGGGTTCCCGCTGATGCGCTCGCGGCGCCAAAGTCCCTCTTTTACGCTCCAGCTCCAAAGGTCCTCGTGTTGGAACGCCTCGCCCGCGCCATGCAACTCGCCGGGCTTGCGCGCGTTCGGCTCGCGGTCGAAATGCCCGAACATGAGGTACATGCGCTCCCCATCCGGACTCGCCCACCCCGCGGCGCTCTTGCGCGGGCTCGGGAGTGCGTAGTCCGCCACGGCGGGCGCGCGCACGTACCCGCTGAGCCGGCGCCACACGCGCGTCGTGAGATCGAGCTCCATGAACAGGTTGCAACCCATGATGGTGCGTCCGTGGGCGCCGCCGAAGATGAATAGCTTGCCGCCGGAGAGCACCACACTCGCGTCACGCGAGTGGGTACGGGGCCATGGCCAGCCGTCGGTAATGCCCGCCTCTTTGTCCTCGCGCGTCGGCGTGTATGTCGTTCTGAAGGTCGACCAGCGTTCAGAGGCGAGGTCGAAGACGTCAATGTCGGGGCGGCCGGTGAACAGAAGGGCCTGGTCGTTGTGCACGACCATCGTCCAGCCGATGAAGGGCTCGGTGACGGATTGCGGGATGGGATAGTCGGGCAGGCGACGCCATGCATCTAGATTATTGAGGTCGAGGGCCCAGATGTCGCGATGGAACGGCCCTTGGGATGACTTCCTGCCGCCCGCGACGTACAGGTTACCTGATGACCCGAGTTTTAGTCGATGACAAATAAGATAGGAGGCCACGTACTGTTCCAGATGAAGGTGGCAAAAGCCTCCCGTCCTTCGGTCGGACCTCCGAGTCTGCCGATTTGAAGGCGCGCCCACGAGCCACGAACTTGAAGCCCCGGTACTAGTGGACCCGTACTCAACGGGGCTTGCGGATTGGGATGACGGGACTCGAGCATCTTGCTGCGGAGCGCTGGGCTAAGCACCGCATGGAGAGCTCTGGTCTGGTGGTGCATCCCGAGGTTCTTGGTAGTTTTGTGCGCGCTGTAGCGACGCGCAGTCGCGGCGCCCGAATTACCCAGACTTGCGAATATCTCTGAAGCGAGACACATCGCAGTAGCTCTACTGAGCGTAAGCTCTGGCAGATCCGGGAGCCAGTCAATCCAATCTGAAGGGGAGTTAATTGACAATTGGCGACAGCTAATTTGACTCGCCGTAGACGGGCTGCGGGAGCGAATGGAAGCCACAGCGGTAAAGTGCATTTACTTCTTCGCACCATGCGAGAGCCTGAAGCGATGAGCGGATATTGATTTGAGGGGACAACATACGCACCATCTCCGGGTCCTTTTCACGCTGCAGGCATTTTGCCATCCCGACGCAGCAACCCATCAGATTTGCACGGATCCACAGATTGAAATCCTCAGATTCTGCAGCGGTGTATACATCGCAAACCACCCCACCCGATGCATTGTCCGAGATCATAGGAATGGTGAAACCTGCCGGCACAATTTTGAGAGCCAGCTCCAGATATTTCGCTTTGGCGGCGTCAAACTGGCCAGCGTCGAAAAGCTTGTCACCCTCGCGGCTAGACAAGGATTAGAGCCCGGAGGAGGACGATTGAGGGAATGTACCAGGTGAGCGAGACTTTGGTCATCATTTGAACGAGCATCGCTTCGGAGGGACTGAGGTTCGCACTGAGGTTGGCGCTCATGGTGGTGGTCTGAGGACAAGTGGGGAGAAAAAAACATAAGCGAGTGTTGGGATCAAGCCCTGCATGATTGATTGTCACGTCACGGGTCACCGCTCTCTCCGCTTGCCAATTCTTGCTTTATTCCTTGTTTGGCGCTGGTAACACTCTAGATGCTTACTTGGGCCGGTGTAGACTCTGTGAACGCACTCCCGCTTTTCTGGCGTCCTACGCCGCTCAGCACTGCTGTCTCAATTCATCCTATGCAGTGGCATGCACCATATCGAACGACATATGTGTCGTACTTGGGGACTCGCGTCGTACCAATGTCGTACTTCGTGCTGCACAATTCGGCACCTCATCTTAGAAGGTAAGCAATGAACGTCGGGCAGTCTAAGGAGGACATAGGCGCCCCACTTGAACTCCGTAACTCGGGACATCATCTCAAGAACCCCACAACATAATCCGATTTACTCCTGCGCCCAACTATATGGGCGATATAGCGTGCAAAAAGTTTTTTTGAACAGGTTTGGTTTTCCCTGAATAAAATCTACAACTTCAGGTCTCGGGTGCAACTATTCCCGTAGACCAAACGCAAGATGCAACTTGGTGTTGTGACAAGTTCGCGAATCTACAATTTTGGGGCTATGCAACTTGGGCGAAACAACTTCGCCCGGTGCGGCATGTTGAAAAGAGGGCGAATACAACTTGAGTTCTGTCGTAACATCCATGGGGTAACTTCAGTGGGGTACAACTTGTGTAAGTCACAACTATATCCAGATCGAGCGACAGGTTCAGTCTTGCTCTCACATTAAACATCAATGCCTACTCGTCTGGGGTGGATGGTCTTCCGGCAAACATTGGTTCTTAGCCATCGGCCCCTTTCTCTGGTATAATACCTAATTATATTCCAAACTGCATACCAGTAGAGCTTTAGGGAAGAGCTGGTCAGAACATTTCTGAATTACCAGCCGCAACCAGTGATGGTCTCATGTAAGTACCTGTCCGAGTTGAAGCATTCGCTCGCGTCCGTTCCTTGGAGGTACAGAATAAGACATGGGCCTGCTCCTCTGCATTCACATCATCTGGGGCAATAAGTAGGTCCACTGGGGCGAAGTGTAGGGTTGTATATGATGAGGTACAAAAGGTTGGGATCACCTTGATTGATCATTACTTCCCGTTGTTTCTCATTGGACCAAACTTTCTGCATACCGTTAACTTCGGTGAAGTTCCCTAACGGACCTGGGTAGGCAGAAATTGTGGCCCCCACTATTCGGTGCCAGTAATGGACACTGAAGCAAGATATGCGAGTCCTACCAAATAAAGTCTCGCTGGGCAACGAAATTTTGTTCGGGGATTTCTTCCAGCGTTCAACATTGGCCCAACCTATCCCCATACCAATCTGGCGCTTGTATCCGGGTCTCACTATCATCCAATGACGTGAACGGACACTGGGTAAGCCCCGTGCAAAATGATTTCTTCCTCACCCACGACTCGTAACATTGATGTTCTGGACAGAACAAATGACTTTCCTGTCAGGTGGTGCCTGCGGGACTCTCCGGGAGTCCATGAACTTTCTCCTCCGGCGCGGAGTAGCAATTTTTATGGTGTGTAGCCATTGCCATCGGCAATTTTAGTGCGCCACGGCTCACTTAGAATTCAAGAGTTTGGTAAGGATCGAGCAACACCGGATCTCAGGGTCCACAGAGATGCAGTACGGGGCCTTTTCCTTGTGTGTATTACCCTGTTACACCCCGGTTCAGTTGAGCTCCGAGCTCGGGTTGAAGCAAGGTTGAAACAAGGTTGAAACTCGAAAATGCATGCACTGCAGCAAGTGATCCACTTGCTAACCATCTATCCCGTACTGTTACTCAATCGTTATGGAAAGAGCAGGGTCGTCGCTGGCTGACAGTGTCATTGTCAAGCGACTTACTTACGTGCGGCAGTCGCCGAATTGACCGAACGTCACATCAGTGACAGTGAGAACTCACGTCACCGCCCCGACAAGCTCCACACCCACCGCGCACTCATCAATCTTCCGTGCTGGTCCACGACTCAATTCATGAAACATATTCCTACTCTGCCACTGGTTCTACCGTCGACGGACGGGCTCGGGGCCCAGGAATCGTGGGAGCCGGTAAGGCTTGGGTGAGGCAGTGTCGGTTAACTTTCTTCGTTAGTTGGAGCTTGCTCGACATTTCTTGACGGACCTCCGGAGTTGTGCGACACCCATGCGCCACTCATCAGGTCCATTGGTTCAATCGATCCCATTGCGAGGCTCGGAATTCCTTTTTAGCATTACTGACCCTGGTTCCTAACACCGCAGCGCCGAATCTGGGGTTCAAATGGATATTCTTGGGCCAACCGCAATGCCCGAATAAATCGGTGGTCCCTCCCTGTCAATTTTCCTCCCGTTAGCAGCCGTCGAAAACCTTTTCAAAACCTTCGTTACGAACATTGAACCTCTTGCTTTCGCCCACCATCTTCGCTGCTCCTACTCCGTCCTCTCAGCTACCTACTACAGTCTGTTCAATCGTTCAACTGCTCTCTTCTCCGTCTCAACACCGTCTTGCCAGGTTTATCTTGCCTTGTTCAAGAGTACTCTTCAAAGTACGAGACACGTTTCTCGTCCCCGTCGCACACATTTTAATGATCGAGTCCCAGGATGGTTTCGTGGTCCTCCCTCTCCCACTGTCACAACTCCGGCTGCGCGTTCAATGGATCGTGTCGCAAGTTTTTCCCTGCTGGGGGTATACCTCTCGATGGTGTAGAGGCGCTCGGCCTCATGTGTATTTGCGAATGCTTTGGTGTCCAGCACTACGAGCCGAGCACCAGCGGTCCACCACCTCCAACATCTGTACGTCGATCCCCTATCTTCATAACTGGGGCACTCATCCCGCTTTGTAGACCGATCGTGTCCCAGACCCTCCTCAGTCCGCCCCCAAGGTCTCGGGATCTTTCGTCGACGCAGCCCGACTTCGCAAGGAGCGCCAGATGGGCAATATCAAGGACCAGTCCTATGACCCGTCGTCTAAAGTGGGTTGTTATTCCTTTTCAGATCGATGACTCCTGAAGTTACACAGATGCACGCGGAGTCCTGGTCCAAACTGGCTCCTCGCCCCGAGAAACGTAAACACGCTACTGGTGCTCGAGGCAAGGAAGAGGGTCCCTCAAAACGCCCTGCCACGGGTGCTGCCGTCGCATCTGCCTCCGTGAAGGTCCCGACCGTCAAGTTCACTTTCGTTCTCGCGGAGAAGGCGAAGATGGTTGATGAAGGCATATACCGGATGCCCGATTCTGGAAAGTGGGTATTCCATATTCTGGCTTGCGATAACAACTGATTATCTGGCGGTAGGATAACCTCCATGTATCGCTGCGGACACATCAAAAAAATCGAATTCCCTCCATCTGTTACGCCGCGCGACATTGAAGCCATTGTCACCGAGAAATATTCCACTTTGCCCGCGATTCTTGACGGGCGTGCGAGCATGTTCGGGTTCGTCCTTCTGTCCAAGAAATCGGTTTCTCGTGGCGCGCGGCCCCTCTTGATCGCACACAAGACCGCCGGGGAGTTTGACCTTCAAGACCTGGAATGGTACGTTCATACCATCCCGGTACGACACGAATAACGGCTTTCCAGGTCTGTGCAGAATCACCGCCAAGAGAGGGCATACAAGCGCTGCATCTTTATCTCTCTGTCCCGCTGGTCTCCCGATCTCAAGCTCGACATCGACGACGACTCCGAGATTGAGTTTTCAGACTCTTCTGACAACGAACCCGCTGTGCGTCGAACAAGTTTTTTTTACCCGAGCGACACTGACGTCTGAACAAGTCTCATCATTTTACGTTCAAGGTACGTGCCTTTTTCCTCGTGGTTATCTCCACACTGATTGATGTCTTAAGTATCCGCCTCCCCCTGCAACTATGGACGAGGATGTCCCCCCCACGGGCACTGGATACGAGTCATTCCACGAACCAGGTAGTATTCCCCGTTTTTATTTGGTTCGTTTCTGATGTTATTACAGCCGCCTCCACTGATCTATCCTGCTCCATCACCGATGTCCACCGCCTGACGTTGAATATCTGCCAGCCGACTGCGGAGAGCTGGGTGAGTTTTCTTTGGATTAGGTATCTTTTCTGTCGTGTTAATACAAGCGTACCGCAGTGGCCCGTTTACAAATCTGAACCATACATCCGAGCGTTTGACGCGCTGCCCCGTATGCTTCGGCAGCTTGAACGCCTCGAGTCCCCTGTGGAAGGTTCGAACTGGGTCCCAGCCCTTGTCTTCGAGCTCGCAGCGGACGAGCTCTTTCAAGAATTGAACTTCATTGTCAATTTCGGCGACCCAGCTGACGTAGACTACGCTTCCCGCTTCACCGACTACTTCCGTCTCGGGCCCAACGGCCTTCAGCCATTCATCACTTTCTTGTATCGTCTCTACCGTGCGACTATCAACTGGACGCCGCGCCTGCCCTATGAAGACCTTGCCCGCTATGTCGCTATCATCAATAGCTTTGCGACCCCGATCCACGCAGGTGTTCTTCATCTACGTGCAACTGTTCATCGCTCAGTATTTGACCCGCCTGGCTTCGCCGAACTGCAGGAGGTTCTGAAGAAATCTCGACACAGGTTTGGGGTGCGTCTTTTGCAATTTGCTATATGAGGGCTTTACTGAACGGTGTATCAGGAGGCTGAAATATCCGACCGCCTTGTCGTGCTGGACCTGCGCGTTGGCCACGATGGTGTCGCGGCCTTTGCTACGTCCCTCGAGGCGGACTTCGGGAGCATAACCAGCGCTCGTGCGATCCGTACCTCAAGCCTGCTGGTTGGTCCTCACGGGATCGACGGCTTTGTGGAGAAGATCCTCATCCCTTTGTTGGATTCACTCTCCCCGGATGACCCGTCCTATCTCCCACTTCGCGCAATGCTGGGAACTTTCTCTGGCGAACTCTCCACCAAGCTGGTCAACTTCACAAAGGTGAGTTCTCGTCTCCCAATGTAGCTCAACCACTAACAAAACTATTCCAGACCCAAGGCAAGAAAAAGCGCACCGAGACGGTCAGTTATCCAACAATTGCGTACCAACTCATACTTATCGGTCCTTCACCTATAGAACGATGCGGAGGACGGCCCAGACGGTGGTAGCGCCAGCGCCGGAGGGTATAAAACGCGAAGCAAAACCGGGGGACAAGGATCTCAGTACACCTCCGCCTCTTGATATGATGTAGATTTTCTGATGTCTCTCGTTCGAATAGATATAATACACATGTTGATGACGACAATTCTGATTCTTCCGCGACCAACGAGCAAACTTTGGATGAAGATTCGGGTGACGAGACAATGTCTTCTGGGCCATCCGTCTACGAGTTCGAACCTAGTGAGTTTTCATTCGCCTCCAGCCTTTCAAGCCGATAACGAAACAACAAGTTTGCACAGTAGTTTGAAAACCGACCCTACAGTAAGTACTGTAGTACATAGATGAATCTCTTGTGAATCCCTTTTTGGTGCACCAAAGAATGTGCTGTTTGAATGAACAGATTTGAGTTGAATTTGCGTTGAAATTTTGGGAACCGGAAACGGTTTCCTCGTGTCACCTGGCGTTACAGGCCACGTGCTTGGTCACACCGTGGACAACCTGCAGGTTGTCCACGGTGTCACAAAACGCGTGCTCGTCACCCGAAATCAGTCACAACCAAGAAGGCGGGTTTATTCAATATTCTTAGAAGGGTGTGTGCAGTGTCGTTCTAATGCTCATTTGGGTTACAAAAGGGCTTTCTTCACTGTCAACGCCAAAACCCGCGAAAGTTTATGGCCATATGGATCCCTGGATCATGGTATTCGCCGAGTGGATTCAAACTGAATCAGCCCGAGGCACTTCAGCCTTCCCAAGAGGTGAATATTCCATTATGGTGGGTATTGTCTTGAAAACAAAGGATGAACTAGCTTGCACAATCCGACCTGAAGCCCGAGTCGACGAATCAACGGCAATGTGTTGACAGTTGACTCTTGGGCCCCGAGGTAATCGACTCAGATCTTTGCAACGTTGTCTTTGTTAATTCAGCCCAATAAATTTCTACGCAAAGCAGCCCCCTCCAGCTAAACTTAAAGATGCTTGAACCGACCCAAAATTGGTTGTGAACCAGGCCGAGTAAGTGGTTCATGAACCATTCAATCCCCCGACTTCAGCTCCGGGTAAGTCTGTTGTTCAACCTGCAATTGAATCAGTTATTCGCCTTCCTGTCCATCCGTCATACCTATCGATTATTTCAGCTGAGTACTATGCTCCTTTCCACCAACCGGGAAGAAATTCAGCCTCAACCTCGCTCCATCCAGCATTGGCTTAGTTAAAGTTCAACGCGGGCTCGGAGTGAATAGCTTCAGGTACATCCTTATCTTGCCCTTATGCAGGCAGCTACTTAATAGACGCACATTCTCGGTCCCAAGGACGCAGCCTGCGCCTTTCAGACCGAGTGGTATTTCTCACCGAGGTTTTTTCTTACTTTAAACTTTTTCTGCGCACGGTGTCCAAAACAAACCTATTTCCAATTGAAGGGGCATTTGTTTCGGCCCGGGGGACAAGAGGAACTGGGCCAGTGCCAGGCACCCGTACAGATTCATTTGTGATGCTTCATTCGCACCCGTGGCAGTAAGATCTTGAACATGGGCATATTCTCACGTCACCCGGCCCGAAAATGACATTTGACATTACTTTGGCGGAAGCCTGAGTCGCAAATAGTGCCACGTCTCATCCAGACCATGACCCATCGATCGCGGCCAGCACAAGACACGGACCCAGTGCATTCATTTCTGCTCCATGCCGGACGAATCCTACAAGAGAGTCAGTTCATCATTGACTCCATGCCTAACGTCGAGACCTTCTCCGTGGAAAGATGCCTTCGTCAATTACACGCTGTTCACTACGTTCTGGTGAATATACAAGATGCGTGGCTCGAGGACACGGAGGTTGACAACCTCATTGGCACTGTGATTGCGGCCGGTGTTGCCTTGGAAAAATTTCAGGATGCACCGCCTCCTCCTCGAAATGTCGGCACATCGACCCACGCATCCACAGGGGGACGACCCAGATATGTCATCGACTTGACCCGAGCCATTGAACTACATGCTCTAGGAAACACGTGGTCTGCTATCGCGGACGCTCTGGGTGTATCCACCCGTACCCTGTACTATCACCTGCAACGTGCAGGGCTTTCTTCCGAGCGTCCGGCCTTTTCTGCCATTGACGACGATGTGTTAGATGAAAAAGTGGCTGAGATTTCTCTGAAGCATCCCTTTGCTGGCAGCTCTATTGTTCTGGGCCATCTGGAGGCACAGGGTATCCATGTTCCTGTTGCGCGCGTGCAGGAGAGCTTGCGGCGGGTCGATACGATCGGGGTAATTGTCCGGTAAGTATTTTCAAACCCTCGGAATTTGTACTCTAGGTGACGTGTTTGTAGGTGGAACGGAGTCGTCAAACGTCGGGTATATCGTGTCCGCGGTGCAAACGCGCTCTGGCATATTGACGGCAACGAGAAACTGAAGCCCTGGGGCTTTTATGTGCACGGTTGTGTCGATGGGCACTCACGCCTCATGATCTATCTCGCCTGTTGCAATAATAAGCGATCTAAAACAGTTGAATGTCTCTTTCTACAAGCGGTGCAGATATACGGCTGGCCAAGTCGCGGACGTGGCGATTTTGGGAAAGAAAACAACGGCGTGGAGAGACAGATGATAGCTAAGCGGGGCGTCCTTCATCGGGCTTTTCTCCGTGGCCGGTAAGTCTTCATTACAACACTTTTTTTTCGTTTATTCTTCTCTTACGGTTCAACAGTTCCACGCAAAACATTCGGATGGAACGTGGCTGGAGAGACGTTCGCAAAGATACCCTACAATTTTTCCGCGAGATCTTCCTACACCTCGAGGAGATTGGCCTTCTCGATATGGAATCCTCGATCGACCGTGTCTGCCTTTACATTGTTTTCCAACCACGTATTCAGGCGTCCCTCGACGAAACTCTTTCGTCCTGGAATCTGCACAAAATTCGTACGGCCAACAACAAATCCCCCCACGCTATTTACGAGTTGAGCCGCGAGAAAGCCATTAATCGCGGCTACTGGACTGGTGACCCCGGAGACGATGTGGCCACAGCTTCGGACCCGTCTTATGGTGTCGACTCAAATGAGCCGCTCCCCCCACTCGACGAGCTCGCCAACGATCCAGATACTCTAGATACCAGCGAGTTTGCGGATGCAGCGGCCGAACAAGACGCCGGGGTATACGTGAACCACGATGAGGAGGTGGAAGAGATGAGAACGGCTCTCGGAGATTTCGATTACATGGCCGATGATGGTAACTGGGGTATAGATGCATACTGCAGGGCTGTTCTAGTTGCTACTGAGTATTTTACGGGAATGCATTGATCCATTGGCTGGGATTCTTGAAAGAACTCCTTGGAAATAAATGTGACCTACCTAAGCGATTTTATCGAAGCATAACGGGCCGAGGTTATCGGTTAAATTCGACAAGGCTGAACATGTCCCAACAGTGAGGGGAAGTTGTAACATGAGCAATTGGAGGTTGCATCTTGGCCGGATGCAAGTTGGCACAACAAAAGTGACGCCGATGTCGAACCTGCAAAACTTCAAGTTGCAACATTTTGGAGTTGCTGCATCCCGAAGTTGTATCATTCCGAAGTTGAAGCCCTCAAAATTCAGGTTGCGGCAAATCAAAAGTGGAATTTCGGCAAGTTGACAAGATTTCAGTGCAGTCGAGTCAAGTTGTGGTTGAAGCCAACATGTGAAGTTGAAAAAACTTTTTGCACAGTATATTTGCCATACAACTACAACGACAGATGCCGTTCGTCGACTAACTTGTGTGACGTCGCTCGCCTCAAAAGTGGACTTCGATTCGGTTTGCGCTCGTATAAGGCTCCGTGCTTGGAGGCCGGATGCCCCAGCGGTCAAGCATGAAGTGCCTCGCTATCTGTCTTGTAGCTCTGGGTGTCTTCGGGGACGTTTCCGCCCTACCACTTGAGCGCAAGGTAGACCTCCAATCTGCTGCTTGTGCTGAATGCGCCTGATCGTTGTCTTGACCTCGCAGTCCACGAGCAGCCCGGGCACGATGAAGGGCTATCTACAACTGCGTGCGCCTCCCGACACACCGATACGGGCGTATCTATCCGTGCGTCTATTACTTCGTCATCTCCTTCATCCTTCTGATATCTTCTCCCAGCTGTCCGGAGAGGTTATCTGAACTGTCACATTTGTTCTAATCGACTGGTCGCTATGAAGTCTGGAATGCAAATCCGGTTGTGTTATCGAAATTTGGATACATTGAGCAGAGTTTAGATCATCGAACACTGTACACGTTCCCCAATGCCATCATTAGGCTTATCCTCTCGCCCCACTCCTTCGCTTAGGCATGCCCCATCGCGTCCCACTTCGGTCGACACGAGTCCCCGGTATAGTCTACGATAAAGACATCCTCGTGAGCAACCCCTCTCCC
The DNA here is from genome assembly GCA_029203975.1 of Mycena vitilis. Taxonomy (NCBI): domain Eukaryota; kingdom Fungi; phylum Basidiomycota; class Agaricomycetes; order Agaricales; family Mycenaceae; genus Mycena; species Mycena vitilis. Next base: position 270,885 of record JARGYF010000076.1, read on the forward strand.
TCTCACGATGCACCGAAATTACTCACCAAAACTGTCCCGCACCGAACACGCACACTTGCCTGCTTCCCGCACGGCCTCGTCTTGCGGACAGTGGCTCCAGTCGTCGTGCTGGTATCCGATCTCCTCGAAGAGATGAATTTTGGACTTCGGCAGGAGGAGCGCAACGGCTATTGAGTGCACGGGGGCGTCACCCCATCGCTGTGGAACTGTAAGTATCCCGCATTTGAGTGAATCCACCGGCACGGGCTGAAAGGTTCGGAACAAGAAGATGAACCTCGTAATAAAATCCACCCGTCGCGTCCAGATGCTCAAAGAAGGCAGTGTACGCTGGGCTGCGCCAGAACTCGAGCGAGGCGATCTCGAAATTACTCCAAACTATAGTGAGTATCAGTTATCCTGCACCATTAAGTGAGACGCATTGGAACGCACAATGGCACCGATTATACGTATGACCGCCGTTGTTCGAAATGAAACGAAGAGCGTTGTCTTCCTTGCGAATGTATTCGGGGTACTTGGCCATGAAGTCTAGTGATTTGAACCTTAGAATTCCCGCGGCCGTATGAAAGGAGTTGTTCTACCTTTAACATGGCCCCACAATGAGGGTACGGTTGCCGGGATTTCATATACAGCGAGTGTGAATCCTGGGAGCGTTCAGTATATTGGTATCCTGGCGGCTCAGTCCACACCATAGACTTTGTCGTTGTCCTCCATGAAACGAAACGGATCTTGGTTGATATCGCAGTGGAATTTGACACTTGGTCTGCCTGGATGCTCGGACAAATTGAATCCAGTGAAAGGACGAACACGCACTCGACACGCCAATACCAACGATACTGCAGCATCAGCGGATGTTTAAAGAAGAACCCCGAATTGAACCGGCACATGTTGTGGTACCTTCGTTCCCCCAATGTCAGGACTCAAAGTTTACTTCGGGGAAGATACTCACGCAATACTCCCTGGTTCCGTCAGCGCGTAATCTCTGCTTGTGAAGAGCGAGCGCACCTCCATACTTCACATTCATCCGCTGCATCTTCTGCATCGCTACTTGCGCTTTGCCGTTGTCAATCCAATCCGGCTGATACCAATGTTCCCTGGGGATAATCCCAAACTCGACACGGGCGAGGGATTGCGCCTGGACTTTTCTGACAATCGAATAGATCTAGAGGTCAACCGTTGGAAGCAATTCTGGACATATGCATGACGCACCGCTTGAATTCTTCGCTGAACTCCTCCTCGTTGAGGAAAACGTACGGATATCCAAAGCGCTGATTAAATCGCTCCTCGAGCTGCCGCACGCTGGACAGCACACCCTCCAGATCGGAATTTCGCGCCAACATCACAAAGGTTGCATTTGCGCGCCGGTGCACTGGATCCACCGGGGCCTCCGCTGGAACGGATATTTCAGCCTTTTGAGCGCTTGCGTCGCGCCCGGGCACCGGGTCCTCCGCAGCAATGGTAAGCGCCGGCGGATCGCGCTCTATGACGAGGACCGCCGAGTACTTGCGATATAGCGCAATGAAAGACATCTTTCGAGTAGTCAGCATTCGTACAGGTAAAGTCGGTGTGGCTTGTGTGGATACCAGCAGCAAGCAGATGATAGTGAAGTATCGCGGACGCCGCTGCATTCTGCGTCGCGACGCCTAATTCACGCCGCACGGTGGTCGCGGCGTTGCACTGTGTACAATGAGACAAGTGGAAGAGGTACTACTCTCGCGCGCGGGTGGATTGTAAGGCCCTCGGGTACGTGCTGGCTGGCGGAGTGGGCGGTGAGAGTGTGGGCTCAGTGGCTGTGATACTTTTTTATAGCGCTGATATGATGCCGCGATGTCGGGAATCCGACTCGGGATGCCGTTGAGTCGCGGTCGTGTATAAGGACGGTGCAATCCGTGTCCGATGTGACGAAGTGTGAGATCTCTGCTGACGCGTCTTCTCTTTCGCTGCAACCATGACCTGTCTTCGCGACGAGCCAACGGGAAAGCTTACACGGGGCGCGCACCTTTCGAACCCTCTCGCTCTTGGCCGCGCATCCTGAACGGGGCCGTAGCATGCCTTTTGAATGCAACTTTCCTCCGTGGTTGCTCCGTGCCAGTGGAGCACTGCAGCCAGGCCAAGCTGCTCGGACTGTTGTTCGGTCAATTTGTGCGGGAGCGGGAATTCAACAGACCCATGGCTTAAACGTGAGCTTGAAATTGGCTTGAAAGCTATTTTTGAAAAATATTCCTACCTGTCATCCTTGGCAGCGAGGAAATGCGTCTGCTGAAGCACACAAAACTCGTAGGACACCGCCTCCCGCTTCTCTCTCCATCTCTGATTCCCTCTACGTTCGCTCCCGAGCCACGGCGGACCACGGGGATCGGTCTCTCTTGTGTACGAAGATCTCGGTGGCAGGTGCGCAAATCCTTTGCTTTGCAATACCTACTCTGCCGACCTGGGGCTCAGTTCTTGGTAGGCGATGGCTTCAAGCTGAACGACGTCTGGTGGTTAGGGTCATGCTCGTCTCACGTCAGTTATGCATTGGTGAGTGGATAAATATGAGAAATCGAAACATTTACGATCAGATGAAGATAGGGGAAGATCAACATGTTTTCCGGATTGGCAACTGGCACGCAAGCGGGGAGGCGCCGATTTTTAAGTTCCGATGCTTAGGACAATGTTGGGACAATGAAAGATCGCTGGTTGTCCACTTGTTCAAATGTCGCATCCATACTTCTGCCCCGGCTGCTTCGCTGTGCGTCGTGAAACCTGAATGATCTCATTCACGGGGTGGCGTCGCCATCCATCCTCTGGTCGTCAATGAATGATACTCTTGCATTGGTTTATTAGCAGGCGAGTCGTTCTCGAGCCACCATGCGATTGCTATGAACCCCCGTTGGAAACCGCAACTCGATGCACCGTTCGCAGCAAAAAGGCGACGCACCCAGATCGCATGCTTGAACTGCCGCAAAAAAAAGCTTCGGGTGCGTTAAATATTAGATATCTCACTCAGTGCTTTTCTCTCATCGTTGGCATCTTAGTGTATATCTACGCAAGAGTATCCGACGAGCCCCTGCACGCGGTGTACAAGGAAACGCATCCGCTGCGAATATTCGGAGACGTCTGGGGCAATTGTAAATAGGACTGGAAGCCACGGCCAATCTGCTCAGTTCATAAACCTGGATCCTTCAGCAATGTCATCGTCTCCCCTGGGGCAGGCATCCACGTCGGCGGAACGCTCTCCGCGGGACACGCCGTCGGCCTCGCCCCATCATTCCGACCAGCGCCTCAGCTCTTCACCCCAGCAACAAGGCGACGCACTACTTCCCCCGCCTCATACGGCGCCGCGTCCGCTGGATCTACATACACGTTACGCAGGCGCACTCTATCCCGACCTCTCGTTCTCAGACCCATCGACACCGGCCCCGATTCCCAGTGAGGCGCCAATATGGAGGCCAGCGATGGAAGATCTCGCATTTCTCGCGTCCTATCCGTATCCCGAATCCCATCCCTCCACGTCTTCTCCACCGCACCACCCGTCGGATTATGGTCATTCAAATGTACCGCGCTGCCCTGTTGATCACAGCCCGCTGGACCCATCGGCTATGCATATCCAGCCCCAACCCCAGCCGCTCGCGTACGCCCCGCTGCAACTCGACTTGTCTGTGCCCTCATTCGTGCACCCAAGCGTGCTCCAAAACGCAATTGAGGAAAATATTGCAGCATGGTGCGTGCATTGGTTGCGAGGGTGCGGTGTATTCCATGCTGACATGCGAAATCCTTGTTAGGTTGGACGTCTGCGATTGGGAGTGCGGGTTCATTGGACAGGGGTAGATGGGACCATGGCGCAGATGCTACATCTTTACAACCAACTGAAATCAGGGTACTTACGAAGAGCACCTACACAATGCACATGTAATACGTTAGACCATGAGCTCCGCCATGGCCAGCCACTGGCAGATAAAGGCTACACATATCAATGGCAATGTCGCTGCTTGGCGCCAACGTTCGAATGTTAAGAGGATGACTTTGCACGCTTTGTCCAGATAGCGTAAAACCTTACTCAGCCGTGGGGTCTTTGGTTGCGACACCATTACGATGTGGTACAGGACAACTGCGGCTGCGGTTCAAAAAGAGGCGTTCCGGGCACAGGGAAGCACAGGGAAGCAAAAGTGGACGCGCAGGGGTTTGAACCCTGGACCGCATACATAATTGTTTTGAGTGGGCGCACTCGCATTGCAAAGCATGAGTGATACCACTACACCACACGCCCCTGAGAGAAGGATCTTGCATCCGTACTGCACACGGGTGTGGAGTCGCGCAAGCAGCACACCGTTTCTCTTTTCATAGAATCGAGAAGTGAATGTGGGGACTCTCAAGCACGGGCAGCTGAGTGGACAACGGGAACTCCTATGCCGTTCCATCGTTCAGCGGTACAGGTAACCAGAATTCAACAGGTGCTCCCACGGTGCTGCAACAATCCTAAAATATTCCAACAGCCTCTGGCCTCACCGACCCAGCGGCGCTCACCAGATACATGGCGCTCATAACATCAGATCAACGGGATATACATGATTCCGCCCTTCTGGAGGCACCAGCTCGCCCTACACGCATAGCTTCCCGTGGCAAACCGAATTCAAGTTCAATCAAAACCTCTCCATAACACGGCTTGTATGTCTCGGCTTCGGGTCAATGCAAGGAGTTAGTCGGTACGCGAGCCCAGCGCGACCGATGGCAACCAAATGCTGGGCGTTGAACCACAAACGCCGTCGCGGCCAACTTGTTGACAGCTGTGGTTGAAACGGCGTTCGTGGTAGCGGAAACCATTCGCTGTTTGCTGAAAATGTTCGCTGGCGGTCAGGGTCCAGCTATCCCCTACCACAATAGCCCTATGTTTCCGTTGCACGGGGACCGGACTTATAGGCGGTGCTCACAGGTCCGATGCTTTGCCTGGGGAACCGCATACATGTATAGGCGAGGCAAAGGACCGTCCGCTCATCATCACACTCATGCGCGTACTCACAACCATCGTCTACCTCACCGCAGCTGCGTCCACTCTCGCAATAAACGTCCCTCCTGAGATTGCAGGGCGCGGGAAGACCATGTACGCCCTCCCTTGGCACGGCGAAGACCATACATGTAACTGACTTACCATACCACAAATACACTAGCTTCCACACCGGTGCATCCCTGACCATTTCGTTCGTTGAAGCGCCTCCCCCTCCAACGTCTGCCATTGTCTCCGCATATTCCCAGGAAGTCCGGGTGTGCAACGCATATCTGCAGGCCCTTCAAGACGCTCTCGCGGAATACAACTTGAACAATTCCAATAATTTCGATGTCCATGTGACATTACAGCGACCCCGGCTTTCTCAATTCCTTGGCCTCGAATACGGTGGTGCAGGGTGGACATGTCGAGTGCGACCAAGCACATCAACGTCTTTCAAACGGAGGACAAATGGACAACAAATGGAGGACGTGAGCAAGTCAACAACGCCCCCAGCCCCTTCGTCGTCCTCGATGTCGAGTAGTCAGGCAACAACCTCCGCGTCCATCTCCACGTCCACGCAGCCGGTCTGCTTCCCAGCAACATATAATGCGAATGAAAAGTGAACGGCGGTCCGTGCGCAGTTGTTTGTGCCTGTGGACGATCACGTGCCGATCACGGTGGTCACTGGTCGCGCCGTCCTCGTTCTCTCTTCCAACTCTCTTCTCCCAATCCTCCCTTCTCCTGTGCCCGGCGCTGTCGCCAGTCCTTCCCGCATCAAGCACCAACGGCCATAGTCAGACCTAGTCCACCCAAGCGACTGCGCGAGGGGCTTGGTCAACCCCCACTGGTCCCCGATCGATGTCCTGCCAGTGGCGGCTTAAACTTGAAGGCTTTTCGTTCGATGAGCATTCACTGGGACTGAGCAGCGTGTCAACAGGTGTTGAAAATCAACCTTTGGGCTTTGCAGTAAGGATACAACGTCCATTCTTACGCTCTCTGATCGTCCCGTAATTTAGTACTCCGAACGCATCCTTTGGATTTCTCTCATTGGTTGTGGTTTGTTTAAGTGCCACCTGTAATCTCCAGCGAGCTCCTTCGAAATCTCACCACCTTACAGACCACACGCACAGTGCCGACCAGTCGCGAACCCCTTTCTCGATCGCACTTCGCGGATTGCGAAGCCAAGTTTCTAAATCTCGTCCCACGTTAATGAAATACAACGGGCTGCATTCACTGCCTTCCGCCTGGTCTTCTCTTTTAACTTCGCTACACGTCAACCTCTGCGATCGAGCATCAAAACCTTACGCGACTCTATCTGAACACTGTCACCGTCGCGTACTTCAAGTGGCTCGCGCATCCCTTCCCTCCCTCTCTTATCGGTTGTGAGTGACAATTCTGTATCAATCCCGACACCCGGCGCTTGACTGACTGCGGGTTCGAAGTTACATCCGATACGATTCTCTGCCGTTACCTACTTTTCCCAGCACCGGCCGAGTCCATTCTTTCAAGTTATACCGTGTACTCTTCCGGTAGCGAGAATAAGGCCGACCTGTCCAATCCGCTAAAGAGGTTGTCCGTAAAACCGAGACTTCAGCTGAGTCTACTGCATCTGGGTATCATGTCCCCACTTCAACTGATTTCGTCGTTCGGGGATGAGTCCCCCCCCGGATATATTAGAACGCATGGGGGATACGCCGACGAAACGACGTCTGTGAGGCTGTGACGGCCTCGAAGTCGATAGATAACTAAACGAGTGGAGTTATTCCTGTACAATGGGCTGACAGCTAAATATTGCAGGATTAAGTACATGGCACACGCTGGAGACATTGAAACTACTTAGTGGTGGAGCACCCATATTCTCCGCCACTAACACCCGGTGTAACAATGCCACCGCGCTAATTTGACAACGCGTTTAAACTCTTCACCCAGGAATATAACCCGAAGGGGATCGGACATGTACGCGAATTGATCATGATTTGTGTGCGCCAGCCAAGCGCAGGGACGGACCTCAGTCAGCTCCCTCGCCTCTTACTCACCTTGCATGACCAGCACCGTCAAGAACGCCATCCGAAAAACGAGGACCAGAGGCAGTCACTTGGCTACATCAGCGACAAACTCCATCCGTTCGGCCTTCACAGTCACAAGCCCCAAATCGCCACCGACATCGCCACCCTCGGGGGACGACGTAGCAGTTTTTTCTGACGTGGCAGACGGTCGTCGTGCGAGCCACGACATCCGGTCTCAGAAAAGCTCTGCAGAGACCGACGATGCTTCACTTGCCCCGACCTTGGTCCGATTCCCAGACGTACCACACTCCAAGTCTATCGCGGATGACGCCGCATTGTCGGCTACAGGTGCTTTCCCCGCATCTCGCATACTCTCGACAATTCTCCCAGAGGATACATTAGGCCCATTGGATTTGCGATGGAAGACGAGGGCGTGGAAGACGCTGAGACAGGCCTTGACCCTGTTGAAGGACGTTTCAGTGGTCTTTCCGCCTTTGCAAGCTGCCATCCAGGCTCTTGTTAGTGTTTTGGCCCAAATCGAGGTAAGGGGGCTCACCGGGACGATTATGGATCATTCAGCTGACACCTGTGTCCCGTTAGGAAATCGCATCAGCCCGTTATAATCTTAACACGATCGCAACACGTATTGAGGCCCTGGCAAAACTGCTCGATAGGTATACAGGAGGGCCAGCCGACGAGGATATGCAAGATCGTCTCAGCGGCATGACACTGTCGGTTGTTTCTTATACCTATGCTCAGTCGCTCACATCAATTCAGGGTCGTCCTACAGCAGACGCAAAGGATCAAGGCAAAACTTGCGCCCGGAGTCCGGCATATTTTTTCCCATTCGCTGGATGCACACGAGATTGTTGAATACATCAGCACGGTTTCATTCCTGGTCAACATGTTTGAGGTATGTAGGGTTATGGAGATTCGGTGGTTGCGAAGTGACGTATTCGAGCAAAGGTGGATACAGCATTGAACACAGAGGCCAAAGTAGCAGGCATAAGAAATGTGCGGTCCTCTTTCCTGCTCCCGTTCGTCGTTGATCACAATTTAGATTGTGTCGGAATTGCAGGACTCCTGTAAGTCTCCTTGTTGTGGTACTACAGCCGCCTCATCCGACTACCAGATATGCTAGAAAAGCTCCGTCCAGTCGCAGGCTCATTATACAACGACCTCGACGGTGGCGGAGAGTGCATGCCAGGCACTAGAGCCGGTGTTCTCGCGGCACTAATGACGTGGGCCACCGAACGCGACGGTCCTTCAGTCTATTTCCTCACGGGAATGGCCGGTGCAGGAAAGAGCGCAATTGCTCGTAGCTTTGCCAAACTTCTCGACAGCCATGCGCTGCTTGGGGCCAGCTTTTTCTGCTCCCGAGCATCGGAGACACGCAGCAATGTCGCTGGAATCATTCCCTCCGTCGCCTTTTCCCTCGCATACCACTCCAAACATTTCGCGGATGCGATTATCGGTGCAATACGAGGTGCTCCCGGGGTCTCTTTTCACCACCGCGCCCCACTTTTCCAATTCACAACCCTCCTTCTACCCCTGTCCCACGTCCAGCCTGACGATCACCAGACATCGGTCGTTATCATAGATGCTCTAGACGAGTGCGCAGGGTTGAACGTTGCTCGAGACTTACTGGGCGTTGTACTCCGATTCAACTCTCATTCAACGAGTGGTAGTCGGTTGAAGTTCTTCATCACCAGCCGGCCCGAACCACTTATCGAAACCGCCTTCGCTTCCGAGCTGTTGGCTCGCCGCCTCCGTCTCCATGACGTAGAGGAGGACTTCGTCTCCGCCGACGTTGAGACATATCTCAGGAGGAGTCTCCGTGATGTCGCGCGGCGTGTAAACGCCCCAGAATGGCCGACCCCCTTGGAAACGACAGAGCTGATCAGGCGAACCGGGAAGCTGTTCATCTTTGCTTTCACGGTCGTGCAATATCTATCTCCGCATCAGCTCTCTCGAGCAGAAGTGCAAACTCGCCTCCGAAATATTCTGACCTCCCCACCGACAAAAATTCAGACTGCTGCGATCGATGCATTGTATGGACAAATTCTTGACGCAGCATGGGAGGGGAAGGAGTCAAGCGAGATTATATCCAGACAGAGAGCTTTGACCACCCTCATATGTCTCAGAGAGTCTCTCTCCATTTTCGCGATCTGCGGTCTTCTCAAGGAGGATCCCGAGGATCTGGGTCTTCTCCTGGCAGATTTCCACTCCGTCATCGATATGCCGAGGTCCAACCACTCCCCTGTTCTGATATTTCACGCATCGCTCCCGGACTACTTGACCGACACTCGTCGATCCGCAAACAATGCTTTGAACGCACAAGCACATCACGCAGTGTTAGCATTCCAATGTATCAACTGCATGAATTCACTCCTCAGTGAAAACATGTGTGGTATCGCTCTTTCGGATTCGCTGTCCCAGATCACGGAGACCGTCCTCGATACTTCGATCCCGACTCATCTGCGGTACGCCTCTACATACTGGGCGACTCATATCTCGATGATCCCCCCCGGTACACTGGATACAGATATCTATCCGGAACTGAGGAAGTGGGTCACAACACACATGTTGCATTGGCTCGAATGCATGAGCCTCATGGGCAAAATGCATCTGGTGTCCAAATCTCTCCAAGATGCCTCGGTTTTTGCAATGGTGTGTATCCCGTCTCGCAAAAGCTGTGCCACCATACTCATCTGTTCCTCAGGGGCAAAACTGGGACGATATAACCTCCCTTTTGAACGAAACTCGGCGGATGCTGCCCCAAATCTTCGAATTCGCAACCATCTATCCCCTAGAGATTTATCATTCCGCATTGGAATGGTTGCCGATGGATTCACTCTTGCGGAGCACGTACCCCATTGGCAAACCTCGCAGTGTTGTTGCGGGCTTGGACCAGCGGTGGGCAAATTGCCAACAGATTCTCGCTCATGGTACCAGTTGCCATTGTATGGCGCTTTTGGATGACGCACGCGTGGTATCCGGAGCTGAAAACAACGCTTATATCTGGTCGCTTGAGACAGGCCAAATCCAAAAACAACTTCGGGGGCACTATGACTCAGTCGCTTCTGTTGCATACTCTCGTAGTTCCAACTGTATCGCGACGGGCTCATCGGACCAAACAATCCGGCTTTGGAACGCTGTGACCGGCGAAACAGAACGCGAACTTCTGGGGCATAGCCATGCGGTGCTTTCGGTGACTTTTTCCCCCGACGGATCCCGCCTTGCATCGGCGTCGCAGGACACGACCATCAGAATATGGAATATCAAAACTGGCGAGACTGACCGCCAACTTCAAACACACTCCTCTTATGTGTGGTGTGTTGTTTTCTCTCCAGATGGAGGCAGATTGTTATCTGCATCCGGTGGTTCCACAGATAACAACTCGATTCGCCTCTGGAATGCGCAGTCAGGCGAAATGGTGTGGAATGCTGATTCTTCCTCGAGTTCGGTCGTGGCATTCTCATCGAATGGACGATACATCGCTGCGGCACTTCAGTCCGACAACGTGATTTCTTTGTGGAATGCAACAAATGGAAAGCATGACCGGGATCTTGTTGGCCACTCTCACTGGGTGCGGTCGCTCGCATTTTCGCCAGACGCGCGCATGCTGGCATCCGGGTCCCTGGACCAGAGCATTCGTGTTTGGAACACCGAATCTACCGAGACGATCGACATACTGCTGGGGCATTCAGGACTGGTTAACTCGCTGGCATTCACTCCCGACGGTAGTCGTATCGTGTCCTCCGCTGTCGACGGAACCATTCGTGTGTGGAACGTGAACACGGGACACATCGGGAGGGCATCCGCATGGGTTTGGTCGGTTGGGTTCATCCCACACAGCGAAGCCGTATTTTCCCGATTAGGCGATGGCAGAGTCCAGATCTGGGACGCACAATCCGGGAACAGGGAGCAAGAATTCGCAGAGGCAACAACTAGTACGGTTTTTTTAACAGTAAACCAACAGCGCTATTGCTCACTGTGATTGGCAGCTTTCTCCACTGTGTCAATCCCAACCTACGATCCTTTCCGGGACCCCAACCTGGCAGACGTTCATTGCCAGCTAGCCCAGACACGCGATTACATTTCGTTACACCCTGATTCCGACCCAAAACATAAGCGGCTGTGGATCTGGTCCGACTATCGACATGGGATCAGTGCTTCTGCGTTTGAGGTTTCCAAGGCTTGCTTAGGATACAATTCGGGACGTGTGGTGATTGTTGATATGGCGTAGCAGCAGTAGTATGGATGCAGTCTCCAAAATAGAAATCCGGTTGATGCCGTGTTTGTTTTCCCCTTTGAAGTTCAACGGGTATTGCGGACTGAAGACAAGTTCCACGGTTGAACTTGTCTATAACCGAATCCATGCGCTTACCGGAAATTATTTTCTGGTTGAGAAAAAAGAGGGGTGGAGCAAAATTTCTTCCGGCCTGTGCGGAACGGTCAGGCCGGGTGTGGAAAGCCTCAGGACACAAAGTTCAAACGCGAGTGGTGGTCCGTGCGCGATGTTTGTCCATGTGTGCGATCACGTGCGATCGCCTTCCTTGCACCAACCTCCCTCTGTCGCTCTGCGCTGTCAGCCATCTCCCTGCTTTCCATTCTACCGCCGTTTAGGCATCTTCTGTTGCGTCACGAAAGCTGTAACATCTTGCTGCGCTCCGCAGACCTGCTAAAGCCTCCTCCTCGGAAACGGGAATCGGCGGCACTTTTTCCTCCTGCCTCCCTCCCTTGATTCTCACTATCTTTCTGAGAATGGGAACATGACCTGCTGGCGCGGCGCGGGCGCGACTTGCGGCGTTGTGCTGGCTTGCGTTTATTCCAGGGCCATTCGTTCGTGCGACAGGCTCTCTGCCTCGCCAGTGGGCTCCCTTCAAAATCCCCCAGAACTACAAATCCACGGGTCAAAGCTATCACGAAGCCCTTTCCCCTCCGACCTTCGCGGATTGCGCTTCACAGTCCTGAATCTTGTCCCAGGTCAATGTGCGTTGCCTTATCTTTCTCCACCCCACCTTCATCTTCGATGGGTTGTTGACCTCCATGAGCAAGCTTCAGAACCTTACGAGATTCCTTATCTGAACACTTGCCGCATACTTCATTTCGCTAAGCAACCATCCCGCTCTGTCGTTACGCCGAATCTTTGTCGAACCGGTATGTGATCAATGCCGATGGCCAGTCTTTGACTAACTGTGGTAGTTCGTTAGCGATATGAGTGTATGCCATGCATTTCCCCAGGACCCAACCAGCTGTCCCGCGGAGCTCTCTTTGCTTTCACTAGTACTACCTTCTAATTATTCTACCGCCCTAAGAAAGGTTAGCTCAGGTCCCACATATTTTGCGAAAGGCGACGGTAACAAAGTACGCTGCGGCATGCGTGTACATCGAAACCCCAGAAATCGGTGTGTTTACCAGGCTTCAGCTCATTTGCTACGTTTGGACAGCCCTAGATGAGAGGTATCAGTCTCTGCAGCGTGAAGCGAACAAATAGCGTCGAGTGGCATCTTCGCTTTCCAGGAATCCGTCCGGCCCAAGCCCCGGTAAATACAGAATTCTCCCGCCACGTTGAACCTACCACATGATGCACATTATTTTTCCTGGGCTTTCCGCCCACCTCTTGAGTCGGCGACCGGAATTTCCCGCAGGCGGGGGATCACTGTACATTTCGGCATGTTGGCTTTCCAGGACTTCGTCCTCTATACGTGGGTCTCCCGCATTGTCAGTACACCCTACCTAACGGATTAGAATTCTAGCCCCCAAAACGGCGGCAGCTGCATGACCGGCCTGTTTTCGTTGGTTCTTCGACTCTCATGTCACCCTGAAACTTTAGGCTTCCGCTCACCCACAGCATCGTGCAGGATTTTGCTGCCGCGTACGCGGCCGACGGAGAGCTGGATCATCATAACACAACGGTGTTAAACTTCCTGCGTAAAAAATGTGAACGCACCACTTTGCGATGCCCGCGTACGGTTCGTCGGTTGATGATACCTGTTTCAGACCAGCCTGAGGAATTCGTTAGGCAAATGCGCAGTCAAGCCTCACTGTCGATTCCCAACGAATTCCAGTCCCTGCATCCAACATTCCCCACCTCTCATTCCGAAGCGGCCCATCTCCACCGGTTATGTCGGCTACTTATCTGAACCCTAATAATGTCGCGAGTCACCACTTATCTACAGGACGGTCTCTCATGTCACCCGCCTTCCCTCCACCTCGCCCATCGGCGCACACAACGGCAACTGCCAATGTATGCCGAGACAGGTCACGTTGGCCGACTCCCGAGACGATCGTTCATGCTGTCCCCTCCCGCGATCGTGTACATCCTGCATGCGGAGGGCAGGGTATTGGTGCGCCGGCCACAAATTCGAGCGCAGCCCCTATCGCGCGCGCTGCCAACAATTCCGGGCTGATATTCTTGTCTTCCGCGGAGTTGTTCGCGGTGATAATTCCCAGGGGCAAGAGTCATGGCAGTTCATTCGAAATCCGGGGGCCAAATTCCGTGCGTGCCCAGCAGTAGTTCGCATCTCGTCCGCACTCGCATCTTACGTCGTTCATCCAACAGTTGTTCAACCGCTCGCGTAATTCATTTGCGTGTAGATTTCAAAGAAGAAAGAAGCCGTGCGTGTACATATCCCGAGTCCGAGTCTATTTCTGCAAACGATGGCCGTTCTTTAGGGAAGTCCGTCGCGCGTAGGCCATGTGGTAGCTCGTCCCTTGTCGCTTCATGTTACAGGCGCGTCTCTTGTGCCTTCCCTCTCTTCCGTCACTTCTCAACTTCTGTTCTAGATGCTGTACCCAAAGTTACTTACCCCGCACTCAGTCTACCTCTTCCATCGGCGAATACGCCCATTCATACAGCGGCCACGCCTTGTTATCGCCCGACGCGCAAACGTCGTCGCAGTTAACGACCCACCTCAACTTACGGCGTTGGGGCTAGCCTTGCAACAGCTCGAAATGAAGCCAACACACTGCCCCGCAATCCCCTTACCCACGCCCACCGGCGTCTTCTCTTCTAGACTTTGTGTGAATTGCGCACCGGCCGACCAGTCCCATTCAATTGTGATACGGTGTTTAATTTAGATTGTGCGCACGGCAACTCATCGCGTGCTATATCCGCCGTCGCGGTGCCTGCGTCCTGCGCCTGCGGATCGCGGCCGTCGGGGTAGGCTTTATATTACGGCGCGCGCCGGCATAAGAAGGGCATGTGGATACAGGTAGGGACGGTATTCATATCCTGCAACGCGCAACTCACACTTGGCGCGATAAGCCTGCAGCGCACCATGATATTATTGCTATTCCTGAGCACCGAGCCAACCGTCCGCCGATACCCACGCAGCACCAAGAATAGGGGCCCACGGCGCTATGCGTGCGCTACGAATAGAAGAGAAAATGGTGTTGTGAATGAAGGATACGCATATCGTGACCCGTGTTGGGGGCGGTATGACCAGGTATCTCCACAACGGCATCTCCACAACAGTCTGACTTGCTTTATTCGAACTTCAACAGCCCAACAGCTTTACCAGAAGCCATGATCGAGCCATGAAATTAATTGCGAGCCAGCGCTTGTTTTTATTCAATCGCTTTGATCCATGGGAGGCATTCCATTCTCCCTTGCTTTTTTTGCCACGTTCGTCGATTTGGCTGTTGCGCTTGGCTCGCAGAAGCCGGCCTAATACGGGATGGCGATGCCTGTCGAAGATCCAAGTCGGCCTCAAGCCGGCGTACCTTGCCGGAATCAACACTGATTCGATCATTGCGGATCTGCGGTACGTCCACCGATAAGCGCGTAACAGCAGAAAGAGGGCAGACGGCGGAAGTAAAGTAAATGGGTATATATTATAGCTCGAGTCACAGAACGTCTAGGTACAGATATCGATACAAGGGCGGCAGATTAATGTGGCGAATGGTGTGGCGGAGTCGGAGGACTATCTCCCCCGCGCAGCGCGCTCCTGCGCTGCGCGACATGCGAAGCAGAATTCGTCCACGCGGTCGACGTCCTTCTGTATTTCCCGCCCGAAATTCTGCACAAAGAACAGAGAACAAAATCAGCGTGGCGTTCGGGGGCGTAATGAAAATGGTGGCGCACCTTGGCGCAAGTGGGGAGGCGGCATCCCCGAGGGTGATATATCGAGCGCTCACAGCGCGTCGTGTTGCAGTCTACGATGGCGATGACAAGATGCCGCTGGAAATGCTGCGCGAAATACAGCTTAGCGCGAACCTCAGAGATGAAAGAGTCGAGCAAGACACACCCCGCAGCGCGTCCATCGTGTCCCTTCGCTATACACACGTTCAACGTTCCGTGGCGACAAAGAAAAAAAGACAAAGGACGCACGCCATCTGTTGACACATGATTGAGGTGGGGATTGAACGTGGGTGTTGGTGGTGGTAGGTGTGGAGGGAAAAGTAGGGCCAAGTAGACGCGAAGACGCGGTATTTAAAGGGATGCGTGTGGGTCCAGTTAGAGAATGAAGCTCAAGATCGGAATCTCGACAGGCGTTGCTTACGGAGTGTTTGTCCGAGTCACCGAATATCGTGCCAGGCTCGGCTATGTGTGCAGCCACATGCCCGCGTCGTCATCGCACGATTGAGACTTGCCATGATTCGCCTGCTTCCGCCGACTGCTCCGTCCAGTCCGCTTGTCCCTTCCTCCGTTCCGGCTGCCATGTGACTAGCAAATCAGTCTCCATTTCATTTTCTGTGGGCGAAAAAACAAACATAGCTCAATCGGGATGCCCGCGCCGGGATAATCTCATAGCGACCATCGATACCGCGTACGGAGGAGGAGGAGGAGGAGGAGGTATATTATACTGACGTGGTCCCACAACTGGAACTGCCAGTCTACTATGTACGACATCGTAACCTATGCAGGCTAAAAGTTACGTATCATACACAGATGTTGCCCAAAACGCGTATTATCGCACTGCATTTGCGCGCAGAGCTCTTATCAGCAACGCAAGCTCCGGGCTGGTTCAGATAGCGTGCCATAACGTGCCGTTCCTGTTCTTCGATCACGAACCAACCATGTCGAAGAACGCGCAGATCGACTTACTTAGCATCCCCTTGCGGCGGCGTTAGCGGCTGCCCGAATTTTGTCCCAAAAGCCGATAAGCAGAGGCCTAGAACGGCCTTTGCCTGTGCAGAAGACGTGGAGTGAGATGGGTTGAAAGTGGAGTGACCGGGTGACTCGATCACGCGCTTGGTTAGCCTTCACACTTTCTGCCAGCGTTGGCAACGCGCGCCCCATGATATTGGGTAGACCGGCAGTCAGTTCAGGAATATTTCCATTCCGCGACTTGTTTTCCGGAACGTCGGTTGTCATTGGCTGGAACTTTAAAATGAGTGGCAGAATTGTGCTATATGGTGAAATGCACTCACCATCTCGACGTTTTGCCTGTCAAGGGTCACGCTACGAAGACGAGGAAAGACGTACAGCAGCCCATCCTGTGGCGTTCAGCGTCAAAACATGCTTTGTGCACGAGTATTCTGGGTCACAGGGGTGTCAAGGAAAATGGCTATAGGACCGGGTTTTGGCGGATTGAATCGACTGGTGTGAGATTTGACTCCGGAGAAGCGTAAATAATGGGTGCGATGGACCCAGCAAAGTCAGTGAATACACTTCACCTGCGAGACGTCTGTTCTTGGGCCAATAAGCCAGACGAATGCCCCCAAAAAAGTACAACTCCCTCCAGTACAGAGCGCCGAGGCTGGCACCATAGGAATCAAGCCCAAATGCTTGGCGAATTGGATGAATCGCAAGTAAGCCGCACCGTCGCCGTTGAAGTGCTTTCGGTGGAGTTCGCTATCGGCTGCGTTGTGCCTCCGGGACACAACACGGAAAGATGGGAGGCACGAATGAGATGGATAAGGAAGTATGCAGATCGCCAGAGTCCTTCACGCGCGGTGAAGACGATAGGAGGAGGAGGAGGTATATTAGTGTTGCGATGGTGGGCGTTAGCAAGCGCTGACGTGGCTACGTGATGTTACAGTCACATATCATTGATTGATCGCGGAGTCTGAATGCCTCTTGCACCACACCACCACCATTCAATTTCTCAAATGCTACTCAATAATGGCAGCAACAATTTCCCTAGTACATATCGTGCGAAAAGCTTCTTTATCACCGCTCTGCTCTGTGGCGCTGGTCTTTAGTACGTGGCTCGCCGATAACCAAGCGGTACCGGTTATTCTGCAGCAATTCCCGACATCACGCGCGTTTTCTCTCGGCTCTTTGATTCGAATCTTCACTCGGCCAGGTACTCCCGCCTTGCCATCTGGTTCCGTGGTGGAAGTCCGGAAAATACTCCGACATAATCCTGCTACAAAATCACGAGACCCTCGATTCCTCGTTATACTGTTGCTCTTATCTCGTCCTCCTATCTCTTCTTACTGCTATCGCTCGGCTGGACCCTACCTCAAGCCGCTCCCCTCGACTTGGTGGCAATTCTACAATCAGCTCTACTTCTTCGGGCTGCGAGTCGTATCTGAATGCGGTATTCAACCGTAACGGTGCCGCTCCTCCCCTCGCGAAAGAGCCCAGCCGATTGCTGCCCTTCGGATAAGCACACCTTCGTCGGGCCCTGCTTCGTCCCAGCTTATTAGCCCCGAGAGCCGCTGAGTCCTTCTCCTATTCAGCGATAAGCTTGACTACTTACTACTCTTCCCAAGACTTGATTCCTCTACTCTGCTCAGCTTTCGAATGCGTCTAATGCGCTTCCCCTGCGTCATGTGTCCACGTCTTTTTCCGTTGATGCATAGAAATATGACAATCGAGGGATTGCTGAAATGTGTGTCAGCTGCTCTCCCTATTCCGCGGACTCTGCGGTCGGGCAGGCCGTCGAGACGGGGATTTTATTCATTTAATCAACACAGTCTGTGAAGCAACGGGACTACGCACGCAAATATACAGTTCGCTGACGTGTGCGTGGCTCGCGCCTTGTGTCGTGACCATGGTTATTTCTATAACTCTTGATGCTTACCGGATGCAGATGAAGCAACCCTACCCTGTGAGGCGTCATTCCGCATCCTTCTACCGGATATGGAGCGTACTAAATCAACATGAAAATACGAGATCCGGTATGTTCAAGTTCATTTCCTTCCTGATCACTCCAAAACACTGCATGCGCTAGATTATTCAGGGTCGTCGTCTAGCCTGAACGAGACACGAAATAAATGGCCGTGATGCAGCCAGATTCTTAAGGAATGGATGCAGCCCATTGACGATAACAGAGATTAAAACGTCGGGAGCGTTAGCCCCACTTCCCCACTCCCGAACCCACATTTGTTCGACGGTGACGGTGCCAAGACGGAAGACGGGAACCCGACATCCTTGCCCTTGTGCCACAACACGGTAGCGCGACTCGTTCCAGGAAGTTGGAGCACCCTCCGAATCATAACGTGCGTTTAATCTCCTAGAAACGGGTGTTCGCTGAATTGGTAAATGAGTGCACCAATCCTGATTCCTGTCAAGGGCCGCAAACTGCGCCCAAGATTGCCCAGAACCAGACGAGCATTACCAGCTATGTTTTCAATCATCCAGCCCGGCGGCCGAACCTGGTAATCCAGTGGCGCGCACCGGGCGGGCCATTCGGCTACTCAACGTAGTTGACATTTACCTTGTCGTTCCTTTGTTGGATCGCGGGTCCGGCCGCCGCCATCTGTCCCTTGACATTGGAGTAGCGTTGAGCGGTTTCGGGCCGTTGGATGTCTGGCGAGGTATCGGATGCCGCGGAAAGTGGAAACCGATAGGGTTAAGGTAAGTGCGAGATATTCCTCCACAACAGCATGGAGCTGGCCGTTACCGGCGTCCAGCATGATCCGGCCGCTAACATGTTCCCTAGCAGCCGCAAGTTGGCCGCAAGCATGGATCCTGGATTTTAGGAGCATAGACTTCTCTGCCATGTGGTGTACTTACCGCTTGTGGGTGCTAGTGTGCCCCAGATTAATATGCAGTTTGGAAAGTGCATGTGGCGATGAGTAGGTTCCTTTTCGCATGCTTCGGCGTCCAGGTTCGTGGTATGACCATGGCCGAAACTTCTGAACTAGCTTCGCTGCAGACATTGAGATCCCCGCGGCACCCGTACCCCGCTCCTCGACATCCGATGACTTTGTTTTTACCATGCCCGCCTTGGTACTGTTAAATGAGTTCCTGCCAATATGTGCTTGTTTATTCGATCTAATGACAGGCAGCCTTGAAACAATACGGCGCAAGATCAGTCCATGGATGATGCTTGTTCAAGGAACTTCGAGTTGGATCTTTCGCGTCTGAGCCGGCATAGTCTCAGTCTGACTGAGTCCATTTCTGAGATGAACGATGGGGCGCGCGGAACTCCGACTCTCAACGGTGGCACGTATTCTTTTGGGTGTCCAGCAATGGAGTGCACGTTCACATTCGAACCCTGTTTTTGCTTGCTCACGAGAAAGTGCCAGTAGCTTTCAATCCCGCGTACTTGGACGGAGCCGCCATCCTCCCAGGCAGCGGAACCTTTTGCGCCTCAGCCCCGTGTGGTATTGGCCGACCAAAGTCTTGGATGCAACCATCCGTCGCTCATCCTGATTGATAGATCGTAGGACGGGGTTTCCTGGCGTTCCCCGTACGCGTGTCCATCAATTCGTTGCATTAGGCGGCTTTACTGTCTTGGGTTGCGGATCACACAATGCAACGGCAGCATCGCTGGCTTGCTCGTACCCTCAATCCGTCCTTACTGGTTCACCTCCCAATGCGGGCTTTGTGGGTTTCCGTCCAGATCGTCAATGTCCTTTTGGCGGCTGCGATTCAAACGAACCATTCCATCGACGATGCCAGTCCACTGGTGAAGTATTTGCCATCAGACTCAATGGCGTGCATCGGGTGTGCTGGCCAGACATCTTTCGGCCTCGATACCTCCAAGCTCCACAACGGGACCTTTTCGTTCTTCAACCCTGCGTTTTCGGTCCCTGCGGCGCTGGAGATGAATTTCACTGGTGCGCCGAACGGCAGATAATGTCTGGAATTATCCCTGATACAACCCACGCACAGGCTTCGCCCTGTACATATTCCTCGCTTTGTCGCCTGGGCAGCCTACCGGGGGCCTACGCTTCATCATGGATGGGGCATCAGTCGGTATCAGGGCAAACGAAAGCAGCCCAGGTGAAGCCCGGTACAATGTGTCTGCATACGCGAATACTTCACTCGCGGATGGTCGTCACACATTCCGAATGGAACTTCTCCTCCCTAGTGACGGCGCCATATTCGATTACGCTGTCTACACGTACGTTCAACCACAATATTAATGTCTTCATGTGCGCTGACACTATATCTGCAGCTCGAGTGGCTCCGAGCCTGAGCCCGATCCCGCCTGCCCCACAGTCCACGCCTGCCCCACATTCTGCTTCGAAAGCCGGCGTAATTGCAGGTGGGGTGGTCGGAGCCATCGCTTTGGTCATCATAAGTCTCACCACTGCTGTCATACTCGCGCAACGGGCTAGACGTAAAAGACAACGAAATATTCCGGCGATGGGGCAATCGAGAGTATCCACTGATACGCAGGCCCCACCAAAAGAGCCTGCGGTGCTAGCTCCCGTTGCGCCAGCACCATCTGCTCCATTAGAGGCGCCGCCAACCGACCAGATGGCATCTGTGGCAACTCAGGAGGAGGTCCGCATTCTTAGGGAGCAGCTGGAGCAGCTGAGGCAGCGAGTGGAGGGAGGGAGCAGTGCTACGCCAACGACAGGTTCCGAGACGGCCTCTCTCGCACGGTCACTTTCTTCGATGAAGAGGGAGCAAACGCGTGCGCTGCAAGCACAAAGGCAGGGGGGAGATGTAACCGACAACCTTGTTTATACCGATAGCGGGCTACGGCTGACGGTGGGGAGGGCAGTGGACGAGCCACCGCCCAGCTATGTTGCAGACTAAGGGATGCTTGACGGCGTCCCTGCGGCCCCTGCCCGGATATCACTATTGTTCCAATGCATTAAGTTCATTTGCGCATGCGGTACAATGGTGAGGATAAAAGATGCTGTCTCCACAGTGCGTGTTAATCAAGGATCAGCAATGCAAAAGTCAAATATCCCGCCAGGACGGCCGGGCCCCGGATTCCGGACTCCGGAGCGAGTGCGCAAGTCGACGACGCGCATCCAACGCGCATCGCGGGATCCCGGGTCGACGTCCAAGCCCGGCGCCCGGACTACTTAGTCGCCAGGCGCCAGCCAGAACCTTGATTTCTAGACCGAGGTTACAAAGAGGTGACGGCAAGGAAGAAAGGGGATGTTGCTTATGCTTGGCCTGCTTCGCTGTTGCTTATCGGATCCCCCGGCCCGCCGCTACTTGTCGTCTCCCATCACCATCCCGCACATGGCTCACTTGGAGCCCGTGTTCCCGCCGGAATTGGAACGGGAGATATTTTCAACTACTGCGCTGATGTATCCGAAGGAAATACCTTCACTGCTGCGGGTTGCACACCGAGTTCTCATCTGGTCAGTCGAAAGTTCGCTCACTGAGTCCCCGCCGTCTCCTGGGAGGTTCTTACCTTGCAGTACACCCCCAGGATCGAACCGATGATGTACAGGATCATCTATATGGTCGGAAATCCTGGGATGGCCAGAGCTCTGTTGTACGCGATGTCAGCAAAACCGGCAGGGTTCTTCCGCGCCGTGCGCCACTTGCACCTGGACCTGAGCGACGATGCGGAACCCAACCACATGCAGCTCCTCCAGCTCTGTGAAGAATGCATTGACCTCATTATTCGGCCTCGCTGCTTGCATCCAGCTCTTCTCCCCATCCTCGCACAAATGCGCGTCCAACGGCTCGGCACAAATCTGGGGGTGCTGTTCCGCGGTTCGATCGATTTACAGCACGACATGTTCACGTCCATCACTCATCTTGATATGTTCGGTGTGGAGGGAGTAGTCGACGCCCTTCCGGAGCTCCCGACGCTCCATGCGCTCACACACTTGTGTTTGGACCCCGATATTCCCAGAAACAACGTCCTAGCAACACTCTCCGGATGTCCTCGCCTCAAAATCCTCCTTGTTCAATGGCCGTCAGGGGAAGACGATGAATACGCCGAGGCACAAATCCCAACTGTCTACGATGTACGTTTTGTCATCGGCATATATGACGACTACTGGGGGGAATGGGCGGCGGGTGCGAAGGGATCACCGGACATGTGGTCCATCGCGGAGGATTTCGTGGCGCGCAAGCGGAAGGGCGAGGTTGAATGTATCTCTCTTTCTCCTGCGTATATGTGCGCGTCTTGACCCATTCCTTCAGCGACACGGTTCTGGCTGGATTGAAACGCAGTGGACATCAATTGGGCCCGACACTGAATTTATGCATCTCATGTCTTGCTCCGTTGTATTGCAAGTAATAACTGCCTCCCCGTGATCTGGCCTCCCGCCCCATCTTTTTCTTCCATGCACAGTGTGCACCACCGGAGTCGCTTTGTTCCGATCCTTGTTCACACTCTCAGGTACATCGATCAAACACCGGGGGTGGTAAGTAGTTAGGGAGGATTCCACGGCCGGGTGATTTGTTACTCGCTAATTGCAGTCCATAATCACTTTATGCAAATGGCTTTCAGGTACGGACATCCACCGAAAAGGGGACTTGCTCGCGCCGTCCGTCTCATAGTCTCCCCTTCAACATACTCAAAATTGTCCGCACGACCGTACATCCGGAGAGTACTCGTCGCCATTGGGGACAGAACATTTTCCGTCAATCCTCACACACTCGAGAATGAAACTAGGGCAGCATGGCCCTGCCCCAAATCGAATGGGCTCTTCTGCTCCATCCCTTGCCCACCTAATCTTAATAGCGCGCAACCACCCGCAGCCGAGCCTGCAGTAGGTACGTCGGTCCGTTCCATTGAAGGCAGACCTGAAGAAGCTGATTTACATTGCTTTTAGACGTTTGGAAACTTGGGATTCGCACAACGGGGATGCTATTCGCATGTCGCCAGTTTTAGACATCGTACACGGCAGGGAGGCTTTGCAGCCAAATTTTCAAACCTGCTGACTGCCCAAGTATTCCTCGGGGGATGAAGTAATTGGTTGGATGGACGAGATTGCATAGCCCAGCCCCGAATCGAACGGGCTATTCTACTGCCTAACATCGCGGTGCCCTAGTATTAGTAGATGCACAGCCATGCGCAACCGAGCCTACAGCAGGTACGTCAGTGAACTCTGAGTAGACCCTCCTTTCTCTCGCCCCCTGCAGAGAGCAGTCTGCGATATCGATGATTCCAGCAGAGATTCCGAAGTAATAAAAAAAAGAATACCACCCAGGCAAGGGCTACCGTTCGAACTCTACAGACGGCTTCACTGCGAGTGTTTCGCAACATACTCTACTTGATGGGCAAATACTCCATACCGGATACCGGATCGAACGGGCTCTTCCGCTTTCCTTCGCTGCAGAGATTCCAGTCTCGGCAGACGCGCAGCCATGCGCACTGGGCCTACAGTTGCGTATTCTTCAACGTAAGGCAAAAAAAACCCTTTTGGCTCTCCGAGCAATGTGTGAAGCATTCGCATCAATGTTACAAGTTTAATAATGTGCTTGCAAGGGACCGACAGAAAATTTATAAGCCGATCCGTATATACTTTTGAATCGTCTAAGGCAGCAGACGCACAGCAGCGCGCAACCGGGCCTACAAGACCTATGGCTCGAACGTACCACAAAAAAGCGGGTGTGTATCGCTGGGCACTAACACGGAAACAGACCAATTTTGGACCAACAAAACGCCAAAAGAAAAAGGCAAGTTCTCCTGCCTGGACATGGCTCGACCCGGATCGAACGGGATACCTGATTTACCTTGACTTCGCCGCCCATAGAGTACAGGTGCGGTCCACCGCCATCCAGCTCATATCAGCAGAAGTCGCCAAGCCAGATTTGTTCCTGCCTTGAGATAGAATGGTCAGGGTGCCAGCAGGAGGGTAGGAAGACTGAGTAGGAGGACCATATGAGCGGCAAATCGAGAAGAAATGTAACGGAGACCCAGTGTGAATTAACCATAGCGGTGGGTTGGAGAGGATTTGAAGCGCATTGATTCTCGAGAAGTATTTGTAGAAGTAGTAGCCATCGCCGCCGAGCCGGGGAGATGGCAAAAAAAACACGTACGGGCGACACTTCAAGGCTTGACCCCGAGTCGAGCGGGTTTTAGTGCGCGACAGACAGCCTGTCGCTACCTGAGCTTCGCGGATGTGATCCAACCACCATCAAGCCATTACAACGCGAATTCGAACGTAGCTGGCGAGGGAACACATCATCCTGGAACATGGCGATTGGGAAGCATGCCCCGAACGAGAGGAAGAGAAAAAAAACCCCCGCCACATGTCAAACGCCTTCCGACGGGTGTGTCTTGCTGAGCCACGGAGTTGGAGGAAGCCAAGATCGAGGGTACCCAACAAATGGACAACAACGAAGAACAAGGTAGATACTCCAGAACGGATCTTCGATACTGAAAGACGAGGACAATGCGATGCTGTGAGCTGCAGCGCTTGACAGGACCACGATGAAAACGTGGAGAGGGACGACGATAATGCGCTCCTCTGGGACGCAATGACCGCCTTGCGCCGAGCTTCGTCGCTTCCGTGCATGAATCACTGGGTGTCCTAAAAGCCAAGATGGCTGCAGTCAGATTCAAGCTAGGGGCAGATGGCCGACATACGCGTCACGATATCCGCGCAGTGCTCCACAAATCCCTCAATCCAGCCCCGCTATCTGTCGGACGATCAATATCGTATGTCCAAACGTCGTCCCTGCCAACTTTCGGCGTTCGAAGCAACTGTCCCTCCTGCGGCAAAGTTGGCCAGGAAAGCCACGCTGGCACCACTACCTCGTTTGACGTTCTGCGTATGGGCGTGACGATTTTGGTGATACGTATGTGGACGACCCGCCGGCCAGCGTGCTGCGAACAGGGCTCAAAACGGGCCTGAACTGCCCCTGCAAAAAATACAGATTCATCAGTCGTAGGCAAAAGGAAGAGTGTGATAAACTGTACCGTTCCACGGCTGAAACACCGTATTTCCACCCACATACCCAAAAATCGACCCAGGGTTTATCGTATTCAGCCCCTTGCCAACAGCCATGAGCGTTATGGCGGTGGAAGACAGATTCCACTCCCACTCGTCATCGAGTCGAAGGAGCGGGCGGCCATGCCATATGCTCTCTCGCCCGCCAAAGACGCCGCGGCAGTGGGATATCTCGCCCTTGGTCACAGAGCCTTCGTCCAGCAACTGGTTGCGCAGCGCGCCGACTTCATTCACCATGCTTCTGGATGCCAGCAAGGGCAGGGTGATTTCCCAAGGACGTCCAGACCCAAGGGTCAGATCTCGGCCAACAGGGAAGGCGGACGTCATGCTCTCCGAGGTAAGGCGAAACCGAACGCTGCGTTCCAGATGCGGTTCGTGCGGTTCGCCACGATAGTACAGAAATCCGGTGCATTTTTCTGGGAACGGGGTGTGCAGCGTGTGCCACCCGTCGTTCGGTGCCTCAACGTGGTACTGGAGGCGGGCGGCTGGTCCGCGTGTGCGTGGGAAGCTGACATGGAATTTCGGTCGCGACGATAAATCAAGCCAGTCGCTGCTCCGTATTTTGCGTGGATTTAACGTGGAGATTGTCTTGTGCGCCGAAGCCCACTGGTCGCTGTCCGGCGAGGAAAGTCAACGACCTGAAGATCGGAACCGTTGAGTACACCTACCTTTTGGCGAAAGTTCCAAAGAGTCGGACGGGGGTCGCTGAAAGCCGGTGCGGCAGAATTCGCAATGGCCTTGCGAGCATGATGGTGGTTTTGTGGTGGTTCCACGTAAGCAGGGGACTTATGTTTGTCCCGGCTTCAGTGATGATTGCCCCGTCCCGGGTGATCCGCCTTACTTCAACACCCCACGCCGAAAAGAGCAAACTACTATTATGCCCAACGGGTCTGCATTTTCCCAATGACTCCTGCATTTCGCATTTTTCTCTCTCCCCTCCAGCTCATTGCCCCCGGAGTCTGCCGAAGAGGGGAGGGAGAAAAATCGAAAATATACAGAGTCGGATTCCAGACCCGTTGGGCATAATAGTATGCCAGGCTGCTGAGCTTCCTTCAACTCTGTAAGATGGAAGAGTGATTAGCCACGAGCCGATGCCTATTCTCTGGGCGGGGACCCCGATAATCATATTGGTTGAATTTTTCGATCGACGATCATCGAACATTCTATTCGAATTTGTGATTCGATCTGATTAGCTGTTTTCTCCGCTGCCCCGTAAAAAAAGCTACTTTCGAACGAAACGGTTCATGGTCCATCCCCGAATCGAACGGGTCCTCCGCATGAACAAAATTCTCATCTCCGCCCTGGCAGTGGCGCATAAATAGATACGCAACCGAGCCAATATCATTATGACTTGAATCGTTACATGTACCTCACCCAGTATTGCTTGCTGTGGCTTTATTCGCCATCTTCCATGCACTACCTCCACATGAAGATAGTCCAGAGATGTTATTATCCACCCAACCTTGGACCAAAAACACTTAGACCAACAAAGGACCCGTATGGCTCAGCCCCGAATCGAACGGGCATCTCTACGCAAAGCTGCCCGACTTGCGAGCAGATGCAGATGCGCGTTCACCCGATGTCAGCTATGCATCGAATTTGTGACAGAGGTAAGGAAATGTAAAGGAACGTATTCGTCGACCCCGACCAGTTTTGGTTTCGTAAAAATAACTATTCAACACGCGTGACACGCAATTTTGCTCCCTTCTCCCCGTTCGCATCGAGCGGTAACAGCGTCGTTGCGAGGCGCAGGCGGAACGCCCCCTTTTCCGCCTCGGGGACGGAGAAGATGAACTTGCCGACGAGCTCCGACAAGACGGTTTGCATTTCCAAGATCCTAAATTCACCGCGGTCAGTGATTGCGTTTGTAGGCCGGAAAAAAGAGTAACTCACGCGAAGCGCCATCTACAATCGAACGAGAACAAACATCAAGTCAGTGTGTCTGTTCATGCGTCTGAACACCTTACTTACCCCAAACATGTGTGAGGACCCGCGAAGAAACTGAGCCTGTCATTGCAAGAACACGAAAGCGTTAACAAATCATCGTCCCAGACTTGAGAGATACGTACAGATTAGCATAAGGCCCAATCGCCTCGCCCTGGAGCACTCGTCCATCTAACCACCGTTCGGGATCGAAGTCTTCGCTGTTTGCGCCCCAGCGAGAGTCAAGTCTGGGTAAACACCTGGTTAGCTTGTTCTGAAATGTAGACGCATGTACAGCGCACCTCTGATACGCAGCGACGCCCAGCATGAAGACCTGGCCCTTGCTCACAGGGATGGCGTCGATTTTCTTCCCAGAGCTCGTGATGATTGGTTCCGCAAGGGGGACGACAGTGTCCTGCAGCGCGACACGCTCAGAGAGCGCTGCTGCCGGATACATGCGGAGAGTTTCCTGGACGTGTTTTAGTCGCAGAAACACCCAAGAACAACTCTACTCCACCTTGATAAACGCGTTCAGCAAAGGCATATTGTCGTATACCACGGAGCCGCCGGAAGAAGAAACGGTGCTGTGAATCTCTGCACGGAGCTCATTCTGGAGTTCTGGCCTCCGGGCGAGCTCGAGCAGGCCGAAGGCGAGTGTGTTCGACTGCGGTAGGCCACATCAGCCACATACTGAGTGCAATGCGTTAGCTGAGAGCGCCGCACCGTGGTGTCCTGCCCGGCGAGAAGAATCAGACTGGTCTGCGCAACAAGATCCTCCGGACGCAGTGTCTTTTTCGTCGCGTCCTTCTCGTCCTGGTGCACTGTCAGCGTGCCCGGGCGTCAGAAACGAGGTCGGAGTCAAATACACTGCGCACGCACGCAACAGGCTGTAAATATCAGAATCATAGGTCCCCTCCGGAGCCTGCAGCTTTTCCCGCACAAGACGCTGGCCCTCGCTCCGCGATATGAACTTGGACGTGCGCAGCGCGCGGAAGGCAGACGTCGGAAGATAGATGAGTCTGCTCAGGAGGGGCTTGGGGATGTTCACGGCTACGGCGTCAAAGATAATCTGCCCGGCGGAACGGGTGGAAGCGATGTCCCTGTAAAGGCGCAGGAATTAATGCGTGGCCTGGACTGCAAGGTGACCCACTCACAGTAGCCGCGTGTTGAGCGGGAGGAATTCGGGCGGAAGGTCGTCGAGGGGGCATCCCAGCGCAACTGGACGAAGATGAGTAGAGAACAGTTGCGGTTGCGAGAAAATGAACCATCGGTGATTGCCCTGAGGGCGCCAGTAGAGAGTATGGGAGAGACGTCTGCCACGCCTGAGCCTTCGACGGTGGCGTCCAGCTGTTCTGCCATCTGGGCGGGTGTAAGTTCAATATTCCTGATTATATACGGTACTCACCCATTGCGCGATCTTTTCAAAGACAGGTCGGTATTGGCGGACGGCCGAGGCAGTAAATCCACCATTGAGTGCCGTACGAAGTTGTCGGTGCTTCTCCCCTTTGGCAAGATTGAATGGGATCCTCCCAAAGGCAACTGCGCTGGACTTACCTCGAGTGGTGAGGACAGCGTTGTAATCGTACAGCCAGCTGCGCATAACCGCCAATACCGGCCCAAACTGGAATTCTGGATTATTTGTGATATGCTGCAATGCGCCCGCGTCGCAAATGAAGAGACGATCTTGCTAAAAATCGCTGAGGTGTGCTACCAAAGGAGGGGGAAAATGTGAACGTACGCCAAACGATCCTTTCAGGCGATACACCTTGCCGAATATTTTGGTCCACTCGAACTCATACTCGCCGTAGGTTGGTGGTAGTAGAAGCTCCTTGAGATTACCTGTCGCGATCGTTGATATGCGGCGAGTCCAACGGAGGACTGACGTGAAACTGTACGCACCAAACGCCCACGACTCGGACTCTGGACCGGCAATGTCGCGGACGGTCGCGTTGCGTCGCCGGCGGATGATTGCGCGCAGGGATAAGAGAGTAAAGACAGTAGCTGCAATGGTGAAGGAGGTCCTGGCGTCAATCATGGTAGTGGGCGAGTTGTGGGTGACAAGAGAAGTGGCGACTCCTCTGGTGATATAACGGCTTTAACCTGATAGGGCAGGTTTTAAGTATACCCAGCCGACGTTGCCGTAGAAGATCTGGATGTGAATCAAGGTGGTTAACCGATAAATTCGGGCGGAAACTCTGTAGTCGAGATTCCGCGGAAAATGGAGCGGGCGTAACGTGAGGCGCGAGTGGGGCACGAGGAAAAACAGCGAGCTCCAATATTCTCCAATGGTCGCAGCGGCATTAAATTGAAGCCCGCAAAATTGAGGGATGCGCGAGCTGCTGCGAGCTGTCGCAGGGAAGCTCACCAGCCGGCGGTTCCAAACTTCCACAATTTTCCAAGCCGATCCACGGTGATCGGGCTGCCATGACATCCTCATTTGGAATGTTTACAGCCATTTGCAGTACCGAAGGCGCGGATGGAAAATTTCCCGTTTTGGCCGAATTTTGATCCTCGCGGCCGAATTGCCCATATCTTTCTGAGTTCTCCACGGATCGGGATGAAACATAGCTGGGTAATTCGGGCTAGCTCACACGCAATTAGTGATAGAAAAGGACCTGTAAAAATATCATATTTTGTACCTCTGGCACTATGAGGCTTGTATTGGCATAATTTGACATTAACTCACTCAGCCTTTGTTGAAACAGCTAGATTTCGTACTGATGGGTACTCATATGCTCAAGGGACAATGTGATAGAGCCGAATTTTGAATTTTGGGCTTTGAACTGGCAAGCCAGTGAATGTTCAATCTGAGCAAATGTCTCGGAGGCCAGTAGGAATTCGGACGGGCAAGTAGATGCAATTTCGCTCTATGACATCCTTCAGAATACTATACTTTCAACCTCCTAAAAAATCCAGCTGCATTTAACTTCAGCTGAGGCTTCTACCTCAAGTTCAACCCAGCCAGACCGTCGTATTTCAGACGGTGTAAAAAAGTACAATTACCAAATTCTGGCTCTATGAGTAATTGCGGATGAGTTAGTAGACAAAGTGTATGTGGTCTAAATATTCCCAAGTGCAATGCTCGATGAGAAATGAGGAATTCTTCAAAAAAGTGCTCAAAATGGAAAATTTGATCCGCGCCTTCGGTACTGCAAATGGCTGTAAGCGGTTTCTGCTTCCATGGCGCGGGTTCCCCGATTGGCTCGGAAACTGCCGAGCTAAAACGCCTGGGTTGGAATTTGACCCCACAGCGACAAGGGCAATGAAAAGTTGAATCAAACGAATGTGGTGGACGACAAAAGAATGCTGTGATTAAACAGGAGGTATAAGTGTACTTGGCTTGCTCTAAAACCAATGTTGTGTTTTTTTCTATTTCCACACCGTTCAAAGCTCATCCCGTATTCTTTTGTGGTCTGTCGAGCGATCTGAGGTCGAGCGCTCTGGGTCGTATGTCTTGTCTCCGTCGTGGTCGACTTCGACTAGGCGGCTGACAGTAACGGCTGTAAGCGGATAGTTGCCACCACCTGCGCCTTCTGGGCGAGAGCGAGCACCGGAGACGTTGACACTGGAGGTCTCAGATACTATAGCCAATCGATAGATAATCAGGCTAAATGCAATGCCCTGCGGGAGAAAAATCAGCGACCTGACCGAGAACGGTTTCCAAATCACGCACGATGAGCGATGTTGTCTGTATAGGCGAAAGAGCGGCGTGAATTTCGGTGCGAACACGAGGAGTGAGACGACGCACCCAGTCAAGCACGATGTATTGAACATTCAGCCCTAGCTGATACAATACCAGAAGGGCAGTCAGGGAGATCGAGTATATTGCCGCCGACTCGAGAAACACGGTCTGAGGCGCACACATAAGCCTCGCACAATACATTATAAAAGGGGGAGAACATACCAGGGCAGACATCACACGACCTTTGCCCAAGCGCATGTGCCGTACTTGCCTATTTGACCAGACAAGCCGGCCCGCGATGAGGACTGTAGGAAATCGTGATCAACATTTACCAGAAGACAGAGGAGAGAGCGATGCTGACATGTGCAAATAACGTTCAGGCTTAGCGACATGCTGAAGAAGGCCAGGGCCCATGGTGCAAGCGTTGACGTGAACAAATTGCCGCTGCTCGCGAGCAGCAACAGATGAGTTACGGTGTATCCGCTAACTGCGTCGGGATTAGCGTGACTGTGCGGGGAGGGGGTCAATGTAGCACGCACTCGCGCCCGCAATCCAAAGAATTATCGGGAAAATTATGACTGTCTTGTTGCGGTTGTACACGACGAAGACGCGGTAGATCTAAAGGGGAGGTTTATGCAATGAAGTCAGACCGAGCGCGAGGTTAGACTCACCATAAAGTGGTCGGCCACCAGGGTGACGGTTATGTAGACCCCATCCTTCGCCGCTTCGAGCGGGTTTGAGACGAGTTCGTAGTACGCGATGGCGCCCTCCGGCGCGTCTACAAACCCTTGAATAGCGCGAACGATGTCGATGATCCAGTGCTGAATATGGATCGTGGAACGTCAGTCGCTGTGAATGGAGCTGAGCCCGCACGCACCGCAATGCAGAGCGCCCAAATAAGTCCCAACGTCCCTAGTAAATGGCGATTCAAGTTGCTCCCCTTCTTCCTGAAAATGGCCAGGGCGGTGGTGGCAGTGAGCGTCGTCGACACTCCTATTGAATCGTTGAGGGAAATGAACAGCAGCCAAGGATAAAAGGACAAGCGTACCGATATTGAGGGTCTCGACGATGAGCGCAATAAGCTGCAACAAGCGTTTTTAGGCCGATGCAGGACAATGAGGAAGAAAATGAACGCACAGAGGATCGGTCAATGGTCAGGTCGTGCATCGCTGAGGGCACCGCAAGTGCAACGGATGGTTTGAGCTTGAGCGCGGGGGAGGTGGGGGGAAGAGGTCCACATCCTCCTTCTAAGTATTGCCGCGGGACCAGAATTCAATTTGGTCTCCGCGACCCTGTGAATATATGGTTACCACACTTCTCCGACGACGTTCCATTTTAGCGGTGTAACCGTTTCAGGCTTCTCGCCAAGGATGGGGCAATGTGAATCGGTGACGATGTCTCGGGTTGCTGAGTGCAACGGGAGCTGTCGTGGCGCTCCTGGGAGGAGAGACGAAAAATAGTACACTATTCCCCGTTCGAAAACGGTGAAAGCGTTGACAGAAGGTACGTAGACGCAGTACATGGTTCTGTCGAGCAATGAGGACAGGTGGAATGGTGTCGCTCTCGAGGGGCGAACTTTTGCGAAACTAGGCGAGATCAGGCGCAACACCACAGTGCGCTGCGGCAAACACCTTCTTCTCGCTTACACTCGGGTGGACGAATCACGGCATCTTGGGGTGAGAATGGGGATTTCCTCGAACAGCGAAGAGCGCCGAAAATCATGTCACTTGCATGTCCGTGTGGTCGCCGCTGTCTGTTGAACTTGGAGGCCTGGGCACGTCAAATCCTCCAGCCTGGAGCACATAAGACTGTGAGTACCACCTGCTTGGGAGAGGCTTTGATAGGGATCGAACGGTCAACGCTGGAAGTCGACAATGAGACAGGTGGGTAGCGAGGACCATGATGGTGCCACGTAAGCTGGGAAGCGATGTGTGGTTAAGTTTTGTTTGATGATCGATATGCGGTGATTCCCGACAACCGTGGGACCTAGTTAAAATTTGGAATCTCCCTTACGTTTTCACGAAAATAGACGGAAGAACCCGTCTAAAATTTGAGAACAACAATCGTAGTGGAGCTGTGGAGTCTCTGGCCGCCGGTTCAATTTCGAAGTTGAACCAAATCACCCTCGGTTTTTGACGCGGTACATCGACCCCGGTGGAGTACGAAGTTCGTTTTTGAGAGACTCCAGCAAACCAATGAAGTTTCACCGTGAGTGATCAAGAACGGTAAACGATGGCGTGAGGCACCAGTCGCGATAAAAATAGGAACTTTCACAGGACGTTTGCAGGACGTTTTGAAATTCGACAGTGACCTTAAATGCCATCGGAGTGAGCCCTGCGCGCTGCGTCGCTAAGGATGAACATCGCTCGGATAAAAACAACATTGAACTCAAACGAAGAGAAGAACGGATGATATCCTATGATATCCTTACGTTCAATCATACGCCTAACATAACCCCGAATCTCACGGCGTCCTTCGCGTACACATTTCTGACTGTGGATGGGCATTCGGGACATATGATAGTGCTTTGTACCACTCGAAAGCAAGTCAAAACAACCCACCTGTTCTATCTAAAAGCGCGGGACATATTTCTCGATTACTGAGAAAAATTGAGCGTGATTCCATCGCATGAGCATAAAAATCCCATTTTCCATGGACCAGCCCCAGGTTGAGCGGCTACTCCGCAGGAGTATCAAGAATTAGTAGCAAATCCCCATATTTTCCCTCTGTCACGGTTGACCTGGGGCTTTGATGACGACCTAACGAACCGGTTGGGATTGGAATTGTCAAAACCGGTGAGTGTCAAAAGCAGAGAAGGAAGTTTCTATTTGATTTTCGAGCGGATACAGTGTGCGGGATTAGGCTATCAACTGCACAGCTGGGTCCGCTGCAGCAAAAGCCTCGGCTTTGTTGGGGGCCGGGGGATGAATCACCTTCGTAATGATCTCCTTTTTCAACGCATGCCCCGCCTCGCGAACGAGGTTAACTTCTCGATCCCACCCCTTCGTAAAGAGCGCGCCCCAAGGGCCGAGGGCCAAACAGGTTGCATAGAACGGCTGGCTGTACGGCGCGAGCGGAAGGTCCAACAAATCCGCCATCGCATTGTTGCCTGCCGCTTTGCCCAAAGCCGTCGCGTGTTGACAGGACTGCAAGGCCAAGTGCCCCTTCTCATCAGTGGCGACGTGCGCTGTATCGCCAGTGGCAAAAATGTGGTCGAAGCCAACGACTTTGAGATCTTGGGTTACGAAAAGGCGTTCGAGCTCGTCTCGTTTGGCGGATATTTGCGCTGTGAGGGGCTGGCACGCATTCCAGCCGTCCAAATCACCGTTTTGCTCGCCAGACGTGTCCCGGACGCTGTGACAACGCCCTCTGCATCGATCGACACAACGGTCTGGCCGGCCAAAGTTTCAACGTGGAGAGAAGCCAGCGCCTCTTGGACAACATGGCTAGACTTCGGTCCCATGAAGTTGACGCTGTCGCCGCTCTCGAGCATGATGACCTTGACATCCGCCCCCTCGCCGAGGATGCTGCGCAGTCGGGCAGGCATCTCGGCTGCCATCTCTGTCCCCGTGAAACCGCCTCCGCAAACGACAACGGTATTGCGCTCGGGGGAGTCCGGCAAGGCGGCCAGAGACTTCAGATGCGCGTCAAGCTTAAGTGCGCCCTCCATCTGATCGGCGTCGAAACTGTACTCTGCGATACCCGCGACCGCCTCTGGGCGAAAGAGTTGGCTGCCGCTGGCGAGGATGAGGCGGTCAAAGCGAAGAGTAGACGCGCCATCGGCAGAGGTATATTCGACGCGCTTTTCGTCGGTAGCAATGTGCTGGACAAGCCCTTGGACGTATCGCACGCCGACAACAGTGAGCAACTCAGCCAAGGGGGCGAAGGCGGTCGAAACGTCGTTTTCGTACAGTGCAGGTCGCAAGTAAAGAGTGGGCTCCGGAGCAATGAGCACGATCTCGACTTGGTCAGCTTTGCCTGCCAGCTCCCGCTTACGTGCTGCCCAGAGGCCAGCAAAGCCGGCGCCGATGACCAAAAGTCTGGGGGTGGAAGCCATGGGATAATTTGATGCTGTAAAGGTTCGGTTCAGAATTTTGAAAGTGGCTTGACGAGGCTGAAGTTACCTGATTCGTTTCAAAAAGCTGTACTGAGAAGCAGAGAAGACTGTTGCGCCTCTTCACAAAAATCACAGTATTTATGCCATCCACGGTTTGAACGCGGAATCTCGCTACGCGGGTGAAATCGGGTCGACGTGGATCCAAGATTGGGCACCTTGCACCTTCGTGGTGGTCCGACGTTGATGGTCCTGGCAACGCGAACTGCCTTCGGATTCGAGTGGGTGGCAAGTATCCCTTCGGACCCACACTCCGCACACCACGGAGACCCACCACAGCCGCCATGATGGTTCCGCGTTAAGCAAGAATGCGAAGTAGCGGATGGTGGAAGCACCGAAGATCCTTGGAGTCCTTTGCGTCAAACAGCGACCTCGGAAGATCGGATGTCGTCGGCCACACGGGGACAATTTGTAGAATCGTGGATGGTTTCGTGTGCAAGTCTACAAGGCCTACCCAAAGTGTTCTCCGTATGGAATCAAATGGTCGTTGGCGAAGGTCGGCACTGGATTGGCGAAGCATGGTGGTGGTGCCACGCAAGCCAAACGCAAGCAGGGATGTGATGTTTGGTCCAGTTTCCTTTGATCGAGTCGGTGTTAGCCGTGCCGGCGTCGGCATCGAAAAAGTCTTTCTTAAACGAACAAGTCTACCACCAAGATATCTCGCCTTGTCCATCCTCAACCGGTACCACTGTGCGGCGGCCACTGCTATGAGGTGTCTCCCCATCCGAAAGAAAGGCTCAAAGTAAACAGATCACCGGGTGTATTATTCGCCGCGCTCATAACTTATAAGATATACCATGCAGCCGGCGTCTCACGCCCCAGGTTCACCTGTGAGGAAGCCGTCGAATCACGGCTCGGTCCCGAATAGAACGGGCATTCCCTACACAACGCTAAATCCTGGATGATTGTTCGCAGATGCGCACCCACGCGCCACCGAGCCGCTACCAGTTATCTTCGTGGCCCTAACTCGAGCCGAACCTCACTTGAAATCACTTGAAATCACTGAGGA
This sequence comes from Mycena vitilis, assembly GCA_029203975.1. Lineage (NCBI taxonomy): Eukaryota > Fungi > Basidiomycota > Agaricomycetes > Agaricales > Mycenaceae > Mycena > Mycena vitilis. The sequence goes on from JARGYF010000076.1 coordinate 306,594, forward strand.
AAATTCGCATCTAGGTGGGAACAAATCAAAGAGGGCTGCGATACGCCTGAAAAATTCAACATTGGATCAGCGGATCCGCCAGCACTAGTGCCCGGCAGACATAAAGGTTCGCTCATCCACCGCCCGATAGTATGAAACAGAAAAATACGAGTGTCTGTCCAGCTATGGCCCGGCCCCGAATCGAACGGGCTCCTCTGCCTAATCACCAACAAAACACCCTTATTTCTAGCAGACGCGCAACGATGCGCAACCGAGCGGATATCAGCTCTGTGCGTAGTCGACCTTGTGTAAAGTCACACCAAAAAAAGAGAAATTTCAGCTCAGGCGAACACCCAGTCGAAAGCACTGGTTTGGGCTGCCAGCTGAACACGCAAACGGAGTCAGTGCATTCGGCTGCCGTTTCAGCCGAGAGAGCCGAAACTAATTGTTTCGACGGTAGTTTCGGCCGGCCGAAACTACTGATTTGCGTGTTCGGCCAGCCCAAAACTTATTGTTTCGGCGCGTTGCAGCCGAAACTGCGGTCGAAACTAATGTTTCCAGCAACGTTTTGAGATTCCATCTGAACTGGGGTTGAAACCTTTGTTTTCGACTGGGTGTTCACCCGAGCTGAAATTTTACTTTTTTCGGTGTGAGTTCCGACATCTTATCCAACATCGCGCGATGGCCGTACCGTAAACTGACTCATTGTAGTATTTTTTGCTCAGTTCGTGTTCATCTTCGACGATTCCGACTCATGCGTCCGACTCTTCGCCGCTACAAAACCGAACAGAGAAGAGTACAAAACTCGGCAAACATGACTCACACTCAGGCAAGGTAGTAAGTATCACAACTCCGGAAAGATGAGGAATCGAACGCCTTAGAAGTTCACACAGCAGAGGAAGAGACCCAAAGACAGAGACACCAGAGACACCAGTACAGATTCATTTCATTCAATTCTACTCAATCGTCCGCGAATTTGATCTCATCTAGCTGTTGGCGGCCTTCTGCGCGTCGCCCTTCGTCTGCTGCACCTTGCCTGGGAAGAGGAGGGGGTTAGCAAGGTGAATAAGCGGTGGAGGTGGAGGAGACGGAGCGATGGAAAGGGACAATGGGAAGGACGACGAAGGGACGAGGAAAAGTGAAACGATGGAAGAAAAAGCGGCGGGGGTATGAAAGGAGCGGTGGAAACAGGGAGCTGGAGGTGGGAGGTGGAGGGAAGCGGCGGAGAACAGCGGAAAGGAGTCAAGGGAGTATGGTGTCGGGAAGATGAAAAAGGAAGGCAGCAAAAGGAAGCCGGGATGTAAGGGGAAGTGAGCCGTGGAAATGATAGAAAGGACGGACAGTGCGCAGTGGGGAATAGCGGAAGAGAGGCAGAGTGGAGGTGGAAGTAGGGGTGAGGGACGGAGGATGGCGACTGCGCCAAAGAGCGGCACGCCACGGTCGATGGGGAGGGGAGAGCCGGAGTAGAAGTAGCGGTAGAGGGAAAGGGGCTGGAGGGGGGACAGGGGAAAGGGAGAGGAAGGGAGAGGAAGGGATGGTGCGATTCGTGACCGGGAAGTGGCGGCGCGCAGAGGTGAGGTGAGAGAACGGGAATGGAGGCAGATAGTGAAGGTCATAGAGACGAGGAGGAACAACGGCGAGGAAAAAGAACAAAGAAACTCACCCTCAGCCTGCTGGGTGTTGTCGCCCGTGACGGCGCCGATGGTGTTTTTGGCCATGCCTGTGACCGAGTCGATGGCACCCGCAACGTAGCCCTTGGTCTCCGCGGTCTTGTACTCGCCCTCGCCCTGCGTGGACAAGTTAGCGATCGAATATCATATCGGCGAGGAAGAAAGAAAGGGACGATGGTGGGTGGGAAGTTCAGGACGGGATGAACGAGGAGAGACAACGGGGAACGTGAAGACGTGGACGGAAAGTGTCAGGAGTGCAACACGACGAGGAGCAGAAGTAAGTGCAGGACGGCGAGAAAGAAGAACAGGAGTGATATAGTATGGTACGCGAAGGAAATATAGGTGGCAATAACAACGACGGAGAGCGCCAAGCAGGGAAACGGAGAAGGAGCGGGCGCGAAAAGGGGAGGGGGACCGACCGAAGCGTGCTGCGCCTTGCCTTTCGACTGCATGTCCGTCGAGCCTATCGCGCCCCCGACCTGCACACAATCAGCGGGAGGAATAATGAAACGAAAAAGGGGAAGACGTACGGCGTCCTTCGCGCTGCCGATCATGGAGTCGGCCTGGCCGCTGGTTTTGCTGAGGACGATGTTAGCACTGATCGGGGATGGGTGAAGAGAGAGGAGATAGGATGGAGGGAGTGAATAGTTCGCAACGGGGGAAGAACGGGGTGGAAGGCGAGCTCGTTACCCAGCAGAGGAAGACGAATGGGAAGTGTAGGTAGATGGGAAAGAAATGGGCGACTGGGAAGATGTAAGGCAAGGGCGAGAACTATGAGAGCAGCGCGGTATACATATGGGAAAAGATTGGCGAGGACAGCGGGGAAGGATAGCAGGCGGCGCCGATGGGAAGGAAAGTGATAGAGGACGCTTGTAAAGCGTTGAAGTGGAGAGAAACGAGCGAGAGGGTGGAGCAAAGAAGGGAAGGGAAGGGAAAGGACGCTGACCTTGCGCCGGACATAGTCGTTAAAAAAAGTTGATTGGGTGGGGAAAAGTGGTGGGTGGTGGGGGTACGAGACAAGAAACTTGACGCGTCCCGTGCGCCCACCCCACCCTTTTATACGCTCCCCAAAAGCCCCGCGATGACGGGGAAATGACGCGCGCGCTTCGAGTAATTAACGTGGTTGGGGATGCGTTGAATTGGGAAGCAGGAAGCAGGACGGATGTAAAATGTAAAACGTTGAATGTGAACGCGGTTGCGATCGGGGCAGTTCGGTAGCCGTTTTGAACTGGGCTTTGAGGCCATGTGAATGGTGTTTACGTTCGAGAACGCGGTCAGTGGTCGTGAGCGGTGCCCACGGACGCGCGAATTGGAGAGCAGGGGCTCGAATCTTCGTAGGCGCACGCACAGAGGGATTTGGAGAGATTCCGCAGGATAGAGAGAACAAACGAGAAAGACCCAGCAGCGGGAGTGACTAACGATGTCCCCGAGACAGCCAGCCGCGCGTGGACAGAATTCAGGATCCCAAGAATCTCGTCCCAGCGGGGGAACTTGCGAGCCCAGTTTGGACGAAACTCGAGTCAGAGCCCGCGGAGCCGACTTTCGTCGGTATCACGAGCGCAATTGGGTTCCTTTTAATGCTTCTTCAGTTGCAATTGACCTCGAGAAGGCCGCTGAGGGAGTCAGAGATACGGAAGCTCGGAACGGGATTTTTTTCTTCGTCAAAATTGCCATGGGGCGGTCCGTTGCAGTTGCCAGAGAGGAAATCATCCGAGATTTAGCTCGAGAGCCCGAGACAGACTGTAAGGCGGAGGTCAACGAGCCCATCGATATCCGTGCCATCGAAGTCGGGATAAGAAAATAATCCCATCAATCGCACGTGCCCAGACGCGCTGATAGCCGACACCAAGCACGCACAACGCGTCGCTCAACACCATTCATCGTTGTTTTTTAACATCTCCTCCGCGGCAACCACAGAGGCGCCACAAAACAATAAAACACGTAGGCTGAGAAAAAAAAAAGGGTTGCTATTGGCTGGATCCCGAGTCGAACGGGTGTCCCTGCTCAATCTCATCAATGTTCCCACACGCGACAGATTTTGCAGGTGCGGTCCAACCGCAATCAAGCCTTTCTAGCCTCCTTTCTCTCCTAACCAAGTATCTCCCATTTTCTGCACGCGACACCGTATTTGACTTTTTGGCTGTACGATTCAATTGCTCACTGATTTATGTAATGTTCGACCACCCAGCATCTCAAGGAGCATGCTGACACGCTCCGACGCGCTGCACTCTGGCATCGTGCCCGGTGTATAGCGGACAATAGGAAAAAAAAAGGGATCGAACTTTATTCGCCGCGTCGCTATGACTCGATCCCGAGTCGAACGGGGTCCCTGCTGAGTCCAGTACACTCACGACAGGTGATGCAGGTGCGGGCCGCGGCCCAAGCGCTATCGAGCCTTTCCGGCCTGCTTTCGTCCACTGTGAAGTGCGCTCGGTCTCAACTTGCCAGTGATCTTATACCGTTTTTGAAACAGAGGTCTGATCAGATAGATCTGAATCCCTGGACTTACCCAGGTTCCTGTCGCCGTACTTCAAAGCAACCAATGCGGTGCTGTGTGGCAGTATCCCTCAAAATTACGGAGGAAAAGACAAAAATCACCCGGTGCTCATGCATCATGGCTCGATCCCGAGTCGAACGGGTGCCCTGCTCAATCTCATATCGTGAATACCGGCCCAAGTGATGCAGGTGCAGTCCAGCCGCTATCGAGCCTTTCCATCCTCGTTTTGTCCACGACGAAGTGCGCTCGATCTCAACTTGATCTTAGACCTTTTCCGAACAAAACTTGAAGCAGGTCCGAGTCTGGACCGCTGTGCTTTCCCAGATTGATATTCCTGCCGTTGTGCTTCGAATTTGTTCGTTGTTCCCGCGGCTGTGAGAGGTGTCTCAGAAACACAGAAGGAAAGAAACACAGAAGAAGAAAAAAAAAACGAAGAACACGCGAAGCGATGGCTCGACCCCGAGTCGAACGGGGTCCCTGCTGAATTACGTTCTGTCAGCACAAGTAGTGCAGGTGCGGTCCGACCGCTGTCAAGCCTTTTCAACGCTTTCCAGTCGCTAGCCAAGTTCATTGGATCTACTTTCTTCACTGCCCACCGCAGCGCTGGCGCAGGCATTCCAATCACAATACCGTAGAATTACGTTCAAATCGATAGTCACGCGTCACGCGGACCCCTATCAATATCGAAATTTGCTCGATGTCACGCGTCACTCGGGCATGTATCGAATTGGTCCAGCGGTTCGGAAAATGGTCGCAGAGTGCAGATAAATTCGTGGGTATGTTTGCCGAGGCTTAGCAACCATTTTGAGGGCAAATTCAAGCCGATTCTCATCTCGGACCCCCAAAATCTCGTTTCAACCCAATTTCTGGCGTAAAATCGTGGTCAAAAGACTGTTGGAGCAAAGGTTGTTTAAGGTTTTTTAGTGCATAGCTGTATACTGGGTGACTGTGCTGGCACCAAATACCAATTAATGTGCATCATACCAGCTGACTATCGAAATTTCTGTCTCTGTCACGCACCTTCCGGCCCGCTATCGAATTGGTTGAAGATGTCACGCATCACGCTATGGTTCGATCTGAACGTAATACTACGGTATAGTGATGCAGGGCCCGGGAGTGAATTGTCCCTTGTCAAACTGGATGCTGGTTTGAGGTACGTGGAAGGAGCAAAAAGGAAAGTTAATGTCCCAGTATTTATGGCTCGATCCCGAGTCGAACGGGGGGAGCCATAGCCCCAAGATTTAGTCTAATGCAGATGGCTCTAGCCATAGGAAGTGTTGTCTAAAGCCACGGCACTAGCCATCGGGTTGGCTAGAGCCATGACAGAGACTCGAGGTCCTTCAAGGACAATAGGAGCAAAATTAACGTCGCCGTGGGGTATTCGATCCAGAGACCTCTCCATAACACACAGAAACCTACACCTTACACATTGCACTACAAGTCCGATACAGAGCACCAACCTTACCCGGCCTAACCACAGACCCAAAGCCCTAACCAAACAAATCCTAACAACCCTAACCTCTAACCAACCGAGGCAATAATACTCCTTGGGACCCTAAACACTAACCTCTAACCACTAACCCAAACCCCTAACCGCTAACCACTAACCCGAACCCTAACCGGGCCCCTTCGGGGCGGTATAGTGGATAACAAGCTTATTCAGGGTTCTGAGGTTCCCATCTTATCCCCATCATTATGGCCAATAATCACTCCTTCGTTGTCTAGTGGAATCTCCTCCCCTCTCCTTGCGGTGTATGTAATCCGTATATCCTTGCTTTTGGGTTCGAATCCCGCTCTAGTCTTTTGTTTAATATTCTGTGACCCGTAGTCTATTGTCTTGGTCCCAGCCAATGGTTGGCTAGAGCCGTGGCTATAGACAACACTTCCTATGGCTAGCTCCAAGACAGTAGCCTAAATACCAGTACTATGGGTGACGGGGGTCCCTCTTTACAACTGTCGTGAGCCTGGACACACGTGTTGCGAATCGCTATCGAGCCTTTCCAACCTCCTTCTGTTCGTGACCAAGTTCACTCGAACTTGCACCTTTTTCGGAACGAAATTCCAAGTAGGCGTGAACAGCACTCCGATTCCCCATGGCACGGTCTTGCCTGGAGTGGATGTGCCGCCTCGGATGCCCGATCCGGTGTCGCGTTTTTGCATTTCTCAGACTTCAAAGGGGAGAAAAAAAATGTCAAACCTCAGATTAGCCCGAGTAGAACGGGTGTCCTTGCATGCCATTTATTTATCGAATCCCCCAGCGGGGGAAATCGCGAGCCCTCTTTGGACAAAAGCTCCAGTTAGAGCCTCGCGGAAGCGAATGTTGTCCGTATCACGGGCGCGATTGTCAGTGCTTGTTCAGTTGCAATCGAGCTTGAGAAGGCCGCTGAGGGAGTCAGAGATACAGAAGATCGGGACCGGACTTTTTCTTCGTCGAAATTGTCCATAGAACGCCGAGTGAATTTGAGCCCTAAGAAGTGGCGCAGAACCCACCCAAAGTGAGAGTGGCGGCAGACAAGACACGGACGTCGGGACGAGCCCGTCGACATCCCAGCCATGGAAGCAGACTAAGAGCAACGCGTGTTGAATTAACCTAGTTAGATTTTATCCACCATCTTTACACTGTTGGAGGCCGAATGGGCTGGGAAATTGGAAACAACTTGTAAGTCCACTAGGGAAAAACAGTCCAGTCGAAACTTTATGGCTCAAGCCCGAGTCGAACGGGCTGTCCCTGCTCGATCTCACGGGCATGTGAAGCAAGGGCCTTCCACCCGCTATCGAGCCTTTTCAAAATGGTCTTGTCCGTGACCGAGGTGAGAATTTCTGAGCTTGGAATGCAACACTTGAAGTACGCGTGAGCCTAGGAAGATTCCACTACACAATCTTGCAGGGTACATACCGCACATCTGACTAAAGATACACTGTTTATCGGATCGGGTGACCGTCTTTCCGTTGCGATGCGTGTAATACAATCTGTGCATGACCAGCTGCCGTATGATGTGACTACTTACCTGCCCAACAGACTGCTGGATGGATGAATTTCCGTGATCCATTGCTGCTTCCAAGTCTGTATCGTCTCTCACGAGGTCCATGGTAGATTTTCTCATGTAGTTCAATTTTTTGCTCTGGGCGAACATTGCGTTGCATCGTTTCTAATATTGCGTTGCATCATTCTAATAAATTCTTTCCATGCTGAAGGCACGGCGCAATTGCAAAAAATAGCTTTCATATCCATACGTATGGGCGTCGAGTATTATCCGACATTAATTTTGCAAGGTCCTTAAGAGGGCAACTGGTTCGAAGACGAATATAGCTTTTAACTTTGACTCGTACTCATGTAGCGTGCAGCCTTCCGAACGGTTTCGTTTTTTCTCCCCCTCTCCCATCCATCTATCTACTACAGCCATCCTCGCCGACTAGTACTGGGGGTCTGAAATCGAACATAAACCGTTACGTTCAATGTGAAGACAGCAATATTTCGCCTGCGACACTATCGGTCTTGAGGCTCACAAGGTAGTGAAATTGAGCGTGCACTTCATGTTTGCCAGCCAGGGACTTTCAACTTTCAAGCGGCGTGGGGTGAAGTATTGTTCCTCGATTGAAGCTCGTCAAAATTATTCAGCCAAACGACTTCCCTGCTCTGCGCTACATCTCACAGCCCAAGGATTCGAGTTTTACGGCGCTTGCGTGTCAGTGGCGCCGGAATCGACCCCACTGGTGTATATCCTAAATGCGGAACATCATGATCGCGCATCGGTGATCAATCAGTGATTGCAATTTCTGAAGCTTTACCACCACGCAACCACCCGAGCTTCGAGCCGTATGCATCCATGCCTACAGATTAGCGCTCTGGATGCCCTACCACTTTCTCTACGGGTACCTCTTACCCTCTTCTGCCGTTGAATTTCGACAACATTGACGTTGATTTCAAATTCAGAAAATCGCCTCATCCGCAGCTGCCAGCGGCTGGCTTTGGGTGACCTCGTTCGCTTGGCTGAGCGAATGCCTTCTCTTCCAGCGGCTCAACAACTTGCTACATTGCCCGCCTTCCATTTCATTGCCGATCCGATTCGCATTCCGTCGGCTGCGCAGTTCGACGGCCTTTCCATACCCGCACAAAATACGGTAGCCAGGGCGCGCACTTCGCTGCGAGCGGTCGGTGACTTATCAAATATGCCCTCGAGTGCGTTCCCCAATCTGTGGCTCAACCTCTGGCCATGGTACCTTTTCTTCTTTCAATCCTACGGCGACGAGCTACCCGACCCCGAGTACACCGAGGAAAGAGGCGCTCTGCATCGACTTTCAGCATTTCATTTCAAAATTTCGCGGCTCGACCGATTCATTCAAAGTCATGGACGCGATGCCGGACTTTCGCATGATGCTCACTCGGTTCTGGGCGTTCGTTCAGTTCTTCGACGGCCGGGAGTCCGGGACGCGATCCTCAATGGATATAATTTGTTGGCACTTTTTCTTTTCCCAAGCATGAAGACAAAAATTTTACGTAGGTGCTTGGAGGGGCAGGCGGGAATTCCACAGATGTCACTGACCTTGTGGTAGATTCCATCCAGGATTTGCTTCCCGAGGGCAGGAATGCGGCCGTCCCCGAGCACCGGGTTGAACTGCTCGACCTGTTGTTGACTGTTATTTCCGATACGGAGGAGACTGCCACCCGTTACCTCATAAGGCCGACTGGAGTGCGCGCTCGCTTCCAGCTGTTCATGTCGCCCGCCGATATAGGAGTTCTCAGCAGGATGGTGTACGCTCTGGCTCAACCGACTCCGTGGGGCTATCCCGCGCTGGACAGCTGTCTTACCAGTCACGTATGCCGCCCTGGCAGGTTGAGACCCTCCTTGGCGACCCTCCTCGACGACCCCCCTCGTCAAAATCCTCCCCTTCACGCTCGCATACTACCGCAACATGGACACTGCACTCACCGAGATCTGTGACATGGCACTCATAGGCGTGCATATCTTCCTAATCGGTTCGAGGCGCTGGCCGACACCCGACGCGAAGTCTATGAAGTTCTCATGGGATGGTCTGGTGAGCCCCATCAAGGCCTGCGATAAAATCGAGGTAGGTTTCGGTCCAATTCAGCCGGAAAAACTAACACTCATGCTACAGTGCGACACTATCGCTCCGAATACGCACTTCCGGCGCTGCTCTGGCTGCCGAAACTCTTACTACTGCTCCTATGAGTGCCAGAAGCTCGACTGGCGCACAGGCGGGCACCGTGATCACTGCACTCGATACAGCTTTTTTCGGTTGTGTGAGGGCAGCACCGTCTCCATCGCCCCGATTTATATACATGTGATTGACATTTTCACAGGCGAGAGCCGGCACCTCAGCGTTCGCGAACGCTGCCTACTTATAATCGTACAGTGCTACATGGTGCGCTACATGAAAATTCTCGAGCATTCTGGCTTTTCAACGAATCGAGGATCGCGGCTATCTGTACTTCGGTTGACTACGCTGGTTGGCTCCTTCTGTCTGGAACTGTCCCTGGTTGAATTACTCGTCAATCTTGCTTCCCTTGGACAAGGTTACAGGCTGCTACTCACCAGGTGCGGGTTATTATTGGTTACCGTTGGAGGGAACACTTCAAATCGAGCCTGTCCACTTAACATGCCCTCTCGCTGGTGCGTAGAGCGGAGGCGGCGCTGGTGGAGTCCAACCCTGAGGTTGAAAGTATTGGGCAGGAGACTGCTGGAATAGCACCGGCTGCGAAATGGCGTGTCTCAACGGCCAATGCGCGGGCTGCTGGGAGATCCATATTAACGGCAGCTTCCTCTTTGCCACCATGCTAGAGTCATGACGCTCCCGGCGATCGGACTTCCGATTCGCATTCGCCGAGCTGTGTGCATGACGCGCTCCCGAGCGAGGAACGAATGGGGATTTGAATCTCGACGCTTGCTGACTCGTATCTGCCACCCAGTCCTTAACGCGGCGATGCTGCTTGAGCGAGTTTCCCGGTACGCGCGACTTCGAGGACGCGATGCTAGTGGTGGTCCCTGCCCCGACTGGTTCGTTGTCGTCGCTTTCGTATTCCCGCACCGTTGGCGCACCCCGTGTGGCGCGGGTTGAATATGCGGTTGGATATTTTATGCATGGGGCTGGGTACTTCCCGCTAGGCCGTTGTTTCGCTACGTGGTGCGGGGGATATGCAGGCTGGCCACTTTGAATCTTCTGTGGCGGACGGGGGTGCATGAAGGATTGAGGCAGCGGTAGATGTGGATACACGAACACACCTCGTGTTTATGCTCCATCATGAGGGCAGACATCTAGACGCCGAAGCTGTGAACCAAGTTTCTGGAGGTCGGCAGAGCAGCGATGCGCCTCCCGGAAGTTGGAACGAGCTCGCATAGAAAAAAAAAAACACAGTAAGGTGACCAGCCCAGTCTCCTTCAAATTCTTTGCGGGCACTTTTTATCTCGCCCAAACGCAAGACATAGCGGGCGCCTGGACGGCAACTGGACGGGCATCACTAGTGGCGCACACAAGATTAGTATCATCAACACGTTTGCTAGATATCTGACAGGAAATTGAGGAAACTGTGAGAGCGAGATAGCATCCTTGAATGCGCAATCCTCGTGGCACTGGCCGTTTTCGAGTGAAGTGATCTCCTGATTCGGGTTGGATCGTTGTCTGCTCATGTTTGGTCGATTGGGACGCGTCAACAGTGCCACGTGATCAAACTATTTTTCTCCGCCTTCTTTGAAGTTCTTCACCCCATCCAGGACTGCCCGCCGCCCGGCTGCGGCTCCGTCATCTTTTACTATCAAAAAGCTCATCTCTGACTCTCCAATCATCCATCGGTCATCCAAGTTAATAGTTGTCAGCGGCTTGAAGTCGGGCAAGATTCGAATTTCGGAGTCGGGACTCGGGGGCCGGGGCCGTTACACACGAGAGACACTAAACGAAAGCAGATTGAAGCACAACCTTCGGCCGGAGGAGTATATCCCGGCCTACTTCAACATTCAATGTGCTCCCTCCCCTCTTCTGCAATCCTACCTCGCTAGTGCACGCCACCACCTCAATTGCCCGGGGACTTTGATCTTTCCTTCGACCCACGGCATACACGTCTTCCATGGTTTGCTCCTGGAAAATCTGGTTCGGACCCACATATACAATCTCCAGATCCTCCGAGACGATATCTTCCCCGATGGCCTTTCGCAGCTGGAGCGAGTATTTGGCGATTGCGGCAATCTGTCCTGGAAATCTGTCTTCGATGTACTTTCTGCCATTCGAAGTGTACTCTTGGAGTATCCATCCGGCGGCCACCATGACTTCGAAAATGCACTGGACAAGGGCAGAAGTAACCAAACGGTCATCCTCCTTGCATCTGGTTTGTGCACGGGTCATTGCACGCCACCTGTGTGCAGTGATTGGATTTTCTGTCGTCCTGCGTTAATTCGCGGCCCTGCAAAACCGAGGGAACCCACCTGCAAGGATAATCTTCTCGTACAGCGCGCACAAACTGTTTCCGAATCGCTCATCTCCCAAACACCATGAATCTACTATCACTTTGCACCGTCGCGCAACGGCAGTCTGGAGCGCAATCTGCACCACTCCAGGATCCGCGGATTGCACTGCTTTCGCGATACTCTCCCCAAAATACGCCTGCATTGCCGTACTGCTTTTTGCTGGAGCGCATTCGAGCGCGTCTGCGATGAATGTCGCGGTTTGGAAAATGTTTGCATTCAACAGCTTGGCTATGCTGACCGCCTCTGCACCGGAAATCGAATCCGCAGCGAGCAAGACTAACTTTGGTTCTGCGTTGGAGGGAGCTGGATCCTGGATTCCTGCCCTCGACTCTTCAACGCATACGTCCCTCTGGAAGTTCTGCTCGCGTTGTGGCTGAATTTCGGCATCCTCCCGCCAGAAATCGGACCGGCAAAAATCCCACTTTGCCGTAGCCGAGCTGCTGCCCGGACTTGTCTGTACTCGTCCAGCTGCAACTGTCTTTGGTTTCTCCGCCCTTCCAGGGCTTGCTTTTGAGGTCGGTGTTGGTGGCAACTGTCGAGGACTGTTTGGACGGAGACTGTGGATATTGCCGCCGGGCACCAGCAAGCTGTCTTTGCTTCTCCTGTGCGCGCTAAATTGCTGTCCCCCTTCCCCTATGTTGCTTGCCTGGGTGGCGCGGACCGAATCGTCGTCTCCCACGTTTCCCAGGAATCGGTCCACGTGTTCATTCCAAATATCTTCCGTATCTGCGGGCAGAGCAAAAGATCCATCCTGAGAGGGAAGGCCTCCCGCACTCGGTGTCGTATTTCTCGCCATGAAGTGTCGGAGGAAGGGCAGCAAGATATCCATCCACATGCTGGTCAGCTGCAGGTGTAAAGCCGCTCATGGCCCATGTGAGCCTTCGTTCCTTTATGTCATGGATAACGTGCTTCTTCGATTAGCGCCCACACAGCACTTCTCGGTGCGTGTTCTCTCGTACGCCCACCATGATCTCTCGCAAGCCTTACTCTGGACCCCGCGCTCTTGTGTTTGGTATCGATGTCGGCACGACCTTCAGTGGCCTTTCGTATAGGTTCGTCTTTCATGCACCTTTCTGAGCCGACTTGTGGCTGAATAGAGCCCGTTATTCAGCATCCTGGAACCCGGGCAAACCCCGGTCATTAGACCGATTACCCGGTCAGTTTTGGTCCATCCGCGAAGTGCCCAATCATTGGTGACCGGATGTACAGTTTTCCGGGCCAACAAGACGTCGGTGGGGACTCCAAGGTCCCCACGTCTATTTTCTATGATCGCGAGGGTATCATCCGGGCAGAAGGGGCAGAAACGATGCGCCCGCAATGTCGCGACGAAGCACAGGACGAAGGCTGGGAACTTGCGCAATGGTACGCAGTGCTTTCCCGTCCGTATTGCAAGCCTAGCGAATAGCTTTATTCCAGGTTCAAATTGCACATGCGACCGGCAGCGGACGATTTTGTGCTTCCGCCTCTGCCTCACCGCAAGGGCGCGACCAGTGTTTTTGCCGACTTTCTGCGATATCTCTTTGATTGCGCAAAAATCTATATTGAGGAGACACTTGGCCGTGATGTCTGGGTATCACTACAACACAATACCCGGTTCGTGCTCGCGCATCCCAATGGGTGGGAGGGAAAGCAACAGAGCCAGATGCGGGATGCCGCCGTCGTCGCCGGCCTCATACCCAATTCTGATGCGGGACACGAGCGACTGAGTTTTGTCACTGAAGGCGAAGCTAGTCTACACTTCTGCATTCAAAACGGCCTTGCTACTCAGGCGATTGATGTAGGTCTTTTTTCGCTCTGCATTCATATCGATGTTCTCACATTACATAGAGCGGCAAGGGTGTCGTTGTAGTCGATGCAGGCGGAGGGACGATCGACCTCAGCACGTATCGCGTCGTGAAGAAACCAAACGGAGGCAAAGAGTACGAGGAAATTGCCGCCCCTCAATGTAAGCGCCAATCGAGCTTCAAGTTGATATCTGATTAATCACCATGCAGGTTTATTTCATGGATCGATTTATGTCACCGAGCATGCTCGACGTTATCTCAAGGGTAAAATTCGGCCGGAATTTCCGCACCCTTTTTGACCGCCTTCCAGCCCACCTGGCGAACTCTAAATTTGCCGAGGACGTCGATGCTATCACAGCTGCATTTGACGCTTCAGCTAAATTGACGTTCAGAGGAGACGAGCTCTCTGTGCAGTTTGGAAGAAGGACCGACAATGACACGAGATTGAACATCCGTTACGGTCAGCTCAAAATTCCGGGGTATGTTCCACCGCCGTGTACAAACCTTGTCAGCTAAAACCCAGCTTAGGCATGTCGCCAAGAATTTCTTCGAGCCGTCCATTTCGGCGGTGGCGCAAGCAGTCATGGATCAATGCATTTCGGCTTGTGATGTAACCGGTATTTCAGTGCGTGCCCTCTCGAGTCCGTGGGAACTAGGTGCTCATGTCTCATTCATTCGAGGCGGTTTTTCTTGTGGGTGGATTTGCTGCGAGCGATTGGTTATTCTCGGAGCTCAAGTCGCGGCTGAATCAACTTATGAAACCACTCAAAATGAGTGTAGATCTCACCCGCCCCGACGCTCATTTGTCGGTGTGCATCTGTTCACCGCGAAAATATACTGATGTCAGGGAACAGGAATAAGGCCGTGGCCGACGGGGCCGTGTCCTTCTACATCGACCACCATGTCTCCGTGCGGGTTGCAAGATTTACTTACGGCGTGCAGATTTCAGAACCGTACGACCAGAAGAAGACCGAACACATCACTCGTTATAAGAGCTCGTTTCTGGGAAGTGATGGCCAGTTTCTCATCCCTTATAAATTCGACCCTATTCTGAGGAAGGTAAATCTTTCTTACCACTAATTTCATTTGAGCAGTCCCGAGTCAGTTTACTGTCAGGATATACAAGTCTGTGAGAAGACGGAATTCCGCAGCGCGTACGAGAGGCAAAGCAACAATCGCGGTGACTTAGACCACTTCTCTACTGCACTATGGACGTACCGTGGACTCGGAGACCCTAGGTGGATGGACATTGACCCAGGTGCGTATAGTTTGCTCCTCGTGGCTTCATATCGCAACGTGCTCATGAACGTTAGAGCATTATCGGCTTGCATGCAAAATTGAAGCGGACACATCCCGGTTGCCCAAGTACCCACGACAAGCCGGCAAGCGCACCTACTTCGAGTTCACGTTCGAGGTGGTGCTATCGTTCGGGCTTACCGAATTAAAGGCCGAGATTGCGTGGATGGAGAGTGTATGCTTCCTGACTCTGCCATGGTTTGCATTCAATGACCGCGTTCACAGGGTATCGAAAGAAGGTAATGTTTCCGCTCTTCGACCCTCCTTTTTCTGAATCTGATGCAGAGGACCGGCACAAATTGTATATTGACATACAAGTCATGTAACCCGGGAAATGTATTACTTACCACGACTGTACTTTACATGTACTCCTCGGAGCTTGAGGATTCGCGTACGGTACAGCCTTCGATGCATATGTAACTGAAAATTTCGATTTGCTTGAAATTCTTACCACCTTTTGAGTTCGTTGTTACCTGAAGAATGGCTGGCTACCGAGCGATGACCTCTGGCTCCCCACTTTTACGCAAAATACTTTCCGTTTCGCATGACAGCACTGTGTACAAAGAATGAAGGTTGTTTTCAAATACATATTTAAGTCTGCAAGTATTCGGACACCAAGGCATGCCGAGGGCCATGCAGGACCGTCAATAAACGATTTCCGCGGGTCCTCTGGAAACGACTGGGTGTCAAAGATCCACTGAAAGACAGGAAAAGGGTAACATACCGCTTTTCGACCCCCTACACCGAGAAGTAAGATCAGACAAATTAGAGCCAGTTAGTTGCGGCTACTTACATTCTCGATCCAACAAATCTGGGCGCTCAGCTCGGCCAGTGCCAAAAATAACACCACATCGAATTCGAGCTTGTAGTTGGATCCGGATTGGCCATACTGTGGCTTTAGAGTGTCAGCGGTCTTGGACGTATCTGCATGAACTTTGCAGAGAATGCGATATTTTTCTGCGTTATCGTGAGCACAACAGTGGAACGGACGGAGAAGGTTGTACCAGATTCGATGTCTATCCATCTAGGATCTGGATCCTGGCCTTGGTAACACAATATCTCGATGTCCACCCACATTGGGTCGGACAGACGACGGCCCGTCTGCGAATAGCGTTGTCGAAATTCCCTTGCCGCCAAGACACGGATATCCTAGGAAGAGTGACCATTGACGCGGAGAGAAAATTGGACGCCCCAGGGGGGAGACAGATACACAGCCTGGTAGAGATACGAGTAGCGGTAAGAGTGATCAATGAACGTCCCCAAGACGGCCGCCCGTGGAGAATACATGAGAATCCAAGATTACACGCCCAGCGGGAAAAGTCGCGAGCCCTACAAGTCGGTTCCTGGGAACGGGAATGCCGAATCCGCACCGACGCTCGTCATAGCGGTAGTGGGGCTGAGCGCTGATGTTGTCACAGAGGTAGTCGCCCAGGGCCCAGTTGTGAGGAACAGACGGCCGACGAGCAAATCTTCATCTGCCCGTGCTATGGAAGCCGAATTCAAGGAGGAGGAAAGAGGAGGAAACGTCATCAACCGCACGTGTCATGACACGCTGATAGCCGAAGCCAAACGCGCGCAACGCGAACTCAACGTGTTGAATCATTTATTGGATTGCGTACCATACCCTGCTGGCGAAATCACGGGAGACACAGCGCCGGCATGGTGGTAGGTGCCGTTCTTTCTTTGCGCGCCGCGTAACGGCAAAGTACTGCCTTGAAGTTGGGTCTTGAATACAAGTTATACTGTTCCAGGCAGACGAGCGCGCAAAACTCCCAAAAGGGCGCTATAAGCAAAAGATTGCTGCCCGCGTGGAGGATGTGCCAGAACTCGAGGAGGAGGAGGAAGAGGAGGAGCCTCGAGTTCAAGCACGCTCTGCAAAGGCTCCGCCAGCCCCAATCGTTCAGTTCAGAAAAAAAAAACTCTGGCCGAACGCCGAACCGAACTTCAGGTTCAGGTTCGGGCATTTGCTGAACCTGAACCTGAACTTTGCGTTCGGTTCAGTCCGGTTCAGGTTCGAACCGATTTTCCGAACCGAACCTTGCCACCACTAGTTATACAACATGGATATTAATTTTATATGACCTTATTTCTCATCAAATATTCGAGCGTTCATTTTGAAGTTCAGCTGTGCATCGGAAGTTTTTCGGCAAGTGCACGTGGAAGTTCAACTTGAAGTTCCGGTACTCCCCAGCTTTTTGGGCGTCGGATCACTTGGCTCTGTGCCTTGCACTCACATTCAACGATGTGGCTCCTGCGTCATTGTCTTGTGCTACACATAGTCGTGATAATTTTGTATGACTTCTTGCCTAGTATGATTGCACCTTGGAAAAAAGCCGTCCTGATTGGACCATCAGATGTGCTTCAAAGTCCTTCGGCTGACTCGGCCATACCTTTCTGGATACCCTCACCGCTGTGTCCACTCTATGTCCAGTGTGCCGTACGGTAGTACTGGAACATGAGTACGGTCGCATATGTCTAAGTTGCGATGCAATATGTACAATATTCCAATTTCCTTGAACTTTGAGTTCAACCTGGCGAAAAACTTCAGGTCGACTGTTCCGTCTCCCCAGATAGTATCGATCGCCACCTCGATAGCCACGAAACTAGATTATTTGATGAAAAAAGAGTTTATAATTTTAGCAAGATTCCAGCTGTAAACGCTGTGCGTACTGCGATGAAGATTGTTGCGGATGGCCACGGAGCAAAGCCGACGCGGAAAGCTCGAGAGCGAAGCCTACTGGGTCCATTCTGATAGCATTCGCCAGGGGTGTCCGGTCGAACTTCGCATCTTGATTCTTCAGCAAAAGAAATTAAGCGTAGTCTTGGTTGGATTTTCATACCTTTTCAAATTGATCATTGGGATGTCTCCATGCATTACCAACGGCAAATCGTTCGTGATTACATGTCCACTTTTCCAAGCACACAGGTTCAATTTTGAAGCCTGATGATGCCTACACCATTTGGTAGATAGTGAATGCAGTCGGTGAGGATCAGAACCAGCCATGTAAGGCTTGATGGCGGTCGGACCGCACCTGAGATTTATCGCCACTTTGCGACCAAGGTTTATGATTTACGCAGGGACACCCGTTCGACTCGGGACCGAGCCTTACACAGTGAGCGAGCATTTTTCCCACGGATTCTTGAGTACCTAATTGTTCCGGGCCATCACTTCCATCTTATGTGTTCTGGAATCTTTTATGGTTGAGTAGGTCACCCGTTTGACTCGGGGTCGAGCCTTGTGCGTACAGCAGTCTTTTGTTTTTGTGCTTTCCGTATTTCTAGTGGCCCATTGCTTGCACATCTCACCTGGCCTGTGGAGCAGCCTCGACTGTTCCTGATCCTTCCCCGCGTCGTGTCGGAGACGAGACTCCCGGCTCAACTGCGATGTGGATTAATTCTGAGGCGGCGAAGAGGTCAATCTTGAAACTTGTACGGTACAACAGATTTAACGATTTGAACGAGGAGGTTCAATTTTGGTCCCTACACTTCTCGAGATCTTGCGGCTGGTGCGGAGTGTACCTGTTCCGCACACTCAACTAGGAAAGGCTCGATAGCGGTCGGACCGCACCTGCCTCAATTAGCGTTAAGATGAGTACGGTCAGCAGGGATCCCGTTCGACTCGGGGTCGAGCCATCTTTCTTCTGTGTCCTTTTTTTGTTCTTCGTTCTCGTTCTCATACCTCATACAAAGTATAGGATTCCATTTCGGAGACGGAGAGGGGACAGAGAGCGGCGAATAGAAGCTGAAGCTATTCTTCAATTTCGGTTCAACTCTGGCGAAGCTGCCGAACGGGTTCAATCCTGATCCCCGCCCCGAAGAAAGAGTAAAATGCACTACATCACGGATTCACAGTTGGACTCGAGCCATGGGGTCTTGAATTCTGTTGAGGAAAGCGCGGGTATTGGGCGCCGAAGAGCTTGAACCATGACCCCAGCCTTGCCGTATGTCGTATGTCGTATACCGTCTACTCTACACTCATCATGGCGCACAGAGCAAAGAGCAGCAGCGCAGGTCCAACTTTGTTCGTCGAGAGGAGTAGGTGGAAAGTTTCGAAGAATTAGGTAGAAAGTCCCGAAGAGCGTGGCTGCAGAACGGATGCACTTGGACCGGGGTTGAGTGTGCCTACGAAAGGCTTGACGGCAGTGGGACTGCGCCTGCAACACTTTCAAGCGAAGTTTCGCTCCGACTTGCAGCGGGGATCTCGTTCGACTCGGGATTGAGCCATGCCATGCAATCTTCCCATTTTTGTTCCGTTTCGCTCAACGTAAGCCGCCCCACCAGCACTTGTGGACGTGGTCAGTTCATCCAGCTTGTTTTGGCCGAAAAACGGTGCGCATACGGGTTTGATTTGGTCGAGGGTAGAATGAGGTAGCAGCGGGCGGCCCCGGCGGACCGCACCTGCTCCACTTGGCTTCATTATAAGTACGGTCAGCAGAGATCCCGTTCGACTCGGGGTCGATCCATAAGTATGTCTTCTGTCCCGCGTCGTGTCGGAGACGAGACTCCCGGCTCAACTGCGATGTGGATTAATTCTGAGGCGGCGAAGAGGTCAATCTTGAAACTTGTACGGTACAACAGATTTAACGACTTGAACGAGGCGGTTCAATCTTGGTCCCCACACTCCTGAAGATCTTGCGGCTGGTGCGAAGTACACCTGTTCAAGCAGTAACCTTAGGGGATTTGTTTAAACAGCCGGCGTTGCAACACTAATCCCGGATTAAATCACTGCTTGATTAATCAGGGCGGTGAGCAAGTATAACAAAAAGCTGCGACGGGGTTCGAACGCGGCGCTGAGGGCCTGAAGAAGAGCCTTAACCGCTACACCATGGAAGCATGGAATGTGGGACAACCTGATGCTACTACACACCTTGTTTAACAATTCCTTTTAAGTAGGTGCTTTTTCTCCAGTAGTGGGAATGAGCTCTACCTCATGTGGACTTGGTTTATGATGGAACAAGGGCTGTTTAAACGGGATAAATGATCATTAGACCACGGTTTAAATAAGTTGAACAACAGTGAAATCCCGATCAATTATCCCGGTTCAATCCAAGGTTTTTTCATTTGGATTTAACCCCAGATTTATGCTAGTAGGTGATGAAATGGTCAGCCTGAGCATACCGGTAGCCTTAGAATTTTAATAGAATCATCCAAATCAGCCATTGAGTGGATTTGATCTGGTTTTTCTCGTGATTTTTTCCTCAAGGATTAAACAGTGTGGCAATCATAATGCACCATTAGTTAGGATTAGCTACATGTTACTGCTTATGTTCACACCCAGTTTCCCAGGGGGATGAATCAGTTGTTGGGTTACAAAGAGTCAGAGTCTGGCCCAGATAGACTCAGCCCCTCGGTGACGCTATTTAACGAAATCGCCATCATTGCCGCTGTGGTCAAACGGTTGCTTGCACTCGCACCCCCAGGAGCTCCGGAGATGTCTGGTTCGAGCCTCACGCAGTCTACCTTTTTGAGCCATTACCATGGTTTAACCGCTGTTTAAACCGTCCCCCTTGATTAATCAAGCAGCGATTTAATCCGGGATTAGTGTTGCAACGTCGGCTGTTTAAACAAATCTCCTGGGGCTTCTTGTTCAAGCGCACATTCAACTGGGAAAGGCTTGATAGCGGGCGGACCGCACCTGCCCCAGTTGGCGTTAAGATGAGTACGCTCAGCAGGGATCTCGTTCGACTCGGGATCGAGCCATGTCGCGATTTCTCCTGTGTTTCTTCTTTCTAATATGTCTAATAGCGATTGCAGTGTCGCCCATCGAAGAAGGTACAGGGTGGGTTGGGGTGAGAGTAGCTTTGAATCGGAGACGGCACGATTGCGGAAGAAGAAAGCGGCCCGTTCAACGTGATTGAGGATTCATGTGGATGCCGAAAAGGGTCAATCTCAAACCTTGAACCCCATGGATCTCGCAGTTGAACATGGAAGAATACTCTCATCGAGGATGTGCGACAGAGTGAGATTGAGGATTAGTGGCAGGAAGTAAGTGCATGTGGTGAGGAACAGAACCAGCCATGGAAAGCTCGATAGCGGTGGGACCGCACCTGCAACATGTGAAGCTTGTGCAGCGGATTCAGCAGAGACACCCGTTCAGCTCGGGGTCGAGCCATACGGCGACAACCTGGTTATTCCTTTTATACCTGCGTATAAAGCCGACGATCGATCGAGCTTCCAGCGAAATTCGGCAATCCTTTCCCGTTCTCCTAACAAGCACAGGACTGCATTTTCTAGACGGCGACGGAGAGCGGCGGAAAGAGGGTGAACTTGATTGAGTTATGACCGAGGTGCCGAACACGTTCAATCTTGATGCAGAACGGCACCTGGCTGGTAAATGCGGGAGATAGGCAAGACACGATAGCGGTCGGACTGCGCCTGCAACATATGAGCTTTGAAGCTTGTGCAGCAGACCACGCAGAGACACCCGTTCGACTTGGGATCGAGCCATGATTATTTCCCTCTTCTCTTTCCTTTTCTCCGCAGTTTTCCCGCAGTCATTTTTCGTTCTCGATCTCATTCCCAGGGAAAGCACGAAAATCCATCTCGGAGACGGGGCGTCGGTTCAAGAGTTAGTAGAGGTGCCGAACAGGTTCAATCGTAATCCCCACTCCGGAAGCAGATCGACACTGATGAAGAAGAACTTGCCTTCTCTGCCTCGGGATATCTTGGGGGAGAGAGTTCTCGGAGACATCGAAGTATTCGAGCTTCGGAGACGGGACGGAGAGCGGTGTCGGTTCAACTTGGTCATGGATTAGGGGAAGGTCCCGAGCAGGGTCAATCTTGATACAGAACGGCCCCTGGCCATGGCTGGTAAATGCGGGAGATAGGGAAGACACGATAGCGGTCGAACCGCACCTGCACCACTTTCGCCATTGCACCAGGTCATCGTGCAGGGACACCCATTCGACTCGGGATTGGGTCTTGCGCGAGAGTCGCCGGTAATTTTTGTTCTTCGTTCTCGTGCTCGCACCTAGGGCATGATGGGATTCCCTCGGAGACGCGGTGAATGGCGGGTGAACCTGGCCTCGGATCGAGGATCTCGGGTTGAGAAGAAGGCGCCGAACAGGCTCATTCTCATTCTCAATCTCAAGCTTACTCCTCCCACCCGTCGCCGAGACCAAACCTATAATGTACATTGTACATTGTATTATATATTGACGAAGCGGTATTGACGAAGCGGTATTGACGAAGCGGTACGTTGCCGGTTCCGGTGCCGAACAGCTTCAACTGTATCCAACACCCTGCACGCAGCCGAAATCGAGATTGAAATTAACTCAACCTTGACCACCGGGACGCTCTCTTGCGACGCCGAGGCGTATTTCGGGCTTCCTCGGGCTTCCTCGGGCTTCCTCGTGCTTCCTCGGGCGCAACATAGCACCCGTTTGACTCGGGGTCGAGCCTTGTGCGTACAGCAGTCTTTTCTTTTTATGCTTTCCGTATTTCTAGTGGCCCATTGCTTGCACATCTCACCTGGCCTGTGGAGCAGCCTCGGCTGTTCCTGATCCTGCCCCGCGTCGTGTCGGAGACGAGACTCCCGGCTCAACTGCGATGTGGATTAATTCTGAGGCGGCGAAGAGGTCAATCTGGAAACTTGTACGGTACAACAGATTTAACGACTTGAACGAGGAGGTTCAATTTTGGTCCCCACACTCCTGGAGATCCTGCGGCTGGTGCGGAGTGCACCTGTTTAAGCGCACATTCAACTGGGAAAGGCTCGATAGCGGGTGGACCGCACCTGCCCCAGTTGGCTCATTATAAGGATGGTCAGCAGGGATCCCGTTCGACTCGGGGTCGAGCCGCTGTTCTTCTGCAATCCGTTCTTTTTTCTCTCCTTCTCTTTCCTTTTCTCCGCAGTTTGCCCGCAGTCATTTTTTGTTCTCGTTCTCGTTCCCGTCCCCGTTCTCGTTCTGAACGGCAGGGCAAGCACGGAATTTTCCCATCTCGGAGACGGAGTCTACATAGAGGGGACGGAGAGCGGCGAATGGCGGGTGAATTTGGTTGAGGATTAGTGGAAGGTGCCGAACAGGTAGACTCCTAACCAGTCTGCATTCTACGGCAAATCTTCAGTGCAAGCACTGTGCCGTAGGCAGACTGGTACAACTCGGGTTTGGCGAAAGGGCTGAGCCCGGAGCTTGAAATTTTTTCTTCTTAGCTACATTCAACGAATTCAAGTCAGATTCACAAGGTCCAAAAACAGGACCGTACCGGAGGACCGCAATCTATGATTTGGCTGGTTCAGAATTTTGTTGGATGCCATAGATGTTGAGTACCACACGCCCACTTTACAAGGGAAATGGTGGGCTTTGCGCAGCCACTGTTTGATATGCCGCGATCGGCACCGCTTAAGATTTCAAACTCCGGGCGCAAGTCCGCCTACGGCATAGTGCTTGCAGTTGCACTCTGGTAACGAGTCTACCGAACAGGCTCAATCTCAATCCCCACTCCGGAAGCAACCCGGCACTGATGAAGAAGCGCTTGCCTTCTCCCTCGGGATATTTCGGGGAGGAGACGCGGCGGAGAGCGGCGTCGGTTCAACATGTCTGCAATTATGTGGAGAGTGCCGAGCAGGTTCAATTTTGGTCCCTACACTTCTCGAGATCTTGCGGCTGGTCCGAAGTGCACTCGTTCAAGTACGCATTCGACTGAGAAAGGCTCGATGGCGGTGGGACCGCACCTGCAACATGTGAAGCTTGTGCAGCGTATTCAGCAGAGACACCCGTTCAACTCGGGGTCGAGCCATACGGCGACAAGCTGGTTATTCCTTTTATACCTGCGTATAAAGCCGACGATTGATCGAGCTTCCAGCGAAATTCCGCAATCCTTTCCCGTTCTCCTAACAAGCACAGGACTGCATTTTGTAGACGGCGACGGAGAGCGGCGGAAAGAGGGTGAACTTGATTGAGTTAGTACCGAGGTGCCGAACAGGTTCAATCTTGATACAGAACTGGACCTGGTAAATGAGGGAGACATGGAACACTCGATAGCGGTCGGACCGCACCTGCCTCACTTGGTTGCATCATCAGCATTATAATAACATTCAGCAGGGATCCCGTTCGACTCGGGGTCAGGCCTTGCGCGAGAGTCGCCGGTACTTTTGTTCTTCTTTCTCGTGCTCACAGTTGCGCAGACGGCGCGCGGCGAAGAACAGGTGCACTTGGTCTCAGATCGAGGATTGAGGATCAGGGGAAAGCGCCGAACAGGCTCATTCTCAATCTTAAGCTTAAGCTTACTCCGCCCACCCGTCGCCGAGATCAAACCGAAGCGATATAATCATTATAATGTATTATATATTGACGAAGCGGTGAGATGCGGAACAGCTTCAACTCTGATCCCCACACCCTGCACGCAGCCGAAATCAAGAATCGCAATTAAGAATCGAAATTGCGAAGACCCTTCCTTCTCTTGCGACGGCGGGGCTTTCTCGTGCTTCCTCGTGCTTCCTCGGGCTTTCTCGGGGGAAGGGAGTGCGCCCGCCGTAGGCGTAACTTGGGTGGTACATTGGTAATGCGCCGTCGGTGACGGTGCCGAACCGCTTCAACTGTATCCAACACCCTGCACGCAGCCGAAATCGAAGTCGAACTCAAAATCAAACGCGAAATTGCAGTCTTGTCTTCGATTCAGACTCGGAATACCTCGGGCACCCGCACTGCCCTCCGTGCTGGACCTCCTAATTAGCTACTTTATCCGTGTATGTCGTTTATCTTCAATCTTATCAATACCAATATCACCGCAGAAGGCTGAGATTCAGAGCGGACGCCAAGTCGCGCCAAGTCAAGGTATTCGGGTGGGGAAGACGTTCGATATGGACCGAGTACCGAGTAAGTGTTCAATTGCAAGGGGCTTGGCGTCGTGGCGAGGTTGAAGCGAACGCGCAATTCGGGTGCGCGGGATGCCGAGCGCGCTGCGGACGCCCGACACGGGTGACGGGCGAGGCGCGTCTCGACCCCGCGACCCCGCTGCCCCGCGTCTCGACCCCGCCCGCGACCCCGCGTTTTATAAGATACCCCAACATTCACAAGCTTGAAGTTGATCTTGAGTCGATCGAGATTCGGCAAATGACCCAGCTAATCCATTCTGATTCTCGGAAGTTATGCTGTTGTCGATCTGGGCGCGGTGCCAGGGTTGGGGGAATGGAGGGGGAGGGACGGGTTGGGGTTGGGGAGAGGATGGGTGAGAATTGACGCGCCGGCATCTTAGCGCTCCCCAAAACTTGTTTCGAAGAACCTTCAAGTCCCAGACTCCCAGAAGCGCAGGATGAAAGAAATCGGGAAAGGAATGCAAGAAATCGGGAGAGGAGGAGGACGGAGGACGGAAGAACGCAAGACGGGACCGCGCACCCGTCCCCCGTCCCTCCCCCGTCCCCCTCCGCATCTGCATTCGTCTTGATTGCATCGTAATCTATCGTAATTTTGTAATTTATGCGGTTTCCGGGGCTGGGGCTGGGCTGGGGTATTTGAATTGACCTTGGGGAATGGGGAAGGCCGAAGCGGGGAAACGCGGAGGCGCGGGGTTACGATGATCCTGTCAGTGTCCGATGCGTGATGTCTGATGCCTGTGATTGTGTTGTGTTGATCCCTCCGCTGAAATTTGGCTTCCTTCTTTGCTTCTTTCCTTCTCGTATTGGTTGAATTCCCGCGCGTCAACTCTACCCCAGCTGCCGCCCAAGTCCGCAAGACGCAATCGTTCAAAGTCTTTAAGTGGGCGTGTTAAGATGATGTGACGGCGAGATCAAATCGCACGATTTTAATTCGATCCTGCCGGCATTCGATCAGCGCGGAGCGGGTGCCTGGGAGGATATAAAAGCGAGTGGGCCGAGTGTCAAGTGACCCCATTTGCCTTCCGCCTCCTTCTTCTCACCACGCCCTCAACTGCTATTGCTATTGCTATTCCTGCCCAACAGCAACAGCATCTCGCGAAGCCTCACCCTCAGCCAACCGAAGCCTTGAAGGAAAGAAAGATACAGAGAAGCAGCACAGATGTCGATGGAGCCGCACCCCGAGCCGGTGATCACGCACCCGGTCGCGCCGCGGCTTGTGGACGGGACGCACACGCCGCACGTCGGGCCTGATTTGGCGGCGTACCGCGCGGCGCATGCGGAGACGGTCGGCGAGGGGAGCGATGCCTGGTGGGCGACGGTACGTTTTTGTCTTCCCAGTTGTCCTGCCCTTCGTTATCCTGTCCTTCCGTTGTCCTCGCGGTTTGCGATCACGCTGTCGTTCCCGAGTACCCGGCGCTTCACATATTCCTCCCCTAACCCGCCTCCCCTCCCCATCCACCGGACCCTTACTGATGCCCTTTTCTCCACCAACAGAAAGCGCGCGAAACCCTGCACTGGGACCGCCCCTTCCACACCGTGCGCTCCGGCGGCTTCGAAACGGGCGACATCGCGTGGTTCCCCGAGGGCGGCCTGAACGCGTCGTACAACTGCGTCGACCGCTGGGCGTTTTTGTATCCGGAGCGGGTGCGTGCGGTTGCTCTTCTCTTTGATCTTTGGCGGCTTCCCTGCTCCTTGCCCTCCCTTCCATACTCCCTCCTTGCCTTGCCTTGCCTCCACTCCCCTCCACCCCTCGTCCACGTCCGCTTCCCTCCCCCCCGCTCCCGTCCCCCCTCCCCGCTCCCCCCTCTATCCACTTTTGCCCCCCCCGCCGCACACTCGCTAACCCCACCCCACCCCCCCAGATCGCAATCATCTACGAAGCCGACGAGCCCTCCTCCGGCTGCTCCATCACCTACGCCGCGCTCCTCTCCCAAGTCTGCCAGCTCGCGAACGTCCTCCAGAGCACGTTCGGCGTCAAGAAGGTGCGTCCTCTTCTTCCTCTTGCTTTTCTTCTTGGTTATCTCCTATCTACTTTCCCTTTGTTTTGGGTGCGACTGACATCGCGCTCCGCGCTTCGCAGGGCGACACGGTGTCGATCTACCTGCCGATGACGTACCACGCGGCGGTCGCGTTTTTGGCGTGTGCGCGGATCGGGGCGGTTCATAGTGTTATTTTGTGAGTGCACTCTTTGCGTTTGTCTCCTTCTCTCCGTCTTCCCCTCTTGGTGTTATTCCCTTTTCCTCTTTCCTCCCTCCCCTCTCCCTCCCCCTCCCTCCTCCTCCCTCCCCCCTCCTTCCCTCCTTCCCTCCCTCCCCCCCCAAAAAAAACCCAAACTAACCCCCCCCCCCCCCCCCCCCCCCCCCCCCCCCAGCGCCGGCTTCTCCGCCGAGTCGCTGCGCGACCGGATCAACGACTGCGGGAGCCGCGTGCTCATCACGTCCGACGAGGGCCGGCGCGGCGGGAAGAGCATCGCGACGAAGGCGATTGTTGATAAGGTGTGTGTGTTTTTTTGGGTGTTTTCCACAATCGCCTTCGTGCCTTCGTTGTGCCTCTATTTCTTCTCATCCCTTCTTCGCATCCCTTCTTCGCATCCCTTCTTCGCATCCCTCCCTCCCTCCCTCCCATCCCTCCCTCCCTTCTTCTCACTAACAACGCACCGGAATACACACGCTATTCTAACCCTAACGCACCGGAACACACGCTAACGCACCGCAACACAGGCACTGGAACAATGCCCCGCGGTCGAACACTGCCTCGTGCTGCGGCGCACGGGGGGGAAGGTGGGGTGGGTGGGGGGGCGGGATCGCGGGTGGGGGGAGGAGTGTGCGAAGGTGCCGCGGTATTGTCCGCCGACGGTTATGGCGGCGGAGGATCCGTTGTTTATTCTTTATGTGCGTGGTTTTCTTTTTTCTTTTGTTTGTTTCTACTTCCCCTTTTTTCCATCCTCCGTCTAATACCTTGCCGTTCGCACTTACCGCCTTATCCATTCCCCCCCCTCCCCGCGATCCACCATCCAAACCACCTCATCCGCCCGTTGTAAATCCTACATACCTTCAACACCTTCCTTCATCCTCCATCCTTCATCCTCCATCACCCTTTCCGAAACGGCCGTTGTTCGCTTCCTCCTCCCTTGCCGTTTCCTATGTATCCCCGTATTCGTCTCACACGCCCTTCGCCTCACACGCCCCCGCCCCCGTCTTTTCTTTCTTTCGCGTCCCCTTGCCGTCCGCGTCCCTGCTCATATCTTGGCCCTGTCTCTTCCTGTTCCTCCTCGCGAAATTCAATTCTATACTTCCGACCTTGGGCACGCGTTTTCTTTCACCCGCACTTTTCCTCATTCGTCGATCCCGTTCGCCTCTTGCTAACTCTACTTTTACTCGCGCTCACTCTACTTTTACTCGCACAGACATCCGGCTCGACCGGCAAACCGAAGGGCGTCGTGCACACCACGGCGGGGTATCTGCTCTGCGCGGCGTTGACGGTGAAATACGTGTTTGATGTGCATGCTGATGGCGGCAAAGGGGATGAGGGTGGAGAGAGCGGGAAGGTGGACGTGTTTGCGTGTATGGCGGATGTGGGGTGGATTACGGGACATACGTGGGTTTCAAGTTCCAAATGCACAGCGCGGCGCGGCGGGGGAGGCGCGGGGGCGGGAGGCGGGGGCGGGAGGCCGACTTGTCGATGCCCCTTCTTGCCTTCTCCCGCTCACCCCTACCCTCTTCCCTCTTCCTCCTACCCTCCTCCTCCTCTCCCTCCCCCGCCTCCCCCCCCGCCCTTCCGCTTCCGCTTCACATTTTCCTTTTCTCCTCCTTCCTCGCGCCTCCCAAAGCTGACACGTCTTCAGGTACATCGTGTACGGCCCGCTCCTCAACGGCGTCACCACGCTCATGTTCGAGAGCACGCCCGTGTACCCCACGCCCGCGCGCTACTGGGAGACGGTCGCGCGACACAGGGTGACGCAGTTTTATAGCGCGCCGACGGCGGTGCGCTTGTTGCGGAGGTGTGTGGTTTTTTTTCGAGGTTTATTTGTTTGGGTTTTGCGAGTTCCTTTTTTCGCATCCTGGATATCCGCCGTCTTTCCCCTACATATTCCGCACCATCCCCGTTGGGACTGCTTTCTTTTTCCTTCGTCACTGCGCCGACCGGGTGTCGCGGGAGATAATGCGGCATTCCGTCGGTTGCTGCCCCCGGATGTTTGCGGGGTTCGTCGCGCTACATGCTTTGGCGTTCATCTTGCTACATAGCTCGGTGTTGCATCTCTTCCTGGACTTCGTCCTTCGTCCTTCGTACCTCTTATGTTTTATACCTTATGTTTAATCGTTCGCTTTTCCCTCCCCTCCCTCACTCCTTTGCGCTCTCCCATCGTCCCCTTCCGCTCCTCCTCTCCCTCTCTTCCCTCCTCTCCCTCTCGCTCTTTTTTTCCCGCATTCACATCATACTGAATACGCCCGCACAGACTCGGCCCGCACCACGTCGCGCCGCACGACCTCTCCTCCCTGCGCGTGCTCGGCTCCGTCGGCGAGCCGATCAACCCCGAGGCGTGGAACTGGTACAACGAGCATGTGGGCAAGGGGCAGTGTGCGGTTGTTGATACGTTTTGGTGCGTTCTTTTCTTTTTTCTCGATTTTCTTTTCTTTTTGCTCGATTTTTTTTTGCTCGATTTTCTCGATTTTCTTTTCTTTCATCCGCATTCGCGATTCGGTTTATTTTGGGGCGGGGTTGGTCGAGCGGGGTCGAAGCGGCAAGGCGTTTTGTGTTTGGGGGAGGGAGGGTGTAGAGATTGGGAGATGCGGAGATGGGAGGCGCTTGCGTGTTCGTTGCGGGTCCTTCTTGAACCAGCGGAAGCTGCGCTGTTCATTTCCTCTTTCTTCTCCCCACCACGAAAACTGAACGCTAACAATCCTTTTCCTTCTTTCGACGCACAGGCAAACCGAAACCGGCTCGATCGTCATCACGCCCTTCCCCGGCGCGGTGCCCACCAAGCCCGGCAGCGCGACCGTGCCGTTCTTTGGGCATGTGCCGGTTATCTTGGATGCGGTTAGCGGAGAGGTGTGTTTCGTGTCTCTTTTTTTCTCTTTGGCAGTCGTTTCAAATCCGCTCGCTAACGCGACCCGTCGCCCAGGAACTCAAAGGCCCCTCCGTCGAAGGCGTCCTCGCGCTCGCCGCGCCCTGGCCGTCCATCGCGCGCACGATCTGGCAGGACCACGCGCGGTATCTCGAGACGTACGTTCTTCCTTCGTTCTTCCTTGTTCCTTCTTCCTTGTCCCTTCTTGTGTCGTTGCTTTCCTGCAGCGCAGTTGCAAACCCTTATTCAGCGCTTTTTCTTCCTCTCCTGCGTTGTAAACCTGCGCTTACTTTGATTTGATGTGACAGGTACATGAAGCCGTACCCCGGCCTCTTCTACACGGGCGATGGGGCGGCGCGGGACGAGGAGGGGTATATCTGGATTCGGGGGCGGGTGGATGGTGCGTACGACTTGTTCTTCTGTCGGTGTTGTTCGAGGGAGGGCGTCGGAGGCCACGTTTGA
Organism: Mycena vitilis; assembly: GCA_029203975.1. Classification (NCBI taxonomy): domain Eukaryota; kingdom Fungi; phylum Basidiomycota; class Agaricomycetes; order Agaricales; family Mycenaceae; genus Mycena; species Mycena vitilis. Next base: position 336,642 of record JARGYF010000076.1, read on the forward strand.
GATACGGCCCTTTCTCTTTTCTTTCTCGACTTGTAACAGCGACCACGCTAACACCCGACTTTCTTCAGACGTGATCAACGTATCCGGACATCGGCTCTCGACGGCGGAGATCGAGAGCGCGTTGATTATGCACAAGGGTGTCGCGGAGACTGCTGGTACGCGTATCTTACGGATCTTCTTGCGGAGTGTGGAAGCTGATGTGCGACAGTGATCGGGACGGCGGACGAGCTGACGGGGCAGGCCGTGTATGCGTTTGTGACGCTCAAGCCGTGAGTCCACTCCCTCCTCCCCCCTATCTACCTCCCTCCGTCCTCTTTCCATCCTTTTTCCTCTCGAAGCACGAGCTAACCCACCCTCGCAGCGAATTCACGTACGACCACGACAACGAGGCGCCGCTCGACAAGGAGCTGGTGCTGCAGGTGCGCAAGGTGATCGGGCCGTTTGCGGCGCCGAAGAAGATCTATATCGTGCCGGATCTGCCCAAGACGCGGTCGGGGAAGGTTTGTTGGGATCTTGCTTGCTTTTTTCAGTTTTGTTCATCCCGCACATCTCACAGATCATGCGCCGCATCATGCGCAAGATCGTCGCCGGCGAGGGCGACCAGCTTGGCGACCTCAGCACCGTCGCGGACCCGAGCATTGTGGACGTTATCAAGGCCAAGGTCGCCGAGGGCTAGTTTTATCTCCGTCTGTCTGTCAAGGAAGGAAGAGTGGAGTTTGAAGGTGTAAGTTAAATACCGAGAGTTGGGTAAATGAGGTCCCGTACCGTATCGTATCGTACATTATGGTGTCCCTTTAAGAACGAGTCATTCCAGTTTTTCCTCATTTTTACGGATAGCAGCAAAACCGCAAAAAAAACTCACAACAAAGATCATTACTGGCGGCCCCCGAATCGAACGGTGTTCTTACCGGCTAGCTGGACTGACTGTTTGGTAGGTGCGCAACCATGCGTGACAAGGCCGATGGTATGTAGCCAAAGTATGCAGCTCAGCTGTGTTCGCAGGAAAAGGGGGAATGGCTTGAATTACGTTCAACTCTGCACGCTCAGTCCACCATCAAGAAGGAGAGAAAGACTTATGTACCCACAGGCGAGTTTGCGAGGGGGAGAAAAATAACGTTCACTACCTACCCCATAAGCTCGATTCCGAATCGAACGGATGTCCCTGCTCATAATCAATTGTAATTGCGTTAGTGCAGGTCATGCAGGTGCGGTTCAACCGCTATCGAGCCCTTTCTTACAATATAGTATATACCTGGATCAAATGCACTCGTTTCAAGCTGTACGGCCTCGCAGGAATTCACAGTGTGGCACAAGCCACTTGCAACATGACTCAACCGATTGTGGCGTGCGCAACGGAGAAAAAGATGGGAGTGAAACTGGGCCATGGCTCGACCCCGAGTTGAACGGATGTCTTTGACTAGATGTTCGGTACCGGAAGAATCATATTGGTGCTGGCGCAGTGCGCAGGCACCGACTGCCATTGAGCCGTTCCTACCCCTTCTTACCTGCAACACTGTGGAAAACGGAAAGGTCTTGGAAATGGAAGCTTGCCGGAAAATTCAGTATCTGAGGGACGCCTCGGCGCGGTATGCTGCACGGAAAGAAAAACATTATTGTCTAGTCATTCATTGGATGGCCCGAAGACAACGGAGGGAGGGAACACGAAACATGAAACTTGAAACAGAGTGGGCAAAACCGTATGGTATCAACATGATCAGCACCTGTGTGGCGGGAGGAACCGGAGAGACCCTCAATACCGCAACGGCACACCGACATAGTCCCGTCGCCGTCAACAACCCCACGTTATACGCGTAGCAAGGCTGAGGATCTCTCGCGTTTTTCGGCCCGGCGCATCTAAGGGGAGACCATTCAATATAGCATGACCGAAAGCAAGAATGAGGAGAGCTGTACAGACCAAGTTTCGTGCACTCAGCCGAGGAAAGTGCAGCACATGCTCTTCGTACTCGCCAAGGTCTGTCTCCAGCTCCACAGTCGGCAGTGGATCCGTAATCACGTCCGCCAGCCTGGCGTCCAACTCCCCGGCGCAGCCTGCTAAAAGATGCGATACGATCCCCAGAAGCAGTCGACGGAGGTGCTTGGCTGAGGATAGGCTGTTCATGACCATCTCCGTGGTCGCGCCACTGTACGACCCGATGCGGAGGATCTCGAGATTTGGAAGCGTGGAAAGATCGAACATCCCGGATTCCTGTCGAGGCGTGTAAGTTACTAAGTGAGTGTTACTGAGCGATTAGAAAGGCGCAAAACGCACCTGAGCCGTGATTTCCAAAGCCGTAATAGACCGAAAGGTGGGAGGAAGGTCGCGCCACGATTCGTTTTCGTTTGAGATTGACAGAACCCGGAGATTCGACAAATCGAATGGGCCCAGAGGATCCGAAAGCCAGTCGCCAACGTCTCCGACTGGATCGTAAGTTATGACGCGCAAGGACTCGAGTGGAATCGAAGGCAGCGATCTGTTTGTGGGAGAGCGGTAGTGCGGCGAGGAGCCTGGAGCTAAGAAGAGCTCAAGATGGCGTAAACTCCTTGTGCAGCGTTCCCACAACGAGAAAAAATCACGAGTGATGGCCGCTCCGAAATGGAGGGTTATATGGGTAAGATTAGGTTGGCTGACTAGCTCTTGCAAAAGCAAGATGGACGGAGGTGGGATCGCGTAAGCGAAGAGCTCCCGCAAGTTTGCGAAGGCAAAATTGAAGGTGGCGGAAAGAGCGTCATCAGAGAAGTCGATGGGCGAGACGGTAAGGCTCTGAATGTGGCGAATGAGATGGGGGGAGCTTTGAAATGTGACCTGCAGCCGCAACCATGAATCTCTCGAGCGGATGAAGATTTCGCGGAACAAAAGTGCCTGTGCTCCGTGGACCCAAAGATGCGATACCAAAGCACACGATTTGAGATGAGAGGGAGACCATCGAAGAAACGAGATGCAATGGTCCAGCAGCTCCGGAACCAAAAGTGGGCTGCGAGCATCGGCCATCGCGAATCGTGCCATGGTGGACGGTGGGAGGAAGAGGCAAAAGCTGTGCTAGCCGTGGGGTCTATATTTATTGATCAACTTTTATGCCGAAATGCCGTCGTGTTCTAGGTTCTTCTCTGCATCGTTCCACTTTTGGGTAGGATGCTCCGGAAGAGTCAATTGGAATGACTACGCCGATTCAAATGACCATTGTTGAGTGCTCGCTGTCTCTTTCTCGTGCCTCGCTGGGGGAACGATTTTGGTTGAACCCACCGCCTGCGGTGCGGGTTTGCCTCCACCCGCAGCATACTGTCAAAATGCGGAATCCAAAATACCTATGACTTGAAATCAGACTTTTGAATGCCTTCCTAGTCCGAAAGCACAAGATCGAGTTTCGACGCCATCACTGGCAAGCTCCGAGGACCTTTTTTGTTAGCCACAAGCCTCATTATCAGGAGGGTTCGTAGTAGTTCACTTGCCCTCAAGCAACACAGAAGCATCCCCCACCTTGTTACCTTACTCATAAAACCTGATCCAGCTTAAGTAGAGTACTGCTGCGTAGCCAGTATGGCCAGGCCCTACAGCGTATACAGAAAATAGAACAGAACGGAACAGCCATCCGTTCAACCTCCTCCAGTACAAATCCTCATGGTAACCCAACTGGGCAAGAAGCCATCAATGAAAGTCAACTTGACTCAGAATTCTCCACACAACAGTGACATTGGACTAAATAGGTGCTTCCGTGAATCGTAATCTATCGTCTCAGGGTGGCGCGTTCTCCAGGTGACGCGTCCCTTGATTTTGAATGGCGGTTCCACTCCCGCCAACCTGAGCAATCGTATAATGCACTTGTCAAACAGCTTCCTGAGTGTCTGTGTCCCGCCGTAACCAGGATCCCACGACTTCTGACTCTACGCGGGGCTCTCAGCCGCTCCCAAGCGCGATCCCGAAAAGCTTCGATGTCCCCAAGGTTGCGGTTACGTGAATGCCCCTGATTGTTCGCTCCATTTTTTTTCAAATGACGCCGCCTGTGTACATAGAGTATATGCCAGACTCCCCGTAACCGCTGGGTACCCCGCTGGGCAGGCCACTGTTTTACGTAAGGTACCCGCCTACCCGCCAGGGGGACCCACAGTCCGGGTACATGAAGCTAGGCCCCCGGTCACTACCGTGTAAGCCGGTCCGCAAGTGCATAAATCAACGCCCGAAATGACCCTTATCTCGGTCCGTAAAACAGCATAAATCAGCTCTGAAACCGACGACGTCCGTCCCAGGCAGCATAAATCGCGCGTAGCGCGAGAATTTTTTTTGAGTCAAGCATAGCCATGCGATGAAGCGTGTAGGACAAACCGAATCACAGAACAACATTGAACAACAACACGTCAAGATTTTCACCGCATCGGGCTCGGGAAGCGCGTGCGGCGGCACTGGAGCTCAAAAAAAAAGGCCCTGGAAAGAAAATTGAGGTTTTTCTGAACATGTCCGTCCGAAAGTGCATAAATCAGCTCGTGAGCGGCAAAATTGGTAGCATAAATCAGGCCAGATTTTTTTCAAAAGGCGGACGGGACTATAAGGTAGTGACCGGGGGCCTATGAAGCTACGGTTGAAATTCGCTTGAACCAAAGGCTTCGGCAATCACCGGAGTGACAGCTTGGTACCGTAATTTCCACGTCTCTTGCTTCCTCCGCTCATGATGCTCCCCGCCGCGTTCGCTGGCGACACTACACACCGCTGACGTCTCTGCGGCTGCAGCTCAAAGAAACGCTGAATCATATCCAACCGTTCTCGAAAGAATTGAATTCACTGGAGCTTGCTTGAGTCTTGACTGGAGCTTGACTGGAGCAATACCCGAGTGAGCTTCCCGATTTGACTCAGCTGTTACGGTGTCCGGCACCTCATATTTCCCGGTTATCGGCCTGCCCTGGCCTGCCCCGTTGTCCGCTCGTTCATTTACCACGCGCCGGGCCAGGGCATCGATGGCTGCTGAACTTTGAGCCGCAACTCTTGCTCACTCAGCGCACGATCACTCAGCAATTAGCAAGATAAGTAGGGCTGGGTTAGAAACTCCGATGTTAATAACATAGCTATAATAGCATGCTATTAACACGTTATTAGCATTTCTAGCTGGGACCCTCCAGAAAGGCCTGCTATTAATTGCTATATATTCAAGCACCAGCTTGTGAGGGGAAGGGGCCCAGGAGCCAAGTTGATAACAAAGCCGGGGATTAGGATCCCCGGGCTAAGACTATATACTACAACGGAGTAAGCGACAATGACGCCAGTGGCCCGGTGAGTATGACAACCGGCCCAATGACCAAGAATGCTAAAAATAGGTACGATGACGTGCGTCCGGGAAAGAGGAGCGGGAGATCCGTCCCGTATCCAGCATCGGATGTCATGCTGTGAAGGTGTCCCCTTACACAGCTGGCGTCTCCCTAGCTCATTTGCGTGTATTTTATTGCTTCTGGCTGGATCCCCTTCCCAAAAAAATGGCAAACATATGTTTTGGGTGCAAAACGATATGCCTTCCGCTCTGCCCCACTGCCACCCAAGGCTTAAGCATGTCTAGCGCAAGTCTAGCGTCCTGGGGGCTTCTTTGATCCGTACCACCATCATCGTTTCTTCGACAGGCTCGTCCTGCGCAGTCCTCGATGGTTTTGGGCCGGTTCTTAGAATAGCATGTTCAAGCCTACGTACAGGACCTATCTCGTCCTCCTCTCTTGTGCTGCTTCCTGCTGCTTGCGCTGGGTCCCTCGCCATCTCCTTCCTGCGTCGCTGGCCTACTCACTCTGGGGCTGTGTTTGATGGGACGCGTCACCTTGCTCCGGTTCTCGGACGTTCAGTAACCGGCCATCGCGTAGCTGGGGATTGCGTCCGAAACGACCGAAAACTATCCTGGCCGGTGCCCTCGACGTTCGCTCGTGTCCAGCTCCGCACAGGGCTCGTCTCAGAGCTCCATAGCTGGACGGCACCGTACTTGTTCTATCAGGAGGGCTTCGGCTCATACTGGTACTCGCCGCCGCTCCTCTTTGCCGACATTTAAAATGTTCGACATTCCCGCACGCACAGAATGCCTTGTGCATATCACTCTGGGGAGGAGGACGGTCTCTCGCTTGACCGTCGTTCTGTCTGTCTGGGTGAAATCTGGGGAAGAGTTACGACTTGTGGCGGGCTCGCCGGATGGATCTCAGGCAGGGCGAGCTTCGCAACGGCTTCGTCAGGCGTGACGAGAACTCGCCGGGAGAGCCCGAGGTTTCTGAAGCGTTCGACACTATAACGGAGTCCCCTCTGGTTCAATCTGGGGGAGTGATGTTGGTCTGTGCCACGCTCCACGTTCCGAAATGACGTTAAAACTATGCCTTTGATGCCGGCTCCGAGTCCTGTCTCGTAGCAGAGCGGGTTTGCATGTGGCAATGGGGCCACTGCTCGTTGTTGCCCTTGGCACGTCCTGCATGACCCTAAACTGCTCCTTTGCCAAATCCCGGCAGGGTCCCCTCGGGGATAGGCGAAAATTAGATGGGGGATTGCTTTACAAAACCACCCGAAAGACCGGCAGGTCGCAGGACACCCCACGCTTAGTGCTTTGCACTAAGTGGTTAGTCGTTTCGACGGCGAGACAGAGAGTCTCCATGGACGCGGATCCGTACGAGGTGCCAGCCCTCAAACGAAGCGGCCAGGGAGGCAACGGGAAACTGCCCTAGAGTCGGTGGGTGGCGGGCCGTGGCGCGTTGAGGAGTAGTAGCCTCGCGCGGCCGGAGAGGACTAAATCCTCTGTCGGTCTGTATGTCTGAAACGGCATGCGGGCTTATGTTGATTCCTGCTGACTCTTACCCGACATAAAAACCCACTGAAAGACTGACTCGTCCAGTGAGGTGGTGACCGTACCTAAGGGGGAGAGGTGGGCCTCGAAAGAGAACCCTCTACGGTGGGCGAATGGTCGAAACGGCCGACATTCGGACAAGGGTGATAGTGCCAGGCCGGGCCATCATAATGGAGATGAAGAATGTGGACGGCGAAGACCTATCCATCCTAGGAGTATACGCGCCGAATGCACCGGGAGAGAACACCACATTCTGGAAAACCATTCAGACATGGTACGAGGTTCACGACAGAGTCCGCAAACCCGACGTAATGGGGGGAGACTTCAACATGGTTGAAGACGCAATTGACAGAAACCCATCGCGACTCGACAACAACGGCCCGATGGAAGCAATGGATGAACTGAAGACGTACCTAGGACTAATCGACGGATGGCGCGAAACCTTCCCCACCACATGTGCGTACACATACCACCAATCTGAAGCGCAGGGAGGCGCACAATCCCGCCTCGACAGAATTCTCGTCCGGAGGAGCAACTTTGAGAACACTTTTGAGTGGGAAATAGAGTCTGTAGGAATCGAGACAGACCACAGGATGGTCTCCATGAAAATGACAACAACAAACGCACCGGAAATGGGACACGGCAGGTGGGTTTGGCCAACACACCTGACACAGGACAAGATCCTGTCGCAAACGATCCTTGAAAAGGGGCTAGAAATGCAGACCGAAATGGAGGGACTCCGAACAATGGGCGACCGGCGAGGCGACCACAACGAACAGACGATATGGAAGAAATTCAAAGCGGAAATTGGCGGAGCAGCCCGCCTCAGGGCCAAAATTCTAGTGCCCAAAATCGTTCAGGAGATTGCCAAAAAAGAATTAGAACTGAAACTTGTTAACGCAAACAAGGAGATAACAGCGGAGGAAAGAAAACTTGCCAGCACTCTGCTAATTGAGAAACTTGCCCAACTTCAACAACGAAGATACAAGGCCGCACGAATGACAGCCCAAGTGCGAAACAGGCTGGAGGGAGAAATCATCAGCCGCTACTGGTCGGGCATAAACAAAAAGAGCAAACCCAGAGATGTACTCCATCGGTTAAAGCTACCCGCGCACCCAAACGCGCAGCCACAGTATGAGACAAACTCCAAGAAAATGGCGACCATGGCAAGAAACTACCACAACAAAATACAGTCCGACCGATCAGGTACCTCGAGGGCAGCGAGAGAAGAGAAAATGAAGTTGGCACTTGAGCGAATCAAGACAAGGACGACAATAGAACAGTCCGCCACACTGAAAGCCCAACTGACAATGGAAGACGTCAGACATGCCCTCAAGATGTCCGCGAATAACAAGGCACCAGGTCTAGACGGAATAACGTATGAGGTCTGGAAAATCCTGGATGCGCGGTACCAGACAGCAGTGTCCCTCGAAAAGCCAGCGTTCAATGTCTTGGAAGCGATGCAACGGGTGTACAACGACATCGAAACGAACGGCATGGTAATGGGAACAGGATTCTCCGAGAGCTGGATGTGTCCATTATACAAGAAAAATGACAAAGCAGAAATAGCAAACTATAGGCCTATATCCCTACTGAACACAGACTACAAAGTGTTCACGAAAGCGCTCACTATCAAACTGGCAAAAATTGCACCAGACCTGATCCACCCGAATCAGGCAGGATTTGTACCAGGAAGACAGATTAGAGACCAAATATGGCTGACGAAGAGAGTTATTGAACTCGCCGAGGCCACGGAGCGTAACGGCGTCATTGTAGCACTTGACCAGGAAAAAGCGTACGACAAAATTGAACATGACTACCTGTGGCGTGCTTTAGCTGGATACGGGATACCAGATGAATTCATAAAAACCGTACGGGCACTGTATAGTGACGCGTACACCTTCGTAATGATAAACGGAGAAAAAAGCGAGCACCCTTTCAAGGTGACACGAGGAGTGAGGCAAGGGGACCCACTCTCGTGCCTACTATTCGATCTGGCCATAGAACCGCTGGCCGAAGCGCTACGGCAATCAGAGCTGAAAGGCTTCAAAATAAGGGGGAAGACCGAAAAACTGATAGCCACCCTGTTTGCTGACGACACACTGGTATACCTAGACGCAGACGACGACTTCGGAGATCTCCTTGAAATTCTTGACGAATGGTGCATCGCTGCGGGTGCCAAATTCAATATCAGCAAGACAGAAATGATACCGATTGGAACCATCGGCCACAGGGACAGGGTACGGGCGAACCGTTTCGTAAATGGAGCAGCAGGGACAATGATCCCGGAGCACATTAAGATTGCCAAAGAGGGTGAACCTATAAGAACCCTAGGCGCATGGGTAGGAAACAAAGTGATACAGGTAGATACCTGGGCACGCACCCTAGAAAAGATAGATGAAGCATTGGAGAGATGGGGACAAGGCCACCCATCGATGGAAGGTCGACGGCTGATCATCCTCATGGTAGTCGGTGGGATGACTCAGTACCTGGCAACGGTACAAGGTATGCCTAAAGAAATAGAGAGAAGGCTAGAAATGAGAATCAGAAAGTTCCTCTGGGCGGAAAAGAAAGGAGTAACGGTGAACCAGGAGACGATCTACGCCCCCGCAGACATGGGAGGAAAGAATCTCCTAGACATTGTAGCACGCAACGAAGCGATAACTGTAACATGGCTCAAGACATACTTGGCCTTCGGCCCGGACAGACCACTCTGGTGTTTCGTGGCAGACGAAATCCTAGCGATTAAAGGATCGGGTGACCATAAAAATGTTGCAGAAGAAATGAGAATGAACGCATACCTGCAATCCTGGTTCCCAAAAACATCGGCTCCCTCCATTGGGAAGGACCTGGCTGGTATGATAAAAGTCGGCAGGAAATACGGCCTTGAAATGGATGCGATGGCCGTATCCCGTGAGGTACAAGGGGCGATGCCAGTATGGTACCACCGAAGAGGATATGCGGACAAAAGCGTGTACAATGAGGACGTCGAAGTTGTGGACTGCCTCAGGGACAACCACAGGATCCTCTTAGTGCGACATGCGGTAAGGCTCGGAGCAAAAATGGACGCGCCTCGACATCGCCCAGTCAGAAATTGCCGCTGCGGAACATGTCAGCTAACGAAAGCTCTGACGAAATGCAGGAACCCACACCAATGCTACACGAAGGCCAGAGAGCTTCTCAATGGCCTAGAGGCAAAATGGGACCCCCGAGAACCGCAACCGGAAGACTACGAGAATGAACAGAGACCACGGAATGAGGGAGACGAAACAGTAGAATTTGACTCACGGATCACAACCCACGGCACCGTTGCAGACACGTTCCGCATCTTCACAAATGACAGCCCAGCCAATTTGCATGAGATAGCACCAGACACTGAGAGACGGACAGATCCAGAAGCCGAGAAGGTAGTTGTATACACGGACGGCTCCGCCATTAACAACGGCAGGGATAACGCCCAAGCAGGAGCAGGAATATTCTTTGGCGAAGACGACCCGAGGAACCGAGCGGTAAGAGTCCCGAACAATATCGGAAACTCCAATAACGTCGGGGAAATGGTGGCGATCAAACTTGCTGCCGAAAAATGCCCGGTAGATGTACCACTGGAAATAAGAAGTGACTCGCGGCTATGCATTGACGGCCTCACCAAGAACCTACCAAGGTGGGAAAGCGAAGGACTCCTTACGATTGAAAATGGCCCCCTTGTTCGGGCCACGGTCGGAGCACTCCGTAGAAGGAAGGCTAGAACGACCTTCACATGGGTAGAAGGCCATACGGGAGACCCAGGAAACGAGGCGGCTGATAAGCTAGCAAGCGAAGGAAGCGCAAAGGCTGTCCCGGACCAAGTCAGGACTAAAACCGTAACAAAGTTCAACTTACCAGGGGCAAAATTGACACGCATTACCCAGTCGCTCGCGTACAAGCTGATAAGAAGAATCAGAATAAAAGGGGAGAAATACCGAGAAAAGCTGGCCCGTGTAGCAACGAAACGGAACATGGAATATGCGAAAGCTGCAGCTGCCGGCGAAGCTGACACCGGGCTCCCATCCGACAGTAAGATCTGGAGATCAACAAAACATAAAGACGTGTCCAGAAGTATACGATTCTTCTTATGGATGATGATACACGATGGGTACAAAATCGGAAGGCACTGGACAAATATCACGGGCCACGAAGAAAAAGAAAACTGCCATAAGTGCGGAATAACAGAATCAATGGAACATATCTTGACGAAATGCGAAGTGTCCGGCCAGAAGGAAATCTGGGAACTCGCCAGTGAGCTATGGAAAATGAAGACCGGGGAGGACCTACCGGTGCCCACAAAAGGACAAGTAATGGCGTGCGCGGCAATGAAAAGAGGCAACACCGGTACTTCGCGTCTATACAGAATATTAGTATCTGAATCAGCTCACCTGATATGGAAGCTCAGAAATGAAAGAGTGATCCAGGGAAAAGAGCCCGCATCGGAACGGGAAATCCATAACCGCTGGCTGAAAACGATCAACAACAGACTTGCGATGGATAGCACGCTAACAAACAGCCAGAAATGGGGCAAGAAAGCCATTAATAAGTCACTAGTACTGGAGACATGGAGCAAGACGCTCAAAAATGAGGTAAATCTCCCTAAAGACTGGACATGGGAGACCGGGGTTTTAGTGGGTGTCGGTTGATGATTTGGCGAGGAAGGGGACTCGGCGGCAACGTCGGGGAACTGGAGCTAATGAAACCGGAACCCCACACGCCGTGTCGCGAAAAGGACACGAGTGCGGTTGCGCATTTCCTCGGGTGTTTGATATTCCTCTGGCCGGGTTACTAGTCCAAGGCCTCTAAATAACGGGTTGAGAACGGACAACTAGGTTGTCCCGAGGAAGCGCTGAACATTACCATCTGGTGGGTGCGTCCCCGGATGATGATGCGCAACGTGGAGGGGAGTGAAAGCGGACCAACGCGAAAGTTCACTATCGTTCATGCAACTATCCAAACGTTCCACAAAAAAAAAAAAAAAAAAAAAAAAAAAAGTCTAGCGTCCTATTTATCAGTTTTTTTTGCCGAGGATAACTGTGATTAGCGGGCCGGGCCGGAAGGGCCGGCCTGCTAAATAGCAGCTATTAACACGCGCTAGTTATGTCCCCCAGGGCCTGGCATTTGTAGCATAGCATAGCACCTGCTATTAACTATCTAGCACAGCCCTAAAGATAAGCCGTAATGTGATCGGGCCACCAGCAAAAGAGACTATCGACTCATCTGTCCCCCCAGCCGCGGGACCGCGTGTACGCTATATAACTCCGGAACGATGCCGGGGGATCGAAGCAATAGAAAATGCCTGCCATCACATCTGGAAAAGTGCTCGTCTCTGGTGCCAACGGCTACGTCGCCGTCGTGAGTCGAGCACTTCTTTGGAGGTTTAGCTGTAATGCTGAATTCCCATTAGTGGGTCGTCCGTACCCTTCTAGAGAATGGTTTCTCTGTGCGCGGCGCCGTTCGCTCCGCTGACAAGGGTACACATCTCAAAGAGCTCTTTGCACCCCATGGCGACAAGTTCGAGCTCGCCGTCGTTCCCGATATCACGCAGGTGCGTGCTCCTCTGAAGGTCGCCTTCGATCGATGCTGACTGTGGCTCTTAGGAGGGCGCGTTCGACGAGGCTGTGAAGGGTGTCGATGCTATCGCACACACCGCGTCGCCCTTCCATCATAAGGCCGACGACCCTGCAGGTGTGTGCATCGCACATTTTTAATTCGCCTTCCGATGCTAAATTGTCTGTAGAGCTGTTGGTGCCTGCCATCAAGGGTACCGTCGGCATCCTGGAGAGTGCGCGGAAATACGGGTGCGTTTCTTCGACGCCTTTCACGTTGTCTGAATTTTGTGTCCTGCAGCACATCCGTGAAGCGCATCGTTGTAACCTCCTCCACCGCCGCTGTCATGAAGACATCGAACACGCCGCAGGTGCTCAGCGAGCTCAACTGGAACGACCAGGCCGTACAAGAGGTCGAGCAGAAAGGCCGCGGTGCCTCCGGTCCACACAAATACCAGGCTTCCAAGGTTCTTGCAGAACGCGGTGCGTGTCTTTCCCTCCCTTACTTGTCAGGTTGCCGACATAGTATACCTCAGCTGCTTGGGACTTTGTCAAGAAACATGCAGGCGAAATTAAGTGGGACTTGTCGGTGATGAACCCACCGCTTGTGCTTGGAGTGCGTAAGTTTACACATGATATACTTGCCCCTCGTTCTTACAGCTATACGTTCTCTTTTCCGTTTACTGGCTTGAATCGACTCTCAGCCCGTCCTCCACGCCGTATCCTCGCCCAGCGAACTCAACACGTCCTGCCTTGCAATGTACAACGCATTCACAAAGCCGGATGGCGCCGCCGGCGGCGGGAACTGGGTCGACGTGCGTGATCTCGCCCTTGCGCATGTGCGAGCGCTACAGAAGGAAGCGGCGGGCGGAGAGCGCATCATTGTCGGCGCGGGTGTCTTCAAGTGGCAGGATTGGCGTGCGTGTTACTTCTTTATTCTTTTCTCCCGTCCCTGACTCTCGGGTCGGTGCCTGATATATTGGATTCCTTCTTATAGTCGACGCCGCGCCGCCTTCCGAAAAATACCAGAAGGGCACCCCTGGCGCGGGGAAGAACGCCGAGCACCTTCTGCGGTATGTGAACGACAAGAGTAAGCGGATACTCGGGATGGAGTATCGCACCATGGAGGATACGGCGAAGGCGACAGTCGAGGATTGGGAGAGTCGGGGGTGGTGAACACGAATAACGAGCGAAATTACTCTCAAGTACAGACGTGTTCGTTGTCTGTAACTGAATACCTGATAGTAATATGTCTGAGTGGCTGCAGCGGTAAAATTTCAGCACATTAGCTCAGGATTTGACCGGATCGAGTCCATCTGATTCTTGTCCTAAGAACACCGACTCGAGTGTACAGAAGCAACTCCAGAGGCATCAATGTCCATACAAAAATTCCGAACATCAGCCATCTAATCTGCAACATACGTTGGCGGCAACTCATCCACCGCTCTGCCCGCCGTCAGTCGAACCCCGCTGTCCGTATGCACGAGCGTGTCGGAAACATCGCCGCCCCTCCCGTGCTCCGATAACGCCCGCGTCTGTTCCCTCTTCATCGTCGAAAGCGACCTCCCCAGCGAAGTAACAGTTTCGGTTTCGGCGGTGGTGTTACTATTCCCCCTTGTACCTGCTGCCTCAACAGTTGAAGTTCTTCTCTGAGAGCGTTAACCTCGTCGTTACGTGGTGGTGACTGCTGCCGCAACTGGTCCAGCTGATCCCTCGCGGTTCCACGGGAGGGGATGGTGTGTCGGGAACCTCTGGCGCGGAGTATTTTGACTCGAGCATGGTAACGGTAAGGTGCGGACCCACGCCCTTCACGACCTGAGTATTTCGTCGTCTCGCCCGACGGACGAATATGAGGCCAACGATAAACATGGAGATCAAAGGGACGGCGCCTGCGCCCGCTATGGACCCGACCAGAGGCTTGCATTTCAACACTTGATGGGGAGAGGAGGTGGGATTTGGCGACCCAGAGTCGAGATCATTGGAGCTGCGATTGTCATCAGTACAGTGCGAGTGCAGGACAAGCAGTTAGATCGTACGTGTAGACGGCGTAAGTAATCAAAATCGTCAATGTATTCTTCTCCAGCACGCTGGCTTGGAACTCCAGCACGTTCATCTGAAATGCGTGGGCCCCATCCGGTATCGATGTATTTGTGTATACAGTTACATTGTATTCGGCGGTGGTCGGGGTGTCTTCACGCGAAGACCCGACTTCATACCCATCCAGAGAGAAAGTGAGTGCCGAGGGGTTAAGCTTTGCCGATATGACGAGGAATATGTAGATTGCAGTGCCTGTATCTCAGGCGTAGACAGCAGGCCGCAAACTCCATGACGCACCAGTGAAATTGAACTCCATCGCGCCGCCAGCAGCAGAGAACACGGACAAGGTCCCGTTCTCTACCTTGTCGCGCTCAATCACAAACCCCTCCAGCGATTCGACACAGCCAACACATTGCATAGCACTTGCCAAGTAGTTAACAAGCCCACTTGCATCATCAATGGAGCGGTTGAAATGGTTAGAACATCAAAGAGGCGTAGATTGGAGGTGGTGGTCAGAAGCAAGAGCATCACGGAGTGATCCGACCGGTGCCAATTCCGGGTTGTCCCGACGCGCTCTGTTGCATGAGGTGTACAGCGATTCTTCCGTGAATTTGGCCGCTGAGATGAACTTGCTTGCGGTGACAGCTTTCTATCCGGATTCCGCGGTGTGAATAAAAATGCCTTGCTCCGTATAAGCAAGATGTTCAAGCCTTACCTTGCACCGGCGGATCACCGGTCCCTCTTCTCGAATGTTCCATGATTTGTTTACATAAGAAACGTTGAAGGAATCATCTTCCTGGTGTGTTCAAAGAAATATGGTGCTGTATGGGGAGGGATAACCAGATGATCGAGGCTTGATAGCGGTGGGACCGCACCTGTAAAATCTGAGACAATCAGAGGACGGGATCGGGCCTTACCCTGATACGGATTTTTTTTCTCAAAGCCCACTGGACCACCGCCCGGCGAAAACTTGTATGGACACGCAATCAGTTGGATTTGAGCGCGAATGCTTAATTTCTTGTCTGCGTGCATTGCCACCAACATGCATGGGTAAACTTCAAGACAGTCGGTTAGATTCTCAATACGAGTCGCCTGTTGGGCACCCCTTCGCATGTCGGAAAAATCCTAAGTTGGTTGGGACGACATTGAACCGGTGCCAGTGGCTTGGAATCGGTTGCAGTCCCACCCAAGCCGCCAAGCCGACTCATTCCGCTCCAACCGAACTGCCTTTTTTCCGACAAACTCGGGCTGGATCTCGAGCGCACCTTACCAGTGACACTTGTGTATGAGGAAGGCTTGATGGTGGACGGTCCGCACCCGCAGCGCTTGCAATCGCTTTGCGACTTCGAAGTAGGTTCAGCAGGGACACCCGTTCGACTCGGGGTTCAGCCATGTAAGCGTCTTTCCGCCCTGTTCTTTCTCTCCCTTATTATCCTACCAGCCAAACAGGAATGAAAACGGATGATACACAATTTGAACGCGCGCGAATTGGTTCAAGTTTTGACACTGCCGTGGAGGCTAGTTCTCACCCAAAACGCGAATACACCTTGTGAGGGGCAGTCCCGGATGAGAAAGACTTGATAGCGGTGGGACCGCAACTGCATAATCTGGATTGTAGTGCATATCACTGCGCAGGGTTGCCCGTTCGACTCGGGATCAAGTCTTACATTGGCACTACCTACCTAGGTAGTCGACATTCTTTTTTCGTAGCCATGGGGGGGAGGGGGGGGGGGGGGGGGGGGGGGATGTATTATGCTCGCGTGGTCCACAACATGAACAAGGACTTTACCGAAGACAAACATGCAGTAGTGTACGGGTGGTTAGGGCACTTTACTTGGGGTTGAGCCATAATCCGTTTGGCCTTGGTTTTCCACAGGTGGAAGCCGCGATACTTTAACCGAGGATAATACCTGGTAAGTAAAGATAGAAAAGTCTTGATGGCGGTGGGAGCGTACTTGCATAATATTATGCGAGAGTAGCCGCAGAATAGGGCTGCAGGGACACCCGTTCGACTCGGGAACAAGCCTTGCCATACGTGGAGCATGCTCACTTTTTTCTGTCCCCTCCATTTGTTCCGTACGATTAACGTGTGCTGCGGCAGAACTTCAGAAGCAGCAAGAATCAGTCCAGACGGTATCTACTATCATGTGAGGAGTTTGCGGGGAGGGTAAGCAGTTAGCGGCCTCCACAGACAGGCAGGAGGACGTGTTACACGGCGGGCCAACGCGTTGGACACTCATGGTCATAAGTATTGCGCCTTGCTTCAACTAGGCTGGGTTGAATTGTCGCATAGCAGTCTTGGACTCGTGGTTGAAATCTCGACCCTGAGAATTGGAAAAGAGTTTGATTGTTGTGATGTCGTGATCTCCTGCGAATGAAGAACGATTACCGACAATGATCTCCATTCTTTAAGATAGAGAAGAGGTGCACGAGCATCGAACGCGCGAAGGGTAACGTTCCTCCAATCTCCACATGCCGCTCTTCGGCACCCGATTGAATCTCCGCCATCATCATGTGACCCCATCAGCTCCCACGACTAAGCATCTTCACACCTTGCTCTTTACCTCCACCTCGCCCGCCGTCCCTCCGCCGCCGTGCTCCTTGCTCTACTGCTTGCTGTCCACACCGATACTTTCTAAGTCTCCTACAGTGAAAAGGACGTGAAGCTACCGATTAACGCCGGAGTATCGTCAATCCAGCGGCTGTATGAGCACGACAAGCTACTTCTCAAACCACTCCAGCCAGTCCCGCTTTCTCGCCATCTCCGGGGCCTCCCCGTCTCCCTCATCTGTCTCTGGCACAACTGCTTCGGCTCCTTCCTCGGCTCCCACCCCTTCCTCCAACGCACCCGGTGGACACGTAGCAGTGAAGCGCGCACCATCGAAACACTTCTCGACGTCCGTCGCCGCCGCGGCGGACAAAGACAAAGACAAGGCGAGGGTGGCAACGGAAGAGGATGATGAGGAGAGTGCGTACGGCGGCGGGGTGCCGAGGAGCGTGCATCCGCTGCGGAATACGTGGGTGTTCTGGTTCCGGCAGCAGCGGTCGCCGGGGAACAAGATTTTGAGCTACGAGGAGGGGATCAAAAGGGTTGCGGCGTTTAGCAGTGTGCGTGTCCTCACGTCTCTGTGCTGTTCTCCCTTCTAACATGTGGATTTGTGAAAGGTCGAGTCCTTCTGGGCGCTCCACACGCACCTCGCTTCGCCGAGCCAGTTGACGCCGACGACAGATTACTTGTTGTTTCATGCGGGTGCGTGCCTGGCTCAGAATTGTATCCACTTCTACCGCTCACATGCGTCCATACGCTGACAGGTGTAATACGCCCTATCTGGGAAGACCCGCTCAACGCCTCGGGCGGCAAGTGGTGAGTCTCGGGCTCTTGCCCGCGCAAAGTTACTTCTTATCCTTCGATGGCTCCCTTCTCCCATCCCTCAAACAATGCCGTCTTCCATACCCTACTCTTTCATTCTTCGGCGCCTTTCATTCGATTTTTTTTTCCAACTACGCTATCACATCCCCCTTCCCTCAAAAATTAATTCACCGTGAACGTTTCCCACACTGACCGCTGCTCTTCCACCAGGATTGTCCGCCTCCGCAAAGGCGTCGCCGACCGCGTCTGGGAAGCCCTCGTCTGCGCCGTCGTCGGCGACTTCTTCTCCAGCGCCGACCCGCCCCCGCGCAGCTGGGAGGACGAGGATGGCTCGGATTCGGATGCCTCCGTTAACCCCAGCGCCTCTCCTTCCAAACCCAACGCTAACAACGCAAAAGGTCGGGAAAATGGTCGTAATCGGAAGGACACTGAACTAATTGTTATTGTGCGAGAAGTAGGAGGAGAAAAGGAAGAGCCGCCGGAGATCTGCGGGTGCACGATCTCCGTAAGGCAGAGCGAGGATATCATTTCGTTGTGGAATCGGGTGGACGGGGATGTGAAAGCGCGGGAGCGCATTCGGTGCGTTTTTAAATGCCGTTCATCTTGCTTTGGGTTGCGGATTCGGCCTCTTCTTCTCAGCAGCTAAGTGGAGATGTCTTCGCGAGCTTTTTTCTTTGATTCTTCTTTCGTCTCGCATCATGGCGATTTTTGGCCTCGACTCACGCCTTTGTGTATTCTATATCCTTCGCTTCCATACCCAATTTCCTCCGTGGGGCGTGCCTTTGCGCCGGGGAAGCAAGCATTCTTGATTCGTTCTTGATTCGTTTTCGTTTTCGTTTTCGATTTTTTCCGTTCTTGGCTTCATGTTAACCGTTTCCTTTTTCCAACATACGCCACGAGACGCTGACCAGGATTCTACGCAACAGGGACACCCTCCGCCAAGTGCTCGGCCTACCCGCGTCGACGGTGATGGAGTATAAAAGTAATAACGGTGCGTGCAGCTTGGTTCCTAAATATGTTCCTTCTCCATTATCCCTCACTCCCACCCCGCTTCGACTCAATCCGCTAAACATCCTTTTTTCTTCTTCGCAGACTCCCTGCAAGACAAAAGCAGCTTCCACAACTCCACGATCGACCGGACGCCGGGCGTGTAATTCTTGATGTCCATGGTCTTGGTGCTCGGCTACATGTCTACCTGCGAAGTCTTACCTGCGGTGCCTTTCTTGCTTCCTGTTCATGCTTTCAGTATACATACGACTTGTTGTTTCAGTACTTTCGACTCGGGCGCGATGCGAAATCTCTGTTCGATTTTTTGTGCGCATATCTCACTTCTCGAGATATCCTGGGAGCGTGGGGGGATGGTATGTTGCACTTATTGGAAATGGGAAACTTCATTCCTTGGCTTTCTGTTCCTCACCCCACTCCCGCGGGCTGCAGCGACCTGCTTATGCGAGGCTCGGGGCACTCTAGTGGATCATTAATTTGTCGCACTGCACGGCTTTGCCTATGAAGAGGGAGCAGACGCAGGCGCTGCAACAGGATAGGCTGGGCAGCCATATAATTGATGCCCTCGTCCACACAGATAGCGGCCTGAGACTGACGGCGGGGCGAGCGGTGAACGAGCTGCCGCCGACCTACGTTGCGGATTGAAGGCGACTTTTCGGGCAAGTTAAAGTAAGGTATGACAGTTGTTTCAACATAAGTATATCTTTTTTGAAGGGGGCTGAAAAAGGTTGATTTATTTCTATTGAGCGTGCTGCCCGAAAGTTGGCTGTTAATACTCTTGTGAGTAAGATTAAAAGTAAGAGATATTGGAGTGCGCTGTTCTGCGCGTGTCTTGGGCCACATTGACTATTTCGTGGCCAGTTAGATCCGTGGATGGAGGCGTTGCCATCAATCCATCGAGGTGAACGGCTTCACCAATGATCAGACTTCGGACCCTCCATTCCCTCCCTCCGTAATTCACATGCGCTCGTGGTGGTTTCTGTGGTTTCAGGCCCTTTTCGCGGTGGCTTGGCAGACAAATCCCACCATCGAAGATGCAAGCGGGTTGGTGAACTATTGGGCCTGCGACTTTTGCTGCTCCCATTCATCGTGCTCACGAGGTTTCTAGGTCGGACAATGGTGCTACTGATTCAAGTCACAAATCGAGCTGAAATTCAGCAGTTGAGACAACAAGTGCAAGGGAATGGCAGCACACCGGCAGACTCCAGCACGCCTCTAGACTCGTTACCAGTCTGCCACGGCAAATCTGTAGTGCAAGCACTATGCCGTGGGCAGCACAGTGCTTGCACTGAAGATTTGCCGTAAAATGCAGACTGGTTACGAGTCTAGCCACGCCCCCCCTTGGACGGTCCCTTTCTACAATGAAGCGAGAGCAGACACGGGCACTTCAGCAGCAGGGACGAGGAAGCACCGATGTAACTGATTCTCTCATCTGCACCGAGAGCGGACTGCGACTAACGGCGGTTAGAGCGGAAGTTGATCTACCGCCGAGTTATGCTGCACCGTGAGGAACCCTGAGAGGTGTTTCCAGGAGGGTGAGTTAAAATATGAATATTCTTTCAACCTTCACTCTGCGGGCAGCGGTCCATACTTAGAATGCTGGTGTTTTTTCCTGACCCTCTCCACATTATACCGAGGGGATCTATGATGCTCCAAAGGCATTCGACAATACATACAACAGAAACGTAATTATGTCTGGGAGACAGACACGCCTTGTTACACACCAGGCTGTCCCGTAAGTTCGCTGAATCACTCATCAACTAATCCAAACACCATTAGCGGACAGGTCCACACAAAACAAACGAGCCAAACCCACCAGTGAAGCACGACCCATCATCATTGACGATACACCCAAGCGTAGTCGAGAACCCGCACGCGCCACACGCGACCGCATTATCGCGGCCACAGTATCCGATGCAGAACGCGCCGCTGCCTTGGAGGGGTGCGCAGCGGCCGGGACATCCGCTGGGCGAGGTGCAGCCGCAGCTTTGGCGCTCGGTGAGGGTTGTGTTGACGAGCGGGGTGGCGGTGGCGAGGAGGGTGGAGGCCAGAGTCATGGCGAGGAGGGGGAGTGTGGTGAAATGCATGGTCGGATGGTTGGGCTCGAAAGGGTAGACGGTGACTTGGTTTGTTTGCTCGAAATTTGAATTTTGAACACTGCTGGAGATGTTCGACCTGAGCTGGGTTATATACTCGAGGTTGCAGATACTCAACTCCGTATAGCGTAGCCCGTAAAGCAACAAATACGGAGTTCCGGTGTCAATTGAGACACAATGTCACTTACCTGGGTCCAGTCTAGTCCTAAAAACTGCTGCGGTATTCTCATTTAGACCGTCGCAACACCGCTGAATGGTTAACAACTCACCTCAGAAAGATCTCCGACTACGTTTGCGTCGAAAACCGCATAGAGCTTAGATGGTGTGTCCCGGCGTCCACGGCGGATGGGAAACTTCTTATCCGTAGACAGCGGAAGTCGTGGGTGGATTTGTACTGAACTTCAACGGCGAAAGAACGGTATGTTCGACACGGTGGCGGTCGAGGGCAACTCTAGACGGGCGTCGAGCAAAAGAAAGTGTCTGCTGTGTAAACAGTGTAGCGTCGAAAGACGGATAAGTATGCAATGCCCGTGGTCGGCCGCGTTTCATAGTAGCCCGATATAAGTTCCAATGGCATCCACGGACATAGCACATTATTCGGTGTATCAATAAATCTACGCAATTCAAATCAGTGGCCCGCCACATTACTCACTCACCAGCGAGCATGTCCTGTCTAAACGAACCCAACCCCACAAATCCTTCCTGTACCCCACATCACTCGCCGGTGAGCGTGCTCTAAGCCGCCATGTAGATCGCCACCACTTCTCTCGCGGCCCTTGGTTTAGAGCCCCCTCCCTCCCTCCATTCCCGCACCCGCACCCAACCCCCTTACACCCTCCAACCCCCCACTCAACCCGCTCCGCTTCCCCTCCGCTTCCCCCACAAACGGCACGAGCCTTTCCAATCTCTCATCCTCACACGCACTGAACGCCTCTTCCCAAAACCTCTCGCCCTCGGGCGCGCCGCGCCACCCACCCGCAAAGAACTTTGCCAGCGTCGGCATAGACGAGTTGAGCGCGCGCACGGCGGGCCAGTAGGGCGGCGCGGCGGTGGTGTTGCCGTGCTTCGCTTCCGTGGTCCCATGAGCAGAAGACGAGGGCGCGGCGTAGAACCCGTTCGAGGCGAGGACGACGGCGGGGGGGACGGTGATGCGGCCTTGTTTGTAGCAGAGTTGGGAGATGGCGACGGCTGTAGAAGGAGGTTCATCAGTATGATGTGACGAATTCGATTTGGGGAGAAGAACAGGAGAGCAAGGGGGCATGCTGAGAGCCAGCGGCATGAAAATAGTAACGCGGGATCAAAACAAGGCGCCGAGAAGACGAGAAGGCGAGAAGAAAAGTAACGGAGCAAGGTGTAACCCGCGTGTTGGGAACGACTCGCCGTTTCAAACAACTCCGGGCGCGCAAAGAAAGGAGAAAAAAGGACTCACTATACAAAAGCGCCCCATCGGCCTCGACGGCTGCGACCGCCTTCTTCATCAGCGCGCGTGACACCGCGTCCGGCTCGCTCGTCGACCCGTTCCCATTTAATCCGTGCGTGCCCCCGTTCATCGCATCCGCATTCGCACCAGAGACACCTGACACAGGCGTATCAACCCCACTCATCCCGCCCAGCGGCGTCGCGGGCGTCTTGAGCGAGGGGATGGCGGAGGCGACGCCCGTGGCCGCGGCGAGGGCGGAGGCGATGTGCGCTTCGGAAGAGTCGGTAGATTGCGATTTCTTTTGGTGTTTGCGGGACTGGGATTTGGAGGGTGGTTTGACGAAGCGGGATACGCACCAGATCTGTGTGGGCAAAATAAAAAGCGTGAGTAAGGTGAGTGAGGTGGTGGTGAATTTAGAGAATACGAGGGAGGTGGATGTAAGATTCAGACGCGTAAAATGCAAGGAATGAGAGGATTCAGAAGTAAATGAAACGATAGAAGAACAGACGAAAGTTGAGGACAAGAGAGGCGTGTCCACGCACCCATTTTTCATCCCACGCGCCGATAGTTGTGCGCACCTCGTACCGCGTGAGCATCGGGATCTCGCGGATGTAATGGAAGTGCGTCGCTGCGCGTCAAACAATGAATCAGCAACAGAAAATTGTCCAGCGTCGAGGGGCGTACCAGCAAGAGGAACCCACCCGCCGCAGCGGAAAATATTAGGGAACGTGGCCAAAGCGAGTCGAAACCGCGCCGAGTCGAGCGCTTTGGCGTACGAGGAGTTACTCATGTGGAGATTGAAGTCCGAGTCGTCCAAGCCTACGGGCGGGCACGATCATTCAGTATCCACGAAACGCCGGCACAAAAAAGATAGGATACTCACCAACGAAGCGCTGATACTTCCACATCGCGCGGAACGGGTGTACTCCAATCGGCAGGTACGACTCGTACCACGCCTGCAACGCAAGCCTTTTTTTCTCCTTCCCCAAATAAAAATGCGTGACGTGGTGCCACAGCAGCGCCGACCGAAGCTCGAAGACGCGGCTCCAAACGCGGACTGCGATACGCCAATCATCAGCTTCGACTTCGATTCTGTTTTGCCACAAGAAGCAGAGAACGCACAATGCCACACAAGTGGAAAAGAGCCAACGTTGAGCACCAGGAGTAAAATCGCGAAATATTTTGCCGCCGTGGGCGCCAGATGCAGCGCTTGCTGCGCGACAGCGAGCATTTTCGCGGGGACCAGCTGGAGCAGGGCCAGCATTACGGTTTTGGGGGGGATGAGACGGGCGAGCGCTGTGTTCGTCCGGGAGAGGGTGTCGCTTGACATGTCGGCGTGGGTGGGTATACTTATAGTCGGTACGCGCTGGCGCGCTGGGGAGGTGACGATGACGGTTAGAAGAAAGCCGGTAGCCGAATTCGTAAGCCCGATTCGTTGGGGCGGCGGCTTGTGCATGCTGACCCGGGGCGTCCGTGATGGCGGCATCTCGGCGCCGTTTCAACCACACCATTTTCGGCCGTAGTTGGACTCTCAAACGTGATTCCCGAGTCGCAGGCAGGTACAGAGAGGCTCAGCACCTTACATTTCAATGCAACGACCTCGCCGCACGATCTTCCCATCACGGGCTCACCGACGGCCTTGCCGTTGCATCACTCTGGGGAAGCACTGCAGCCATCGTTGACAGTCTCTTACACAGGGAGGCCAATTTTTTGACTTAGAGTTATTTTTTGGCCGATTGGCCGATCTTCATAAAATACTGAATTCTGGGCGAAGAAAGGCCCGCCGGTGCTCGATCTATCCGTTCGGTGTGCGCGAGATTCAAAATAATTTAGATGTCGCTTCACTTCTGAATTTTAGATTTAGTTCATTTGATCACGTGCACGGTCTAGGCAGGCCGATACGGTAACCGGGTATTCGCTCGCCGGGCTTTCCTCGCCGTCCATTTTGCTTTCCCTGCCGCTCGCCCTGCTCATCCCAGCACTATTAGAACAGATGCAAATATATATTCTTCTACATTAAGTTGACATGTAGGACACCGTGTACACCCGTGCGGCGGCGAGGAGCAACGCCGCCGCTGCGCCACCGATACCCGATGACGGCGTGGTGAGCAGCCTGCGTCACAGCGATCGACACCGACAGCAGTCCTGCTGTTGCTACACCACATCGTCCCCACCCCGGACCCCCGCAAGCTATTAGTAAGAGCTCGTTATTAGTTCTGGAGGCGACACGATAGATTTACTCCACGCACCGAAAAAACCAAACTGTGCCTGCCAATGTCCATCGTCACGTTGATCACGGTATCTGGTTCTGGGATATCAACGAGGTATACGCTTCCAAATACACTGCGGCTTACCTGTATCGCATGCGAGGTTCACGAAGTCTAGAGCAAAGTGAGCACAGAACAGACGGATCCCCGGAACGGGTTATGTGCACGTTGCTGCCCCGCAGGGCAGCCCACACGAGATCGGGACGTGGGAGAGGATGGAAGGAGAGGGAGCTAGGCCAAAACGAAGGTCTTGAGAGTGGTTCCGCCTCCACTTGCAAGGCCAGTTGCACACCGCCAGAATCCTTGACGTTTGAAGTTAAGTTGAGGAAGATCAGCCTTGGGGCCTTGAGGAGTTCTTGATAGAGAGGAGCGCTTGAGGAGCTTGAGGAAACAAAAGCCCACTTGAGCCCGACGAGAACGAGTGGTGGAGGAAGAAAGAAAGACGACATCAACTTGGCAAATATGCCAAACACGCCTATGCCCATACATCCAAACAAAGACACATTTGGCGGATCTCTCGCTTCTCGCACGAGCAATTCAAGTTCTCTGTGCACATTCCCAAATAAATTATCATTTTCCTATCCAACGGTACTACCACCCCTTTGCATCATATTCCACAAGACGCGTTCGTCGCCGGCCAACTGATCTCCGACCCCGATATTGTTGTTCTGCGGCGGTGATGAGAATCCTGAGCCACTGGTGCTCGCCAGATCATCCGGCGACGGCGGGGGCTCAAAAACGGAGACAGGTGAGCCGGGCGTCAACCCCCAGAATTTTGATTTGTCGTCGCGAAGCAGCTGGTCAATGAAGCTGTCCAAGGAGGTCAGTTCTATCCAGGTGTGCAGGTACACTGCGCAAACGCACCTTCTCCATTTTGGCGCCGTCAACGACGATCCACGTTCAGCAATGTGCCCCGCCATCCACTCGTCCATCCGGCCCCAGAAATTCTCTGCCTTGCCCAGTTTTCCTCGAGACTTCGCGAGCTTGGCTTTCTTCCGCGGTCGGGCTTCTTCGGCCTCGTCGTATTCAATGTCGCTGTCAGGCTCCTCTGGCTCGAGCGGAACAGCCTTGAGAGTCGGGTTGTCAAACACAAAACGGCGCTATTAAAGTATGTGGTAAGCAAGACCCACAGCCATGTATAAATTGAGCTGCACGTACCAGGAGTACTGCGTGAACAGTGTAGCTCTGGGGGAGTTGTTCCCCAGCGCCGCCGAGCTTGTACTTCGTTGCGGCGGCATAGACGAACTCGGCCAATGGAGTAAATCTCTTCATGTCGATGCTAGCAATGAGCTTGCAAATTGTTACGGGTGTGCGAGAAAAAAATGGCAAAAAACGGGACTCACATCTACACGGAAGGCATTGCGCACACTCGAGCACTGCCGCTTCGTGACTTGGGAAAGAATCTTCACTCGGCCGGGAACCCCAAAGATATTATCCAGGTTTAATGGCTGCTGGCGCTTCTTAAGTTCGACCTGCGGGCATGAAGAGTTAGATTACCAAACAACTGACTCGATATCTCGAGAAACATACCAGAACGTCGACGTGCATTGTCAAAAATTTGGTGCGGCTTCCATCGTAGATATTGTCGGTGACTATGCCACGGATATTTTGCTGAGTGTTCGGTGAGCGAAAGGACCGCAGAACAGAAAGGCCAAAGGTGCGTACCTTTTGCTGGCGTGTCAAACAGAATGTTTCTTCTAAACGTATCTTCAGGTCCACCCAGATTGCCCTGAAATCTACCCTGTCCTGGTCGTTGGACTGTTCAGTGCGACGCCTCTCAGCGGATTCTCCGAACTGAGCAGCGAGCATAAACACGCGGGTTGCGAAGTCCGGGACAGAGAGGCCCGCGCCCAGTGAGCCGAACTGAACAACACCAGAGTCAGACACTTGAAGAGAGTAGAAGCAAATAAAACTCACGTTAACAAATGTTCGCAAATGCTGCATCTGCCGCGCTTCAAGGCTGAAGTTTCGAGCAATGGTGTCCACAATGAGTGGACTGAGCACCGGCGCGCCGCCGACGAAGGGGGCGGGGGAACTAGTCCCGCCCACAGGAGTGGGGGAACTGCTCGCAACAGGCGGGGGGCTTGAGCCAGGCAAGCCCGACATATACATGGATGGAGGGGGGAAAGGAAGGTTCCCGCTGCTGGGAGGCAGGGGCGTGCTGAAAGAGAATTCACTGGTGGTGAAGGGAGTGTGGTTCATTGGGGGAAAAGTCGATAGGGGTGACTGATGGCCGAGCCCTTTTATATCTTTGCGGCGCGTCCTCACGTGTGCGGGACGCGTTTGTTGATTCAACAAACGCGTGTCGCGACGCGTCAACACGCGCCGCAGAACTATAAAAGGCGGGGGTCGCTGATTGCAAAAATGTAACTCGATCGCCCACTTTCCCTTTCGAGATGAAGGAAAACAGAGCCAAACTTACCAGCCGTCGCTTCTCCCCTTCCTCTGCCCGACGCACCAATGTCCACTCGCCGCCCTCCTTGAGCCATCCCAGGAAGGCTTCTCAAGCGGGCTTGGCCCGTACTGCTGCATCAGGAAAAAATCTCCTTTCCTAAATTAGGGGTAATTTGGTTCGCCCTTGCAGATTAGGGGAAACTGGGGGAAAATCCGGGAAAAGGGTCGAATTCACCAGATTCCCTGGGTTAGCTTTTGCTGAGTTGTGAAAACTCAACTGGTAAGCAGAGTTCATCTTTTATCAGCTGTTAGTGTGTGCACCGACACTCAGGAAGCCAAATAATGCAAATACCCACCTTTTCATTGAACGGGTTGGAAGGAAGTGAAGGAGATATTTCGCTAAGTCCGTTGCCGAGGGGTGTCGTAAGCACCGGTCTTAGCAGTTGCCGGTCATCACGTGGTGTTGGTTTTTTTTTTTTTTTTTTTTTTTTTTTTTGCATCTGCATTTATATACCGCAACAAGTACACGGACTACTAAGACGCGGTGCCGGAGGGCAATAAATAGGGATGGGTAAAGCGCTACGAGAGTCGACGAGTTTTGGTGTAGTGTAGTTGTGGAGTTGGGGTTAGAAATAGTCGGGCCGACGGGAAGGGCGGCCATGTAACAGAGTTGGTTTGCGGTGGCCTGGAGCATAGGAAACATAGCGCATAACATGGGGGAAGGGGGTATATGGTGGGGCCGTGGCTCTTTGTGTGTAGACCTATCCGTCATCATCCGAGTCAGACTCGGGTTCGGGATCGGGTTCGTCGTCGAAGGACGGAAGTTCTTGCTGGCAGCGTGGCTCGCCGTTCTTGGTGAACGCCCCGGACACCTCTAAGAACTTGGCTAAGGCCTCGATGCCTTTCTTTGTGCCCAGTATCTCGGGCAGGGATACATCCCTTGAAGCCTCTTCGAGGGTGTGCCGTTGGCCCTCATAACGAGGACACTCGCGAAGTATGTGTTCGCGCGTCTGGAATGCCTCCCCGCACGGGCAGTCAACGTCCTCGGAAGGTACAAATTTGCTGTAGTACTCGCCTGAATAACAATGCCCGATTCGGCACTGGGTGACCCGGCCGAATATCTCGCGTTTTAAAGTTTTAAAGTGGGATGTCGGCTTCATGGACGGTGGGAATCGGTTGGCCATCGCGTATCTGCCAGTTTTCGGTGCAGCTTTCCACTCCTTCACCCAGGACTTGTACGTGGTGTTGGTTGATGCTCTGTCCGGGAGACGGTCAACACTCGTCAACAACTCTTCTTCCTTTCCCCCCATGTCGTCCTCTCCTTCCCCCACGCTCCGTCCTCTCTGCGACCTCAAAGACCCGCCGTTATTGCCCCTCCTACAACAAGGCTTGTCCCTGCGAGCTGCCAGGGCTTCTCATGATGACTGAGGCTTTCTGTGCAGCTACTGCTCGCCGACGTGGTTTCGTCAAGGGAGTGGGACCATCGGGACCTTATGGGACCTCATCGCTTCCGCGTGAGGCGTGGCCGGGCTTTTGAAGTACAGGTAAGTCTGTATCCGCCTTCTTTGCGCACTGCCCAACTCGTCTACCCTCTGCCCGTCTCTGATCATCGTAACGAGTCCGCCCCTCTCGCACTTCCTCCTACTAACACTTGCGTTACAGATTAATGCATCCTGGGTGGTTGGACGACACACATCGAGTGCCGCCACCTCTCCATTTTACATGGCTCCTCACCCTCTCTTCTGGTGAGCTCATACATCTCTTCTGTGCTCGTTGGCTCACATGTGTGTCCCGTGCGCGTAGCCCCACACAACTGCACTGCAATGCGGCGACGGATCTCGTGCTCGCCCCTCACAACTGACAACGCTTTACGCACACCGGTGTTGTGCTCGCTGTTGGCGCTCTGTGCCATTCTTGCCCCGCACACGCTCTTGCTACTTACCACGCCGATGTAAGTTTCTCTCGTTCATCACTTACCCTTTGTATGCTGACCTGCATCCGGTGCTAGATCTTCACTTGTGCTCGACGTCGGGTCGGGTTGGCGCTCTGTATCAATGTTATCTCTCCCACGGCCTCCCACTTGCCGCCACCAATGTGAGTTTCTTTCGTTCATCCCTCGGTCTTCGTTTGTTTACTGACCTACATCTCGTTTAGCTGCTGAACCCTCTGGGTGGTATGGTGCTGAGGTTTGCTCGAAAGGTCTCCTGTAGCTACAATATGTGCGTAGATAGCTTGTTCAATACATCGGTTTCAAGCTCTTGACGTCGGATTCTCGAGCAACGCGAAGCAATTATGCAAGCTAATCCAATGCCAGAGTCCGCGAACGTCAGGTAATTTAGCCTTTTTTAGAGGTAATTTACTTTCAAGGTCCAAATAATGCTGATGCTCCTAATCGAACTTTTTTGGCCGTTTTGGACCTTTTTTGGGGGTAATCTGACCTGATTCCCTAAGGAGGTCTTTCCTGATGTGTGTACATCTTTATTATTCTCCTTTGATACTTGCGAATTGATTTTTTATTCCTCAAGGTTATTCGCCTCTCAGCCCAATGAAAACGAGGCGCCGTTGTCCGGCTACGGCGCATTGTGCAGCCAGGTCCCCGAGACCCAGTTCTTTGCTCAACGTGAGTCCTAGTATTTTTTATCTCTACATTGGCTAACCTCTACTCTTGCAGTGGGTGTCGATGTATCTCTGCCTATCGCAAACGCCTACTCTCCACCGAGCTCTCCTACCTCACCGGCTTTCAGCTCGGACGCACCACCGACGCCTCCCGACCTGCACACATTCTCAAAGCAAGAAGAATCCCCTCACAGAACTTATGGCTCTCGAATGCGTGGGCCTCTGCTCGGCGTGCCGACTCACGTCAATCTCGCGCCGGATCCATTCAGCGCCGACATCGACCTTGGGCCCTCCGATATGGATTTCGAGCTCTGGCCGCTGGATGCCGACCACCCCGATCGTGCGTACATTTTCTCTGCCGTCCTTGCTTAACCCCTGATTCATTTTATTCTCAGTCCTCGCAGGCACTGCGCAGCCGCCCTGGGAGGACAGCATGAAAATTGAAGAGGACTGTGTTGCCCCGGCCCCTCCGGTACCCGCGCAGAACCTGACGGAGCTGAGCGAATTCGAGACTTGGCTCCTGGAAAGGATTCGGGATGGCCACGCCAAAGGAGACTCTGCGGTACAGAAATTGCAGCAGCTCCACACGAGATTGGGTGCTTTGGAGAAGGAGAACGAGTCCCTCACTGCACAGTTAGCTCACATTAGATCCATCTGTAGCACTCAGTGATTAACAATTATTCATTTTTTATTCCCTCTGCAATCCTTAGCGTCAAAAGCACACCAGAGAGAGCATAAAGAAAGACATAGATTTCATTCACTTGCGAGCAGTTCATCCACCGTGCTAAACAATCCCAGTCCCATCTCCCACCGTGTCCCCTTCAGCGCCGCCAGCCGTGCGAACTCCTCCGGATCCTCCATCTCGAGAGCTTCCTCCGTGCGGAAGCCGTTGTCGACGTAGCGCATGAGGCCGCCCGCCGTGAACTGGGTAAACGAGGCGCGCGCATCACCGTCCTGCACAGGGACGTTCGAATGTGCAATCGTGGCGGAGGGGAGGAGGATGAGGGCGCCGGGAGGGAACTCGATGGCGAGCATCAGGTCCCAGAGCACGAGATGGCCGCCTTTCTTAGCGTCAAACGGTCCCGCCGCCTGCACCGCGCACCAGCCAAAGGGAACATTGAGGACGTCGCGGTGTCGGAAGGTCCATACGTTCGGCCCGAAATTAAAGGCGGCGCAAGAAAAAATCGAGCCCACAAAGGGCCGGCGGAGGTGAGGGAGGTGTCGCCGTAGGGCAGTGTCATGCTCCCGGTAATATTGATATAGGCGAGGGGCCCACATTGCAAATGCCGCTGCAAAATGACTGCAATTAGCGGAGCAGTGGCAGAAAATAATAACAGCCATACCACTCGCGAATGTTGCCATTCGGATGACATTCTTGTCTGCAAGGAGTCGGTCTGTCAGCTCCGCGTAGTCGTTGCGGAGCCAGGACGGGGCGGTCTGCCCTTTGCCGTAGGAGAGACCGACATTGATAGCGGCAAATAGCCCTCGGCGGTGCTTGCGCATGTCGGCGGGGAAGCGTGCAGCAAGACCTTCCTGGGTGATGGTGGAGTATGCAGCTTTAACGGCGGTGGCATAAGTCGGATCCTTGGGCTGGCCGACAAGCACCGCAATGATGCGGCCATGGCAGTCAATAATCGGGCGCGGGTCACTGGCGTTGTTAGTCAGATGGAAGAGGAAGATAAGAGTCGGTTTGAAAGAGCTCACAAGCCATTCCATTCCACAACACGAATTCCGATTTTTACGAGCTCCGTGAGGCTGCGGGCCTTTTTACTGCCCCACTTCTCCTGCTTACTCTCTACTTTCGCAGCATACGCGCCATACGCGACTGGAAGTGAGGTAGAAGCCAGGGAGGTTGGCAGCGCGTGGGTCGGTATGCGGTGGTCGCGCAGAGTCTCGGGGCGCGGAGCCTGTCCAGCTTCTCGCTTTGTCTTGGCCCGCGTTGTGGCACGGCGACGGTGGCGATTGCTGACTGGCTGCTCAGGGCTCGCGACGACATCTTGAAAGTGAGTTCGTGCGCGCTTTCGCGGGGGTGCACGCTCCTCTACATCGTCCACGTCGTTCCAAGGGTCATGTGGAGCCGGTGGTGCCGGAGGAGGGTAAATATCGTCCACTTCGTTCGAAAGATCTTGCGGTGTGGGTGACAGCGGTGGTGGGGCCTCGTCGTCAACATCTTCAGGCTCGTCATCGGGCTCGTGACCCTCTTGCTCGGCCTGCTGAGCAGCTGCGGCGCGCGCGAGCAACGGCCCGAAGTCCAAAGCGGGTGCGGAAAGAGCGGTGATGCTTTCGTACGGGGAAAAACGAGTGCCCTGGCGTGTCTAGGGCAAGTTTGAGAAGCGCAGATGGAAGATATAAAGACCCCATACCTTCCTGATTTTTGGAACCCAAAGCATCGCGTCGAAACTGGGAGCAAACGCGTGAGTATCGCGTCGGGTGGCATTTGCCTTCTGCTGACACTTTTCAGGCTCGCTGTGCTGTGAAGTCCCTGGTTCGAGCCTGCCAACCAGCACAGCCAGCCTGGAAAGCATCAGCAGAAGTTAAATTGTTGACTTACAGACTGAAAAACGCGTTCGCGACGCGTCGTTGGTGTGGTGTGCGCGAGAGAAGTTGGGAGTCACAGCCGTGACATCCGTGACTTCGTCCTTCGTCTTTCTCACCCGACGACCGTTGTCCACCCAAAGCGGGCTTCGCAAATCCTGCATCCTGGCCACCACCACCACGTTCTTTCTCGGTGCCCCCGTCCTCGCGGACCCTCTCGTTGAGCCAACCACCCTCTTGCCTCTCCCAAAACTTCGAGCCCGCCCACATTTGTTAACACCGATCTGGAAACACAACTCTGCACTCGCTTTCACCGGCATGTTTGACTTAGCGTGCGCTGGGGAATTGTGTATCTCGACGGCTCGTTTGCGTTGTGCTCGCGCAAATCCTGGACTTGAGGTGCGCTAGGCACTCTTTGATCTCGTTTTATCCGCTGACACGTTCTTTTAGCACATCACCGACCATGCACGATGCCTGCGCGCAATCGGCGCCCCAGGGCAGCTCGCTCGTTGCGTCGCCGCCGCCAACTTGGGCCCAACGACCTCGCTGCAGCAAAAGAAAGCGAAGCGCCACCCTTGGCTCGCCCACGGCGCACCTCGCAATTCGCACATTTGCGGCACAGCCATGTACAGCGGAGACCTTGCACGTGCAAGGTCTCCGCCCGTCGCCCCCGACCGCAGCCATCCTCCGCGGGGCGGCTCTCTCTCGTGCATACCTCGCTCCTCGAAGCCGCCGTGTCCACTCTCCGAACGGAACTCGCTGCGCCAGCGATACCTCTGTTCACGCAGCCGTGGACGCCCTTCTCCTTTTCTCTCGACCATCACCACACCCCGTGTCCCCGGGTAATCGGAGGATGGGTGATGGTGCGGGTACTTCTCTCGCTGCCTCGCGCATTGGCGCCGGGGTCTTGCTGCGTGTACTCGTGGTGGACTTCCGACGTTGACTTGTTACCATGTCCACTCTACGCACAAATTTAACGGAAACAATACATTGTAATAGGGTATAGATGTCTATTGAATAAAAACATTTAGCGTGCATCCGAGTCGTTATTACTGGGAAAGTAAGAATAATAAGGGTATTGAGCGCCGGGCGTGTAATTGGGGAGGTCAGGGTATGGGGTTTGTTCTGTAGGTTCTGTAGTGTATTGCAAGTGCGGCAAGTGTTGTTCTGGCATGTACGGAGGCTCTGCCGGCGCGTATTGGACGTGCGGAAGGTAATATTCTGGTGTGTGCTGATGTGCTACCGGCATGCGCATGTATTGGAGTTGCGGTGTATATGAGAGGTGTGCGTTTTGGAGGGCGGCAACACGTGAGGAAGATGCGACTGCAGAAGGGCGAGGTGCTTTGGCTTTCGATTTGACTTTGGCTGGGACGGTGGCCTTAGCTGTGGCTTTCTGCGAGCCAATCTCTTGGGCGGCGCTTTGTGTTATGATAAGGTCGGAATCGAGGGGTGTGGAGTTGATGCGGTATGGCTGCAGATGCACTGCGTCTCGCATCTGAGCCGTATTGAGTACGATGTCTTCGCTGCGGTTATGCGCTACCCGGGCGATGGTCTGAGTTGTTGCGACGCGCTCCTGGAGCAGAGGTATGGATGCTGTGGCCGTGCACTTGTTGTCCAGACAATTGTGCTGGACATTGACGGTGCAGAGAAGGTCCTGTAATAAAATCAGTAAATTTTGTCCGGCAATTTAGATCCAGACTTACATCCACGGAATGCACTGACCACTGCCCGCAAAGTTGCACAGACGGCATTCCGTAACGAGCTTGTGTGCGATCGACAATAGCTTTTTGGAGGAGAATGCCATCCGGCTGGGAGGAAAAGTCCGCCACCGAGTTAACCTGTTGTATGATTTCTTCGACCCGGGCCACGAAAGTTTCCCCAGTGTGATCCGGGTGGCTAACAATGACAAAATTGTGTGGTACGCACACGTCGCCGTTTTTGAGGTGCAACTGCTTGCTCGTCTTGAAAAAACCAGGATGATTCGACCAAGCGGGTACATTTTGACCAGTGAGTGTTTGAGCAATTCGACGTGGTGCTGATTTATCCACGACACAGATTCCTGCTGATGTTTAATATAAAGAGCAGGCAAAAGGTGTGCACATACCGGGCGCGGGCGGTTTCTTCCGATCCAAGCCGAGGTAATGAGTGACGGTGCTGCGTCCTGAAAGAAGCTGCCTGGGACCCTCTCCGATGGTCTTCCAAGCCGATCGGTCTCGCGCAAAGGGGTGCGTGGTCTGCGGCGCTGATTGAGGCTTTTCCGTGGAAGCATGGGGATTACGCGCAGTAGGCGCAGAAGTTGTCGGGGCAGAGGTTGTCGGGGCAGAGGTCATCTGGGATTCTTGAGAGTTCTTGTCAGGGGAACCCCCCTTTCGCACGCCCCCTCCGGTCGTTGGCCCCGCCCTTCCGGTCGCTCCGGTCGTCCCGGTCGACCGGAACCCTCCGGTCAACCGGAACGTGCCGATGCCGGCTGGCATTCGGCATGCGATCATGCGCGTGACCTCGGCATCCGTTCCCGATCACTCCGGTCCCGTGCACCTGTCCAGTAGACTATTATACTCACGGCCTAGCGTGGGAATCCTCAGAGTTTCTTCTCTTCGGATTCCCCTCGCTAGGTGCGTTACTCAATGTCTGTAGCTACTGTTTATTCACCTTCGGATTCCCCTCGCTAGGACTCTTGAGTACTCTCGGGCCTTGAGGTTGCCCTTACAGCAGAAGAAACTTTCTACGGGATTAACCGGCCAAGATTGCGAAGTTTGGACTTGAAGGCTCGGACGAGTACGTCAGTGCCCCTGCCTCTCCCACTTCAAATCTTGCCCCCTCCTCCCCTGTCCCTGCTCTTGACGCCGACATGTCCGACGCTGCCGCTGCACAAGCCGAAGCCCGGATGTCCGCTATCGAGGGTAACACTCGAGCGCCTCACCAGGTTGATTGAAAATTCCACCACCCAACGCGCTGTTTCGCCTGCCCCGTCCCTTGCCGCTTCGGCTCCGGACCCGGGTCCACGGCTTTTCGAAAACGTCACCCCCGGAACGAAAACGGTCCTCCGACCGAACCCCCCGTTCGTCTTCGA
The DNA here is from genome assembly GCA_029203975.1 of Mycena vitilis. Lineage (NCBI taxonomy): Eukaryota > Fungi > Basidiomycota > Agaricomycetes > Agaricales > Mycenaceae > Mycena > Mycena vitilis. The sequence goes on from JARGYF010000076.1 coordinate 371,813, forward strand.
CGGCGACCGGACCAAGGGCCGGGCGTTCCTGCACGCTGTCCGGTCCTACGCCCGGCTCGTACCGGAAGCGTTCACTGAGGCCGGAGAACCCTCGGAGGAGAAGGTCGTCAGGTACGCCATGTCCTTTATGGCCACCGACACGGCACAGCGCTGGGCCGAGCGCTACGCCGCCAAAAGCCCCTTCCCGTTTCCGACCTGGGACTTGTTCCTGGTCGAGTTCCGGCAGCGCTTCGTCCAGGAGAACGAGCAGGACCACGCCCTGATCAAGCTCGAGTCCCGCACCTACCACATGGGCAACCGGGACGTCTTCCGGTATACCGACGACTTCGAAGACCTCGTCGACCTCGCCGGCTTCAGCGACCCCATCGTCAAGGTCACGAAGTA